>BHDV01029120.1:32466-74880 GCA_005406045.1 Adoxophyes honmai
TTTGTTTAAAAAAAAAAAAAAAAACTATATTTATATTTAGGTTTCTGTATTTCTGATTGAAATCGTACAGTGGCTATTTTCATATAAAAGAATATGAAATATTATTTTAAATGTTAAGTTAAAATATTTGATGTTGTCTACTGAAGCTTGAATATAATATAATTTTTGACGAGCTTAGTTAGAAGCTGTAAAATGTAAAATGAGGTTGAGTTGCAAATTTCGTGGCCGAGTTAGTAAATTTGGTGGCAATGTATAAAGTTCTTTAGGGGCTAAATCATATTCCTGATGCTTAATTATTAAATTAGAAGTTTGAGTATGGGGCCAAAAATACAAGCTATGGCCAGGTTTATTATTTCCAATTTTTTAGTATTTAATGCAAAAGTTTTATAAGAGGGGTCAAAGAATTCGATTTGTGTGGGAAGATGCCACGAGCGTTTATTGACTTACTAATACAACGTCGCATAGACAATTTTTTTTACAATTAGGGTGCGAAATAAAATGCCAAAAAACATGCAATATGCTAAAGAGTGTAAAAATATGCTAAATTTAACCAAAATATGCTAAGTTGACAACACTGACCGCCATTGATTTTGATTTTGAATGATACGTTCCGTTTTACGATGTTTTCTGAAATGTTTCGTTAACGTGGAGCGAGTGACGTGAAAGTCGTGAAAATCTTCAACTTGGCCAAAACTTGGCTTTTAATTTTTTTTTTGATGATGGACCGAGTATTCTAATCCGGGCAGTATTTTAATAATTGGAAAAACGTCTTTGGTGACGTTTGTTTGACACTGATATGTGACAATGACAAATTTGACATCCGGTGATATTGATATTGATATACGATCTGTATACGATACGATATTCTTCTTGAACTTTAAATACTCTATCTCAAATAACAATACAAATTACTGGATACACGTTTATTATATAATATTACCTTTTAAATAAACCTAATGGGGCAACATCGGTGTTAAATTAGTGAAAGAGGTACCATCCCAGACCCAACGATGACTGTAAGTTAAAACCTTGTTGTCCCTAATATCGCAGAGGTATTTCTTTACTATGTGTTTATTTTATGTATTACTAAAAAAATCTTTAGCGTAACGCATAAAAAATTGCTACGTTACTGATTGATAAAATTCATGAGTGGGAGTCAACATAGAGCACAGAAGTAGGTACTGTTTATTTGTTATCTCCCGCTTGTTCCGCAGTAATTTATCTGTTCACATCCTAAACACACTATTTTGCGACAGGACATAATAAAACAGAATTCAGTTTTTATTATTTCAGTACAGGTATGTTTTGTTTTTTTAAGAATACTTATATCTTGTTTTAATCCAATTAGAATAAAGCTTGTAAAACTAAAAAAAAAAACATGACTGTAAGCATGACAGGGTGTCTCTTTTGGTGCGAGGCTCCTTACCTATGTTAACACATTCACTGCCACCTCTCCAAGCCAAATATTATTCAGGTGGTGAGAACACACATGCATGTTCAAATGGTTGCAAATCTTCGACAGCCAGTTTGGGCGAAAGCCACAAAAACGCATTTATGTGTTGGTGGCAGTGAATATGTTAAAGTATTTGGGAATAACTTGAGATGATAACGATTTATTTCTATACAGAAAAAAAATGTTTAGTAGCCATTTTCTTCACATAACATCCTGAAAATAGTCATAATTATAGCATAGAAAATATTAAGAGTCTTGTATCTCACTGCTGGGTTTTATTTAGGTGTTAAAAATAAATGTCTGCATTATTGCAATCACACAAAATGTGGTATGTACATATATTGTATATGTGTTTATGTAGTTGTATCGTGAAGCAAACTGGCCAAATAAAATGGCAGAGTTAATAATCCTTATCAAATTACATGCAAAGGCACACATTTCAGCTAATTGGTCATGTTGATAAACTTTATGACTAGCTTCGAGGTATGGAGTTTACAATGCATTGTTTTTTTTTTAGATATTGGTAACTGGTTTATTAAAAACCAAATGCCACCTAATATACAGGATCCTTACATTGTGGACACATAAACACCATTGTAATTATACTTCTTATAAGTGTATAAACAAAAGTCTAATTTTCAGACAAATTTTGTTCCTGGAAAATTGCATAAAAACACTTTATATCACTATTAACACTAACACTAATAAGATCAAATAGAGTTTGATATACATTTCAGTCAAAGCATAGGTCCATATCTACAGACAACATAAAGGACTAAATAAGAGTAGACAGAGTTTTAACTTAAACATTGTTACTCAAGGATCAGTCCCAGCCGGCTTAGCGCGACAGGGTGGGAGATAGACAATACCTGTCACTGTCCAACTAGAGATGTCAGAAAGTGACAAGTACCTAGTCTATTCCAAGCGCGAAAGGACTCGCGCGTGTTGTGCTAAACCAGTAGGCCCAGTATGTGGCAAGTATGTATGTATATGTATGTATGGCAAGATTTTTAGTATTGGGGGTCATTTTTCCATGGAAAAAGTTATTCGCGAACTTATACCCAGTCTTCATAAATGTGAAACATTTACTGAAACAATTGTTTTTATATTTTGTGTATTATCAGTTAAAAATATCCTAATAAAGCCAAGGATACACTAGGGCATGGGTTCCCAATCTTTTTCAGCCCGCGGCGCACCCACAAGTTTACCCTATGTAAAAATGAAAATAATATAATGTATGTGTAAAAATATGAAAATGGTTTCGGATAATGATAAATAATCGACTCACCGCGGCGCCTCTCAACCCCTTCTGCGGCGCCCCAGGGCGCCGCGGCGCACAGTTTGGGAACCCCTGCACTAGGGGACAAATGTCCCACGACGTGTGTCGGCGACATGTCAAGCGAAGCCGGCCGATTTTGCCTGCCATATCTGGCTACATCGCGCGACTTATTGTGTCGTATTGACACGTGTCGCGCGATATTGCCAGACATTTCCAGCGAAGTCCGGCAACGTCGCGCTACTTCACCCGACGTTGCTGGGGACACGTGTCGTGGGACATTTTTTCTCCCCTATTGTATCTTTGGCTTAACCCCTTCAGACCCGGCGTCCATATCAATGGACATTACTGATATTTTTTTGTAATGTGACCCAGTGTTGTTCTAAAGGCAATGTAAACATTTAGTCGTGCTCTTTAGTGATTGTCAATTGTTTATGCTTCATCAAGTTCTAAGAAAAATTATGTGGGTATATCGAAACAATCAGTCGAATGTTGACGGCAGCCATGAGTAGACGCAGTACTGGTAAGCTAACTTCGTTCAATTATTTTCTTTGGCAAATTTATTGTTTATGAATATAACATATTTTTTTTCAAGTAGGTTGGACGTTAATGTTTGTATTTATCTAAAAATCTAAGTAACTTTTATCAATATTCCTGGCATAATATGAGTAACTTTGTTTGTCCACTGGAATGGACATTAGGATCCGACTGTAAATAAAAAAGTGTACAAGTAATATATTATGTTACTGAATATTATTACTTTTTCTGTGTTTTAGTATTTCATTTATCAAGAAACAAAGACGTTGCCAGTCTGCTGAACACGACGAGTAGCTGAAGCTCTAATAAAAATGGGACAACCACTTCTTTCAAGAAAAAGAGGACGTCCATCTAGTTCTGGAAACAGCAGTCCAATAAATACACCACCTAGTACACCGAAGAGTCGCCGGTGTATCGAATTTAGGCCAGCTAGTGAAATACAGTACGACACTGTCGACCATTTACCAGAATACGACAAAAAAAAGAAGCTACAAGGTGCAAAAATCCTGGCTGTAAAGGCAAAACACATGTCTACTGCCTAAAATGCGATATACATTTGTGTTTTGTAAGTGAAAGGAATTGTTTTAGAGCATTCCACCATAACACATAATGAGTTTGCTTTTTTTTCATTTTTTATACCAAATAAAAATAAAAAAAAAATTAAAAAAAAACGTGTTACATATTATTTTAGTACCCTTAATTCCCAACTTAAAAACCTCACATAAACTAATAAATATATACAATTAAAGCAACAGTTAAGTCCTCCTGTCCATTACAATGGACACAAAAATATCTAGAAAAATATTAATCAAAAAAAATTTTTTTTACCTAAAATCGTTCATTTAGACCATAAATATACAGTTAATTGACCGAAATATTTTTTTAAACACAATCTCGTAATTCAGGTTTGAAGGGGTTAATGTCTAGTATTCATTTATGTCTATAATGTAAGGATACCTTGTATAAAACTGAAACTTTCATCATAGCAACTATACTAGAGACCTTTAGGTAAACAATGGTAAACAATCATGACGTGTCTTTTTATTTAAACATACACTTTATAAATCAAAATCTTTACATTTTACAATTTAGGGATGAAAAAATCATTTACTTTCATAATTGAATTGTATATTGTAACGATTTTCATTTTTAGACTGTGCATTTCAATAAAAATACATGTCAAGATTGTTTACCATCTTTTAAGTACCTAAAGGTCTCTAGTATAAGTAATCTATTGAGGCAGACTAATACTAGTTCATGAAGCAGATTAGTCTGTGAGATTCCTTTCAATTAATGACATACTAACAAATACTCTGCTTTGTTCCTCAACAACCATGACCTCTAATTTGGCCACAATTGGCCATGTTTGTAGTTCATAGGCACAAAGTTTCAATTAATTTGACAGTCCATTTATCATTCGGACAAAAATTCAGCTTCCATGGCCACACAAGGTTGCTTACTATTATTATTACATACATACATAACCGTCACGCCTTATTCCTTGCGGGGTAGGCAGAGACAACAGAGCGCCATTCGCATCTATTCTGACATACTTCTCTCGCTTCACTCATAGGCTTACTATATATTAAGGCTGGATATTTACTTGATTATTTTGTTACATCAATTGGAGATTTATCGTAAATTTGTCTATCATGTCAAATAGTAATATTTTAAGATTTTTAATGTTATTACGGGAGCAAAGTGATTGGTTCATATTCATATGATATGACGTAGATGTTTCGAACTTGTAGACAGAATACCCATTAACACTAAACAGGTATTCTGTTGTGCTCTTCAAGTGATTTGTTAGGGCTCTCGCGATAACTGCTAATGCTCGTGATCTGTAATTATTAGGCTTAGGACTTTTGGATGCTCGCCGTGGTTCTAGAATCCATGGAATCGCCATATGTTAAAATTCTAATAAGATTTTTTTCGAAGTCTATAAAATAGTCTAGTAGAATATGTATTAGTAAACAAAATAATTTACATACATACATAAATATCGTCACGCCTCTTTCCCACAGGGGTAGGCAGAGACTACTTTGTTCGACTCGCTACGATCCTAACATACCTCTTTTGCTTCATCCACGTTCAATAATCTCCTCATACATGCTCGTCGGTTTCGGGTACTCTTGACCTGAGCTGTTTCTAAAACGTCCGCGATTTGGTCAATTTACTTTAATTAATTAAAACTATAATCTACACATCGATAAGTAAATCAGACTCGTATAATTATAATATTGTTATCGCGTCACCTGTGAACTGTAACTTGTGTAGAGTTATGATAAAATTAATTAATTACTGATATATCCGCATAAATCATGACACTTATTTTACCCTTTGATTTGACGTCGAAAAAATATTTAAGATAATGACGACTCCATGGATTGTAGAACCACGGCGAGCATCCAAAAGTCCTAAGCCTAGTAATTATTTAAACATTGTTCCTACCTTTTTTTTACGTGACAGAAATCCGCCTTATGCATCTCCCGGCTCGAGGCACCGAGGTATGAGGGTATTCCAGTATAACGTGGGCATATGCTCTAAAAACCACACGAACTCCTTCAGTCTTTTCATGGCCATTTGTGTGGACGGCCGGGAACTCTTACTCCCACATTCGGACGTAATGGGGTCCCTCCATGATGGCACCGTGCAAAGTGGTTTGGAGATTCCTTGCCCTCTCCCGCTGTCGGTTCCCCTCTGAAAGAGAGGTAACGATGTAGCTCCACGCACAGGCGACCACGACCCAAACTGGCCACGCCGTCCTACAACAAAGTAAAATCATTTAAACACTCAGCACGACCACGCGCCAGTCGAATCTTGCGCGGGATAGACTAACTGACTACCTATCACTATCAGACGCGTCTAGTTCGACAGAGACAGGTATAGTCTATCCCGAGCGACTCAACTCGCGCCTTGCCGTGCTAAGCACGCTGGTCAGTTATCAGCAGTCATAAAATCAGGCGAAACAATCAACTATCGCCAGTTTCTCTATGTCAAAGACAACCATAAAATGGTCTTAAATTACCTTGACTAATAAAACTGAATTTCTAATTATGATAGAGTCACTTTTACTGTGCAGTGTGTCAGCCGTGTTGTGTGGCTATTTTGTTTTGTGATTAACATGGACAAAGAGATTCCAAAGGTTTTAATAATGTAACATTTAAGAGATCTTCATCAATATTCCCTTACATTAAAAAACGCGTAAAACTGTGTCGATTTTTTTCTCAGTTATAAATTTCAACCATCGTCTACCGATTCTCTTAACAGCTTATTAGGCTGTGCCCCTTTTTCTTTCCACTAGTCTCTGTTTTTGGACAAATCTTGCCAGCCAGACGCGAAACTCCCCAATTCGAATCGTTCTCCTCCTAGGCCTGCCTCTACTCCGGTGTTCGTCGCATGGAACCTAGCCAATTTGACACTTTTTCTGTGACAATTTTGGTCCAGTGGTCCAAAAACATGCGGCAAACGTCCTGCCCAGTCCCATTTAAATTTAGCGCTCTTCATCCCTACATCCACTATTTGAATTTTGGAGCACAGACAGCACAGTACTACAATACTGCGTTCCACAGCTCGATAGCAAATCTTCAGTCTTGACTTCTGGACCTCAGTCAACGACCAGCTACTAAAAGTACCTAAGCCAACACTTCTCTGGGCTACTTTTTTTTACTTTACTATATCCCACTGCTGGCCAAAAGCTTCCCCTTTCTTACGCCACTCTTCCCTACCTACAGTATCTACATGGGACTACATTGTTTTAAAGTTTAAAATACGATATAACATTTCATCTCTGTCCTTCTGGTCTACAATGAAAGAGACGCGACTTAAATATTGGCCAAATTCCAAATTGTGCCAGCGTTTACATTGTTAATTTACTTCCGAGTAGATATGTTTACGTGAATGAAATGGGAACTTAAATGCTCAAATGTATCAGTAAACAAATAAATGTAAGGGAATATCGGGACGGTTGTAGTTTCTTTCAATAGAACTTTTCAATCTTGTCGATAGTTTTCTTCGTTTTAGGTATATTTGAATCTATCTTAGTAATTCACAGTTCTGAATCATAAAACTCATTGCTTTGAATTTAAAATAATGTTGTCCATTTCTTTGTTCACGCGATTGCCAACTTCAATTGAATAATGGGATAATCAGTATTGATCCTCTTGTTGTGCATATACGCGATAGTTCCATTGTTGTTACTTGATATCAAGTTATTGTAAATAAAGGGAAGAGGAAATAAATAAAACTCTTCAAAAACAACGGAAAAGGGGGTAGTTTTACGTCGGTATCTGTTACGTAACGGTATTCTTCTGTATTCACAAAGGAAAAAGTACAAATTAACATTAAACGTGACAAATTTAATTCGACTAAGAAGAGATAAAGTATGGGTACTTCTCTTTTTTAATGAAGCTCACTCCAATACCAACCAACAGCACAAGTGGCAGTGTATTTGAGTTTTACATTTTTGTCATTCAAATCGAATCGATATTGTTTGAAGTATCTTAACTATTGACTAACAACTTCTTGCGTGACCCTCCCTGGGAATGAGAGACGGTGGCGGGGGCGAAGTAACACGTCTTAAGAGCGTGCAAACACAATTCGGCGATTTTGATGTTTTTCAAATGCTTTACAAAGCTATAAATCCTTAAGTTTTTAAAGAAAAACTACTGTAACATGTAAATAAACTCTTTTTCTTGGGATTAACGGTAAATATTATTTTATTAGCAACACAGATTTCTTTTACTCAGCCAATTTGTTGAAGGGTTTTAACAAAAATACGCGTCAGAGCTGTCTTTCACTTGAAAATTTTCCATTAAAATTTACCATAAACTTGTTATTATCTGATAGACAATATAGTCTACTGAGGAATAACGGTGTTACATGAATCAAATTATTGGTTTTTATTATTCAAATATCATTTTACATTATTTCAAAATTGAACCATTACTTTATTTTTTTTCTCATTGATTTTAATGTAATTACAAATGAAACAATTTTATTGTAAATTTACAGAATATGTTTAGTCTAACCATATTTTTTTCATGGCTAAATAAGAGTAAATTTATTTTTCACGATTTTTTTAACTTTGGTCCAAAACCACTAAGGTCAGATGGGGGAAGAGAAACGCAGGGGTAAGAGGGCACTACAGACCATACTCACTCATAACTCGTACGAGTTATGGTCTGTGGTGCCTCTTACCCCTGCCCTGCCCCTGAATTTCTCTTCCCCCACCTGACCTTATATTACGTTCGTAAATAATGTTTGTGCCCTCTTAAGCTGCGTCTACGCTAGCCGAGCCGAGCACGAGCCGAACACAATTCGTTTGAAATGGACCGACCGTATACAAGCCTCGAATGAGCCGCCTAGCGTAGACACTTAGCAACACGCGATACTACGTCGCCCTGCAATCCCCGCTGAAGTCTGTACTACCTCGCCCCGCCACCCTCTCCCATCCCCAGAGACGGTCACGCATGAAGTTGTCATACCATAGTCGAGGTACAGCAAACAACCTCGATTCGATTTTAATGACGAAATTGACAAACTCAAATACATGGCCACTTGTGCTAATACCATTATTCAATTTACTTTGACGTGACATTGTTCCTCTCTTATTACTATCAAGTCCAACACCGAATTACGTAAATTTGTACGTCATTTTCAACAAAAATCCTCATGTTATGGCCGTAAATACCCCGTGATATAGGTATGTGGTGTAACTTTGAACATTTCTATTGCTTCATAGGTACTATTTCGGTTAAACGCAGTGTGTTTATCAGGGAACGAAATTGGCAATCTTACCTACAATTTTACGCTTGATTTTAACCAAAAAATAATTAAAATAATGGTCACAGAAATCTTCACCATTCTTCTCCATTCTCAGTATCGCTAAACGGATCTGCTCCGAGGGAGAATTCTTTTATGTTTTTTCCGTTCACTGATCACGATTAACAAAAATGCAAACAAGCGAAATCTTGTTGATCAACAGGATACAGGGTTGTCAAATGCTTTCCGAACGAAACAATTCTATGCCTTTACACTTAAAAAAATATCGGAATAAAAAAACATTGAATAGGCCAGTTAAATGTTGCTTCAAAAAATGTTCCGTTCTTTTTCGTTCGGTGATTTGAATTGCATTTGAATTTGGAAGCATTCAGCAACCCTTGTAACGCTCACAATAAACAAACAACGAGCACCTGTGTTTGTCACTAAACATATGCCTACACTAACGTAACTCTCTTGTATGTGCAAATATCTGTCTGTTCGTAACATTTTCAGTGGCGGTGTTGGTGGCGGTGACTTTACGCTCAAAGTTAGCACAGTTGTGCCCTTAAAATGGAATTAACAATGCGCTCGCGCATCGCAAGTGTGTTCATGCTTTAGGTACGTCACGATCGTGTTTTAGTTGTTTATCGGCTTACGTTCGACCAAAACAAAAGAATAGTTTTCTATTTAAATTTTGACGTTCGCGTTCGCGGTTTAGCTAGTACGTTTGATGGAGAGAAAACGCCTATAAATTTAGATTGATGCTTCATTGCAATGGATATTTTTTGGCATTATTTTGATGTGTAAAATGTACTTAAAAGTTAGACTCTAGCGTTACCCCAGCGTTTATTAATAGAGTACTTAATTTAAAAATTAGTCACCCTGGAACTTTGGCTGCTGTTACCTTAACAATGTATATGTACTACTTATAAATTTAGAAATTTAAGTACATCCTATTTGATCAATTTAGTTCAATTACTGAACATCAGCTGTTCACAAGTATCATAATAATGTATTCTTTTACCTGCGGTTGTCGGAATTTCTTGTGCGAGTACGTTTATTTTTTAACCGACTTCAAAAAAAGGAGGAGGTTCTCAATTCGACCTAATTTTTTTTTGTATGTTACTCGATATCGCGGAGACCCGTGGACCAATTTTCAAATTTTTTTTTTAATCGAAAGGGTATAACTCAAAATTGGTCCCATTGGCACGAAATCAGGATCTGATGATGGAATCTTGGAGAAATCGAGGGAATTCTTCAAATTTTATATGGAGATGTACGGCGTTTTCGGTAATTTGTTGATAAAGTCAAGATTTTACATTCAGTAAACACGTAAACAGAATACTTGCAAAATATTGCTGATTTGAAGTCGGTTTTTTTTTTGTTTAAAATTATTATCACATAAAGTTTTTTTGTCACTTGAAAACTGTAGCCGACAATTCTTCTACTCTAATTTAACCAAACTTGAGAGAAAGGGATGACAAACGCTCTTTGCGTTTTAATCGGGGATAAACGGTACAGTGTTAAGTCCCTTAAAAACACTTGAATATATAATAACGCATTGCAGTGTTTCTGAACAGAGTATATTGTTAAATACTCTGGACTACTCTGGAGGGTGCTCAACTTATAGTAAGATTATTATCTTGTTTGGATAGATACTTGAATAGTTGTTTATCAGTGACTAAACACCTCTGATTTATGCTGCTATAGCGAAGAAATTGTAGTCATGTCGCCATTTTATAACATCGATATGATATTGATAGGATATGACTGGTTAGTTTTTGGAATTTGTTGTTGTTCATTTTTATTTCATTTCCCTATTTAAACGGATGTCATTTTTATCAAAAGGAAATTTCCGACTTTTATATCTGTACCTATACATACATATAAAGCATTAAGGGTTTACATTGAGACTTCTCACAATATTGAGACTATTCCATGCCTCACATTTAAATGTAAATTTAGAATATTATCTAGTAGATAAAAAAATCATAAACGCTAGTTACTGAAGTTTTGCTCCGTTTTCATTGTACTGACTAAGTGAATACCGTGAGATCGTGATCGGCAGCAATAAAAGCCACACTGTAAGGATATTATGTTATACTGAAAGGTACACCATATAATTGTCAACTGTTTTCAGTATCACACGCGTTCTATTTTATAAAATTTATTTAGCTGAAGCCGTTGAGCAATCGCGACGTACCGCTCATCGCGTGAACACACTTGCGCCAAATAAGCTCCGGTCAAAATTTAAAAGTAGAATCGATGGCGGTAAATTAAAAAGTTGAACTGTCAAATTGAGGCGGGAAAACTGGGGCGTTTTTCAGCCGGCCTTTTTTTTTTGAACGGACGTTTATTGTGACTGTGATTGACTATGTACGTTCCTCTGACTCCTGTGCAGGCGGAGGGGAGGGTGATGGGTCGCCGATTTGTGCTAACACTGGTGATTGGAATCTCAGCAGGATTTAGTTTCGCATATATACTATTAACATCCACCGGATTCACCAGAGATGTTGCTTGGTCCACACCCTACAGGTAAATATAAGTACTAAGTTCTCAGCACGCTGCCTGACTGTATGCTTTGCCGCATGTTTTGTTTGTGAGCGCCTGAAAATATTGGCTTGGGTAATTATTAATTAAGCGGAACTATTTTAGAATCATTCTTAATTTTAGTTTAATTATTAACTTCCGTTTTTATGGCAATTTTAACGTAAGTAGCTCTAAATATCATCTCATATTGTTGTAAACGGGAAATTTCGTGAAGAATAATAAATTATTAAGTGGTGGGGTTAAGTTCGCGTATCAATTTTTAATGGATAAGGCGATGCACGAGCTTAACTCCACTGAAAATCTTGCCAAATTAGATTTCGAAGACTGTAGGACAGCAGAAAAAGGAAAAACATCTTAACCGTCTAAAATTTACGCGGAAACTTAATACATTTTGAAACGGTTACTCCATACGAACAGTGACGAAAATAGGGAATTTCATAGTATCTGAATAAATAATGCACGAGATGAGGATCATGAGGATATAAACAGTTTATCTATCGAATTCAGCTAGTTGTAATTTGAATCTTAAGTCAGTCGGGACAAAGTGGACATTCCTACTGGATCTTCCGTGCACTTGCTACCTTTTACGAGTTTACGGGTTGCAGACCGTTAAATTAGTAACATTTTAATGGATGAAGCGCGAATATATCGTAATAATGTGTCTATTATGCTTTATCAACAGTCTGGCAACAAAAGTGGCGAAAGCCTGTCTGTGGTAATAATAATAACAACAAATAGGATAAAATTAGGTCGGGAAAAAGCAAATCGAGTGATTTTACGCTTTTACGCATTGAAGCATCGAGTAAATACCCATTCGTTTAGGAAAACTGAAATAATCCTAACCTACGTCGACTACATAGATGATTTTCAAAATATTTTCAGTTTTGGTTGCTGAAAAATTAATCAATGAACCGAATGTAACATTTCTTATGGCTAAAGAACCTCTACAAGAAAATACATATGCAGGTTTTCTTGATAAGCCTACGTTAAACCCACTGCTGGTACCAATGTTTGGCCAATCGCTCCTGAACATGTGTTCTTTCCGTAATGATTACCCCGTCATCTCCGCTTGGGTCTGCGGAGGCTGCAGTGATTGTCTTCAGATAGAGAGTGGTCATGCCCAACCATCTTTCGGAATGCAACGGCAGATACAGCCAACGCAATCCCAGTAGACTATTTTCTATCCCATAACGGAAGATATTGGATGTAATATAATATGGGCTAATCCCTAGCCAGTCTAGCCCCTCATCAAAACCCTAAAAATTTATTTGAAATTTTTTTTTCTTCTTTTGTTCTGCTTATTATAGTGGCGTCACACCGCGACCGCCGGCGTTTTAGCATTTCGATTTCAATTCGACCGGGGTTCGAACCCACGACTAGGGAATGCAATCTCGACTCGAGATTGCAAATTCGAGATCCCGCGGGATTAGAAATGTCAATCCCGCGAGATCTCGGAATTTTCGAGATCTCGTTTAGTATTAAAAAAAAGTTAAATTCGGATGACTGAAAAGCTAATAACTGCTTGTTTATGATAGTGAGGTTTAACTAAAATATCATATTAGGTAGTACTCGAAAGAAATAAAGACCTTTATTCTTTAATCTTACCAACTAAGTAATTATCAGGTTTTAAGGAAATTAACATAGGTAAATTAGGTAATCAAAACAAAGAGCATATTTCAAGAGAATTAGGAAGTAGTTACCTACGCTACGAGGGATTTTGAAAATAACTCCTTAGGCGCTGCGTAGACGACAGACTTTTGTGCGATCGAGCCTGCGGAGCAATAAAAACTCTGAATGGAAACTGTCTGCGCGCCATTCAGAGATTTTATTGCTCCGTAAACGCGATCGCACAAAAGTCTGTCGTCTGCGCAGCGCCTTAAAAAACAAAAGGTATTAATAGTGTCATCTGCTAAACGGCATCTTATGTCCGTTGCAATATACCCCGCTGCTGAGAATGCCCTCTCCGACTCAACACTGGTTTACAGCATGGCGAACTACAAAAATTGCCCCCTTGTTCCTCCACACTCAAATAAACCCATTTCTTTTGTTATGATAGACTCTAATTTGTCTAAAGGTCGTAGAGTTTCTTCTAATTCCTCTTGAAGCGATTTATTTTGCACGCCGAGTGGGCGTGTGTAGCGTCGCTGACCATTGCCGCCCAATCCCGTCAATCTCGAACGGGATCTCGTCATAAGATGCGTCGGGATTGATCCCGAAAAATTACACGAGATCTCGCGAGATCGAGATCTCGCGGGATCGGGATTGCATTCCCTACCCACGACCCTCTGCATGAGAGGCCACAGGTCGAACCGCTGGGCTATCACGGCTTCCTTCCGCTATTGTCTAACACACCAATAATCTACATCGTTTTTAATTTGACTGTTTCAGTGTCAGTTCGCTTTGAAATGTTTCAAATTTTTGGTCTCAACTGTCAAATTAAAAAAGATGTAGATTTTTGGTGGGTTAGAGTCTAACGTTAGACAATAGCGCTACGGGTTTTGGTAATAAGTAAATGAAACTCTTCGTAAATTTAACTTGTCGATAGTCAATAAAATACATCGTTGCAACTATGGGGTAGTTCCCATTATCCAACCTATCCCACCTAAAATTCTATATACCTAAATTATATAAACTCTAAAAACTACATAAACTCTATTGACGTTTGGTTTTTGCTATGAAAATCTGGTCCTTGAGTATATTTCTAACGTGACCGACTTTTTTTATAGTCTAGCTAACTATAAAACTACTTACTATTTAAAATGCTTGAAGATAATAAGAAGTTATTTAAACACATTAGGTACGTATATTTTTAGTCACGTTGTCACGAAGCATACACTTACGTTTCTTTTATTAAGACTCTTAATTAACTAACTTACTATGTTTCAAGGTCCCATTTCACCAGAGAACATAGTTCGGTCTTGGCGTAAGCCACTCTTTACTCGCGTGTATATATTTTTTCACATGAAATAAACGGGAAAGAGCGCTTTATTTCAAGAATAAATTTTATTCTCATTTGGTTAAATAGAGCTTAAGCCGAATACACTTTATACTAGTGGTGCCCAAAAGACGCAATGGCCAGCAAGGCTTTTAACATTAGGTATACTAAGTGAGTATACGAACTAAAGTTTTAGAAGTAAATAAAAATCCTTAAAGCACTACAAAATCTCGACTAAATACTTTCGGTAAACAATGTATGTATGGACATTTCTATATGTATATTTACAGGTTTCCCAAAAACTAGTGTCAAGCGAAAATCCAGAGATAGACCCCCTACCCCTTGGTCTAGGTGTCACAAAAAAGAGGAAAAAAATGTAACTCGTAAACTACAAAAAATCGCGGAACATACAGGGGGTTGGTTCGGAGACCCCTAAGGGTGGTTTATCTCTGGACGTTCGTTTGCCTCTATTTTTTGGGACACCCTGTATAAAAGTAAATGATTACACTAAGGCAAATTGCCTGTTAATTAGGCGAATGAAACCCTTTTACTTTAGAGTGTATGGTTTAGGTGACCCACAGACTTATGTCCAAATAGATGATTCAAGTACTTCGTATGCCAAAAAGTAGCCAAAAGGGAGAGCAATACCGACGCGATTTCATTTAGTTTTGTACCATTTAGATTAGGTTTAACTGCCTAGAGACTGGACAACTTGAATAAGGCGGCGTCACCTTTGAATAGGTTTCACTCGGACTGTCAATTCCCATCACTAAAGCGCTCATGCGACGTTACAGTTGGTAGAGAAAAAGTAACACGCTTGGTTTTCATACAAATGCAGGAACTCGCTGTATCTATTTCGTTATAAGTCTGTGAGGTGATCACTATTTGAAGTTTAAATAATCGAACCAACAAAATACAGCTTACCTAAAAACGTGACTGGCTTATCTACCTACTTATAAAAGTTACCGTTCATAATCTGACACTTGTACAAATAGGTACGCACTTCAGCTGCCGTCTGAATACAATTGGCGTAAAAGTAAAACGTAACCAATATATTTATAATATTTGACATGTAGGCACTATACCTCATTTACGGAGACCAGTTAATGGGGAAATTAAAAAATGCAATCTTCAAACTTGGCTATCAAAAAGCTTTTGACAGATTGTGACTTCATAATATTTTTTTAAACAATTTCAAGTGTCATGTTATTATTTGTTAAATGGACTTTCACCAATGAATACAGCGCAAACCCAACGTTAGACAAGCGAAAAGTTAAATAATGTGTCACTGCCTGTCACTTAGGGGTCGTGCGAAAATCAAAAAATATCACTTTACTTGTCAGATGTCCAGTGAGAGGGAGGGTGCATGCTATGTGAAACTGAATGAGAAGTCTATTTAACACGATTTTTGTTATTTTATTATGACGAATATAAAATTGTAAAAACCTAACATTTTTACTTCCTATTCCAACTAACAATTTAATTTCACTTCTATTATGGTAGCCAGGTGTGAACACGTCCCAAGTTTTTCGAAATTATCAAACGCCGTAGACTTTTTGTCTTTGTCATTTGTATGGGATTACGTGACAGAGGAGAGAGAGAGCGCTATTCTAAATTGTTTCGTGAATAGAGTATAGTTTTAGACTTTCCAATACGTTTTTCCATAACATTGCCACACCCAAAACTCCTAAAAATTAAGAGATCGGGCTAATAGGGACTTGGGTTGTTGGGTTATATAAATGTAATTTAAAGTGTCGGCGTTTCAATAACTAGCCGCATTTTACATTATCCTATACATACAAATTTTTACGTAGGTTAGCCGAGTTTTAGACTGCTTCCTGGTTTAGAAAACAGTAAAATAAGTATAAATGTAGTAAACCGTTAAAAATGTGGTCTCACAAAATAGAGAATAGTCATACCGGACATCTGGACTAAGTATATTATCATAATGTTAAATGTAAACAAAACTAACGACTTCCCTAGCGAGAGTTTGCGGCGAACATGCAATGTATTACAATATTTACGTTCGAAAAGGATTCATAACAAAAATGTTTTTATTCACACAGTCCTTCGGAATCTATGAAAGACGTAACGTAATAGTAATTATGAAGATAGGAAATGTATGCTCTCAGACAGATATAACATGGTTGCGTCATGTTATTGTTTTCATTATTCTAATAAACCTTTTCAGTGTAAACTTGGATGCGTAGAAGCAGTCACTTGTTTGTTTAAATTGTACACGCTTTAAAAAAAGTGTAGCATGTGACTTGATTTGGCGTGATTTGAACAAGAGTTGCTTAAAGTTTTGTTCCAACTTTGTGCACGTTGTTTTTACGTTTTGATTTGGTGCCAGTGCGGTTTCGACATGCTTGATGTACCCGTAGAGGTGACGTTCAACGCAAATGGTTCGTCCACTGCCATCCTAACAATGCTACTCACATATTGTCTGTAAGTAAGATAGGAAAAGTAATATTCGGCCTTCACCTATGAAATTTTCGCAATCTGTACAAAATTTTCGAAAACAGATCTTTATAAAATTTGTGTTTTCCTTACTGAATGTAAAAGCGTTGCAAAACTCATGTTCGTTTAAAGAGACCAATAAAATAACAATGACAATGGATTTTACAGTGGAAAAAAAAGGATCAACAATTACAATCCCCGAGGACTATCGTGGCAATTTTAAGTGCTTTATCGTAGAAAAAGCGGTCCGCGAATTTACCTGCACTATTTAAAATACGATATGAATTATTTACGATAGATGCTGGAGACGGTATATCTAATTAAATTAAATACGGAAAACCGGGAACATAAAACAACTTTTTTGTACTTGAATAAATTTATGCTTTGGTTTTCTGACATGTTTCATGATGAACCTAAGTACATAAATGTGTAGTCCCTTTGAATATCTTCCACGTCTGTTATTATTATTGCAGTTACGGAAGAAACATCGCCAATTTCATAGGAAACAGGACCCAACATAAAGATGATAAAAGAACTTATATTGTTACCTGCATAGGTCTCGGTGGTTCCGTCAGAATCGCTACCAACGTCTTATTGCATTGTCCAGAAACAGCAGCAACATACTAATGTGTTCCTTCAAGACCAGAATCAGTCTAGAGTTGTTACAAATCGACGCACGTTAAAAGATCTCCAGGCGATGTACCTGTGCCACTGAAAAGAATAGTGTAGTAAGTATAATATATGGTTGACTATACCGGATGCTCAAAGGAATACCCTCCACTAGTCGCCAGAGCACTTTTTACGTGCGTCGATTTGTATAAAAGGCATCATTGTGTTATCTGATCCTTCTGGTTTTGCCAAACCGTGTGTGATCCAGGAATTGCGAGCGTCCCATCAAGGAAAAAGACAGTTGCACGCTTGCCGTATAAATTTTGATTTCAGTGTGTCATCTCTACTTCTATTATTATCATCATGAAACTCGTGAAGTATGGTTATTCATCTCGTAGATCACTCGAATTAAATGGTCCACTCATGTAAGTTTAAGAAGGCCGATGTTGAAGGCCTTGGCTGAATGGCTAAATTTGGCTAGAGTATGTGATTTTTGGCATCCGTTACTGTAAGCTGGCATCGAAAATGGCTTTGTACACTCGAACCTATTGATTCCTGACCCTCTATAGAGCCAATTTACAGTTAACGTCATAGTGGCATTGCTCGACAAAGGAAAACTTTATTACATTTATTGTGACAACGTTCTGCGGTGGGTTTGGAATGAATTGGTTCGGTTGTACGTTTGTGTTGACGAGACTGTAAATATTTTCATTTACTACCCATTTTATTTTTATGCTATCGGTAACTAGGTATTTGAAAATCCCGTGTTCTTTACGCTGTCGTGGTCGCCGCATGCGGCATGCTACGAACCTTTTTTGACTCTTTGTACCGTATCTGGTCTATTTTTTTGTTATTTTCACTTGTAGTTTCAACTTAGTAATGTAAACTACCAGACGAAACAAAATTTTTGACAGTCATTTCATTTAGACCCAACTTTTCATACATATTGATTCCATCCCATGACCGCTATACTAAGCGGATGGAAGAAAGTAACAAAATATATATTTTTTTTACATGTTGGGATCTTTTTTTTTTCAAAATTGAGGAATAAAAAAAGTAATGTAAAGTTTAAAGGCTACCTTGAATAGCTTAGTAGCGACAGAGCCTTTTGTCCTCTGATCCAATTTTTAGCGTTCAATAAATATTCTAATCCCCTAGAAGAATCTCACTCAGCCCCGAAGACTAATCATCCCGGCGGTTTTCAGAGAGGCCCTTCGCGACTTGGATAAGCATCCGATCATGTCGGTCCAAGACCACGGAAGCGACGAGCCAGCGCACAGAGATGAAGACAGATCCGTCGCCGACGACCTGGCCAAGAGAGTCAGGGTACTCTGCTGGGTGATGACCCAGCCGGCCAACCATGACAAGAAGGCCAAACACGTTAAGGCGACGTGGGGGAAACGGTGCAACAAGCTGCTGTTCATGAGCTCTGAGGAGGGTAAGTTTCCATCCACTCTGTACTACTGTTGCCATAAATGTTGCGAAGCCTGCCCAGGACATTAGAAGCTTTAAGCTTGAAACCACTATACTTCATAATACCTTGGTTCACAATACCCCTGTTTATCAAATTGACAAAGGCTCATACCTAATACCTAAATGTCAATTTGTCTCATTCTTGTAATGAACAAATAACGCCGGAAAAGGCCGAATCTCAACGAGTTACGAGCAAGATTTCAAACCGGTTGGATCGTCGACGATTCTGCGCGGCGGTTTTAAAGTACGCGTACTTACGGTGACACACAATCGAAAAAGGTCGTCGAGCTATGAGTACGCGTACTTGCTCGTACGTCTATCCACTCCCTTTAGAGATTACGAAGATTAAGAAACAGTACAATTTCCAGACTCTTCTCTGCCCACTGTCAAGTTGCCCGTGTCGGAGGGACGAGACTACCTCTGGGCGAAGACGAAGGAGGCCTTCCGATACGTGTACGAGCACCATAGGAGAGACGCGGACTGGTTCCTCAAGGCGGACGATGACACGTGAGTTTGTTCTACAAAATGGTCGAGATTGAGCAGATTATCCGATCACAGGTGAATATTAAAAGTTCATGCTGTCAGTTAGCATTGGTGTTATTCTCTAGCCTAACTAAATTTGTAAAAAAATAAGTTACTTTTTTGCCTCTCACTAAGTGCATCCTTTGTAATATACCTACCATTATAACGGGAGAAAAATTGCATCAGAAATTCCATACTTGTTTTGTAATTTACTTTAGGGATTCAATCCAATTATCCCATTCAAAGTGTATGGAAAATGGTCCCATTCAGATTGAAAGCGCTCCTGATTATGAATAGATGTAACATGAAATTTAAAGAAAAAAATACAACAAAAAAAATTCATTAAGCGGAGTATGTACTCATTTGCGAGATATAACCGTTATCTACTGTTGCGCGTTACAAACAGTAAAAGTGTACCTGGCTTTAGGTACGAACATACTTATGTAATAGTGGATTGATTAAAACCTTGATTGTTAGGACTACATGACATGTCATGTATCATGTTGTAAATAATTATATTGTTGTGCCCTGATGTCAGGAACATGTTCAATTGTTCATATTGTATCGTTGGAACGATTATAAATGATAAGCATAAGTCATGCCTAGGTATATTGTTGTATTGCATGTGTATTATTGATCATTGCATTGTGATGTCCTATGATGAAATATGAAAAATAAGATCAGTAGGCTTAGCGCAGTAACACTTTCTGACTTCTCTAGTTAGATAGTGATAGGTATAGTCTATCACGCGCAACTCTACTCGCGCCCTGTCGTTGTAAGCGGGCAACCTGTCACTATTATATTATTTTTTCTAAAATTATATTTTTGTACTATTGTATATTATTTTTGTCCTGTTCCAGTTACGTGGTTGTCGAAAATTTGCGCTACATGCTGTCGGAACACAACAGCAAAGACGCCATATACTTTGGATGCAGATTCAAACCATTCACCTCACAGGTGAGTTTTTTTTTAATATAGTCCAATAACGTTGTCCGCGACCGCTCATGGGACAGGTAGTAGCGGAGGCGAGAGCGAGATATTACCTGATTGACCCTTAGGCCTTTCTCAGATAGAGCTACGCAAAAGTGACGGAATTGTTTAATAATATCAATTAAAATCCAGTTATACTCTGTCGGTTTAGGTACTTAACTAAAAGCATTGAGGATAGAACTTATAGAGTACTAATGTCATCTTGGTTGTTCGGAAATTATTCCGCAAAACAATTGAAGTGATCGCTGTGCTCTTATTGGCCGGTCCAAGATCGCGCGTAACGCTAGTGCCTTTTTCTCTACGGTTATTGGCCCTGTACAGTTTCTGTGACAGTGACGGTGACGTTTAGTATGTTGAAATCAACAAACTATTTGCGCACCGGGGTTGCGAACATTGTTTCTCTATAGGTTCTATCCTCTATGACTAAAAGTAAACAAACTTTATGTCAGATTTGACAGGTTAAGAACGTTTTATTTTTACTACACAACTTTTTTCGGATTCGTTTTCGGGTTCGTGAGATACAGCCTGGTGACAGACGGACAGACGGACAGACAGACAGACAGACAGCGAAGTCTCAGTAATAGGGTCCTGTTTTTACCCTTTGGGTACGGAACCCTAAAAATGAACTTAGGTAACTTAACCTCGAGAGTGACAGAAGCGCCGTGTAGTGAGTCTGTTCATTTTTAGGGTTCCGTACCCAAAAGGTAAAAACGGGACCCTATTACTGAGACTTCGCTGTCTGTCCGTCCGTCCGTCTGTCCGTCCGTCTGTCTGTCACCAGGCTGTATCTCACGAACCATGAGAGCTAGAGAGTTGAAATTTTCACAAATGATGTATTTCTGTTGCCGCTATAACAACAAATACTAAAATTAAAATAATTATAATAATTAAGGGGGGCTCCCATACAAAAAACGTGTTTTTTTTTTGCTATTTTGGATCTATTTAAATAACTGTAACAGGTAAATACTTGAAATGCTCACAGAATATTTAATTAAATATTTACTTTAAATGGAAATAATTAAAATAAAATAAAATTAGTATTTAAGGGGGGCTCCCATACAAAAAACCTATATTTTTCCAGTTTGTTTTTTTGCTGTTTTGGGTCTATTTAAATAATTGTAACAGCTAAATACTTGAAATGCTCACAGAATGTTTAATTAAATATTTACTTTAAAAATAAATAATTGAATAAAAATAAAATTAATATTTAAGGGGGGCTCTCATACAAAAATTCTGAATTTTTGCAGTTTTTGGTACGGAACCCTTCGTGCGCGAGTCCGACTCGCACTTGGCAGGTTTATTTAGGTTATTTTCCCATAAAAATCCTTCCTTTTTTTATTTAGCGGTGGCGGTTTAATTCTCAGGTAAGTAAGTCGTATTATTTTATTTATAACGCCCAATTGGCCGTTGAGCCAAGCGGGCCTGTGAGATGGAGGGGAACGAGAAGCCTCCTGACCCGGGTGGTGGCGTTCCCATGGACGTAGCTTCTTCTGATGAAGGGACAAGAAAACGTACCATCAGTTCTGTGGATACGTCACCAGGTGAGAAACAGTTCGAGCCTAGAGAGAAGAAGTCGGCGCAAGGTAACGAATTCGAATTCGAATTAAATAAACAAAAAGTTTTTTTATTGAACTTGTAGAGTGATCCTGTTATTGTGTTACATGAGATTAGTTTCATTGGCGTTTTGTATGAAGGTTTCCATAATATGTATATGCGTTTTACATACTAAATGTTTTTTTACTTATTTAGCAACCAAGAATGTGTTATGAAACTTATCTTTGCGTTTAAAGGCACTTATAAACCAATTATGAGAATCAATTTTAATTAAAAAAAAATGGATAATTTTTGCAACCAATCACGTACAAAATACTGGAAACAAAAGTTAACGTGATTTAATTTTTAATTTTTTTAGTTTAATAAATACGTGCTCTGGATTTAGGACACTCAAAATTTGCACAATTAAGTTAAAATCTTGTGTAATATTGACATTTTTATTTAACTGTCAAATTATGGAAGTTACCTACTAGCCTCGTCCTGCCCAATGTTAAATTTTAATTATTTGAATTTAAAATTTATGGATTTATGAAAAGTTTGCAAAGTCTAAACTTGCCAAAACATTACTCCTTTATAAAGGACATTGGTTAGGACGAGGATAGTTACTGCGCGCGACGCCGGCAACTCCAGCACCCGCCATTTTGCGAGATACCATGAGCTAGAAAGAAAGATTTCATCTGTTCTTACATATTCTACCTCATGTATAAAGTAATAGAGTTTTTATTGAACTGGTATTTGTCAACACTCGTCAGCGCGACCGGAGATTAGCGATGTAAGGCCCATAGCACACGGCGTATTTTATACGCGCGGACGACGCGCGTATTAAGAACGCGCGTCTTCGGCGCCGTAGACGCTGATTGTTGCGTTTGCATTGGTGATACAAGCGCGTGCATGAAGCGCGTGTATACGCGCGTTTGATACGATACAAACGCGCGTACAAAGGAGCGAATTTCTGATCAAAACGCAAAGGCAACGAGCGACTACAGCGCGTATACGCGCAGTATAGGCGCGATTCACGATCACCCCGTGTGCTTAGGTTAGAAGAATGCGTTCAAATCTCGTTTAAAGCGCGTATACGCGCGTCATCTGCGCGTCAACTGCGCGTTTTAAATACGCCGTGTGCAATGGGCCTAATTTATATTTGCGGTAATAACTTGTCTCAGGGCTACATGAGCGGCGGCGCGGGGTACGTGCTGAGCCGCGAGGCGCTGGACCGCTTCGTGAACAAGGGGCTGCCGTCGCCGCATCTCTGCAAGGCCAGCGACACCGGCGCGGAAGACGCGGAGATGGGTATGTCCTTACATTTGACTGTACTGTGGGGAAAGACTCCAATAGAGAGATCTCTCTCCAGGCACCGTCCAAAGAGAGTAAATTTTTAATTGGGTTTGTTCTTGGCCAGTAAATACCTACCCTCCAGAATATAAATATTCTCCGAATGCATTTTTCGTAGCTCGTACTCACCGTGACTAAAATACCAATATCTTATAGCGTGCGCACACAGAGAGCGGTCAGGAGTTCCGAGTTCCGAGTTCTGAGTTCTGCGTTCTATCGAACGTACCGATCTCTAACAACAACGCACACAGCGGGCGGTCAGACCGCGGCGGTCAAAGCAGAACGCCGCGGTCAGAGAGTTCTATTGCCGCGGAGACAGAGAACGCAGAACTCCGGGATGTCGGAGGTTGCAAATACAGAAAAGTTAATTGAATTAGTTAGAGAAAGGAGTTTATTTATACGATTTTAAGTGATGTAGATTAGATTTGATAAGATGTAGATTAGATTAGCCAGCTTTTCTTTTAGCTGAAACACACTTTCGCCAATTAATATTTTGTTTTTAAATATGAGGTTTCAAGATGTAATACAATTAATTAAAACTATTTATCGGCATGCGAAAATAAACATAGAATAGTTTTCCATCTTGAAAAATACGGAAAAATACTATTAAATTCACCCTGTTCTTCTCGGGTGATATTAATAGGGTGCACCCAATAATTTATTTTTCTTTTAGAAACTTCTAAGCTCCACAAAACAATAATTCTTCGTCGAAAAATGAACTCTCCAGTGACATGTTGTATGTACGAAGACACGAACGAAACTAGAACGCAAAAATTTGACCGCCGCTTGTGTGCGTCGGAACTCTTGAGCGGTCAGCGGTCAACAGAACGCAGAACTCCTGACCGCTCTCTGTGTGCGCCCGCTATTAGTTCTGCAATGGAATTCGACTTTGTGCCCATATAATGAAATAGAGTATATTTTAAGACCTATTTACTGGGATAAATCTCAATGCTGTTGATTGCAGGCCCATTTTGACGCATGGTCCTTTACTTTGACATTTTGTACTAAATTTAGGACACGGGGAATTAGGCGGGTGATAAACGTGTTTTTTTACAAAGACTAAATCCCGTTTCAATAAAGGTTTCTTGTTTGCTTGATGGCTAGACACAGCAAAATCGAAACAGTAGTTTTTGGTATGCCTAATGGAACATGTCAACGAAAATATTGATGTATTCTCATTTTCAACGAAGTTGGTCAAGTTAAGCACCAACTTAAATTTCTATCTGTAGTTAAAGTTTTTCTTAGCTGTTCATTATCTTGCTCGTCATCACCAGGTTAAACATTATTTTCTAAGATACCTATATTTGTAAGTACGTTAAAACCTGTCTTAAGGTTAAAAACTTCGCTTTAAGGTTAAAATTATCCCCTTCAGGTTAAACTAATTTTCCCCAGGGATCTGCCTGGACCGCATCGGCGTGAAGGCGATGGACTCCCGGGATGGCCTGGGCCGCGGCCGCTTCTTCCCGTTCGTGCCGCGGGACCACCTGTTCCCGAGCAAGGATAAAACCTTCTGGTACTGGAAGTACATCTACTACCCGACTGATGAGGTCAGTGATAGTAAATTAGTAGGTATATATGTGTAACATTGTGTTCCCAAAGGGGGGTGGCCCTGTGTTCCCTAAGAGGGTAACCCTGTGTTCACAAAGGGGGTAGCTCTGTATTCTCAAAGAAAAGGGGTAGCCCTGTGTTTTCGAAGGGGGTAACCCTGTGTTCTCAGAAGGGGGGCTTAGGTTCCCAGAGGGATAGTCCTGTGTTCCCAAAGGGGGTAGCCCTGTGTTCCCAGGATGGTAGTCTTGTGCTCCCAAAGGGGGTAGCCCTGTGTTCTCAAAGGGGGTCTAGTGTTCCTGAAAGGGTAGTCCTGTGTTCCCAAAGGGGTCCTGAGTTCCCAGAAGGGGTGGCCCTGTGTTTCCCAAAGGGTTTGCGACTCCCGGGACGGCCTGGGCCGCGGCCGCTTCTTTCCTTTCGTGCCGCGGGACCACCTGTTCCCGAGCAAGGATAAAACCTTCTGGTATTGGAAGTACATCTACTACCCTACTGATGAGGTCAGTGATAGTAAATTAGTATTATGCATTGTGTTCCCAAAGGGGGTAGCCCTGTGTTCCTAAAGGGGGTATCCCATAGCCATATGTACCCAAAGGGGGTAACCCTGTTTTCTAAAAAGGGGGAAGCCCTGGGTTTCCAAAAGTTGTCGTCCTGGGTTCCCAAAGGGGTTTTAAGATCCCAGAGGGGTAGCCTTGTGTTGCGAAGGGGGTAGCTCTGTGTTTGCAAAGGGTGTGCGACTCCCGGGACGGCCTGGGACGCGGCCGCTTCTTCCCGTTCGTGCCGCGGGACCACCTGTTCCCGAGCAAGGATAAAACCTTCTGGTATTGGAAGTACATCTACTACCCGACTGATGAGGTGAGCGACATAACATGCTGTTCCTAAAAGGGGTAACCCTACGTTCCTAAAGGTGGTAGCCCTGTGTTCCCAAAGGGGGTAGCCCTGTGGTCCCAAAAGGGTAGCCTTGTATTCCCAAAGTGGGTATCCCTATGTACCCAAAGGGAGTGGCCCTGTGTTTTTAAAGAAGGTAACCCATTGTTCCCAAAGGGTTTTTGTGAATACAGGTGTAGTTTAAGTTGAGCCCTGATCGATACAGTCGCTCATATCTCATATCAAACAAGGGTCAACTCGAGGGGATAGCAACTTCTACGCAGTTGGAGTCGCAAACAATAGCTAGATATTTTTATTGTTTAATTACAGGGCCTCGACTGCTGTTCTGATCATGCGGTATCGTTCCACTACGTGAACCCTCAAGAGATGTATGTATATGACTACTTAATTTACCACCTTAGGCCGTACGGGATACGGTATGGCGTCGACTCTAAGACTGTAGGCAGCAACTCAACCAAAGAGCAAGGTACACAGTAGTTTAACCTCTTAACCTTATCTGTATAGTGATACAAGGTAGCTGATGATTTTTTTTACTGGAATGTCATGTCAGGTTAAAAATGACGACCTGGTTTGTACGGAGGAAACAGCGAACCCCGTTGTTTTTAGATGTGTGTAGAAATAGAGTAAAATTTTGCATTTGGTTTAGTTTTAAGTAGGATAATCAATGGAGGCTAAATCGGATATTAGGTATTTTCTTATTTAAAAATCATGTACAGTGATTACTGATTAGTTATTTATTTATATTTTGTTTTATGTGTGCACTTTGTTACGAGCCATTTTTTTACTATGCCAGTTGAAATCTAATTTTAAAAACCGGGCTATGTTTGAAAGCTTTATTGTAAGAATAGTTTTATCTACTTAACACTAAAGACATAAACTTCGATTCCTATTATACCAAAAGATGGGTCTAAAGGCCGTTAATAATATAATTTATTTTCTATAACCTACTTTATTTGTATATAATTGGTGTTTTTGTGTATATTTGAATTTTACATAATATTATGACTTATTTCGTGATATCTGTGTAAATGTTTACCAATTACGATATTGATCTTGATATTCAAATTGTAGAATCGAATATGAAATGAGCCTTGATAATCTAGTTATTATTAATTAATAATTAGGTATTCTAACTGAACTATTTAGGAAATCATAATAAATAAAATAACGTTTAATATCCTTAAGAATCTAATATCAGTGATGTTCTTGCTATTTTCAACAGAAATCTCTATCACTAATTTTATTTGTGGTAAGCGCAACCTTTAATAAGTTTTGACATTTTAACCTGCCTCATGTTTGAAACACATCACACTTTGCATGTTTACGAAATTAGGCTAAAAGGTTAAAATCTCCAGACTGTATAAAGTTTTAAGCCATCTTTCGCTTATTTGTATATTTATACCTAGCATAATCATTGTTAGTCGTTGTATATATAAAATAGGGTACCACGACTTCGTTTCTCACGTCAGGGTCATACTGAACATTTGATTTGTATGTTTATGGATTTAACTTATTTACTAAGTTAAGTAATGCGTTACTAGGCAACATTGGTTAACTTTTCTAGTGGAGTGGTAAAGAAAAACCTGGGCAATTCGTTGCTTTCATAATTCTTTAGCAAAGTAAGCAATCATGTTAACACCAAAAAATCATGCCAAAATGAAGGGCTAGGTAAAATACCTACTTAAATGTTTTATTATTTTAGATTCTATTTAAAAAAGTCCGGTAGTATAAAGATATTGGCACGACATTCGTTTAGACGCATTTAAATACTAGGAGGTGATTTTACACATTGTACTGTTTAATCGCTTGTGCTAATTTTCCTACGAATTGATTCAATTTGACTTATGTATTTAGGCCATTTTGGCTTTAAATTGTATAAATTGTATTATTTCTGAATTTTGAAAAAAAAAAAACTTCCTGAGAATTTTTAGGAGCACAATCGATGCCGACGTGTTATTTTTTTTCGTTCCGTTACGTTTTTTTTCATTAACTTAATATGAAGGAGGGGGGGGGGGGGTTTACATAATGGCATTATAAAATTTGTATGAAAAATTAGGAGACATTTTTTTTACTTGTATTGAAAGCACCCATGATTCTGTAAATGAAAAATCAATTTATATTCAAATTGAGAAAGAAAATGGTCACCTTTTCATACCAGATGGCCGTTTCATTGTTATTTATACGAATTGTTACTTTAAACACTACACAGATATGGTGCTGCCTAACGATTATTTTTTATTTTAAACCAAACGAGTCATTGTAAATAAAAATATTTTAATAAGTTATAAATCGATGTGACGGCGAAAAGGTTAAATAAGGTTTAACCACATTCAACGGCCTTAATCATAAATAATATCCATGTTTCACGATTCCGTTACTTAACGAAATTGTGGATTCTTCATATACCCAGTGTGAAATCGCGTCCCACTACCAATAGCGAACTGCATTAGTATTATGGTATCATAGAAGCTTTCATAAGGACAGCAATTTGTCTATAGGTACATAAGTTACTTTCAACTCGGCTATGAGCAATTCTAAAAAAAAATGTTGCAATTTACTTTCTGTTGACGTGATTCTTTATTATTTGACTGATCTGTCTGTCCATTCCGATGGGAAATAATGTGCTAAGTTTCCATATACTTCGCCAAACGCGTGTGTAAATCGCAAAATTTCGGAAAGTTTTGGAAAACTTTTTTCTCTCATTTGACAGGAAAAATCTCCTAGTTCTGAGTAGAAAAACACAAAAATTGCAGAAATATAAGGAGATGTAGTGACAAAAGTCTAGGAAATACTTTTTGCAACCTGCACTATATGCAGCCGCATGTGTAAATTCCTCTGAACTCACCTAATGTAAATGTAAATTCCGTAGGAGTTGCCGTAAATATGTAAGGTTTTATACTAGTCTAACTTAAGTTATAAACTTTGAGATTACCAAAGAGAATCTAGTTATAAGTTTATAATTTTAGATGGTAAGCTCTTGGTATCAACTTACACCTAACGATCATATTTTGTTAGGTATAATTTGATAGACATTTTTTTTTCTGAATCAAGTGTCATCGTCACTAAAGGATCGCTTCAAGTATCTTAAATATTTTTTGTAATTAAATACTTTAATCGTTGATGAATTTTTTGGACGAAATGATTGGAAACCATATCATTATTTTTACACTTTGCCAGAATATTTCTTACCTATATGTATACGTATGTATAAATTGTGCAACGAGAAGTAAAATAAAGTTAAAGCATTCACTGTCACCTTTTGAGTCGAACCTTCTTCAGGTGGCGCGAACACACATGTGTGTTCGAAAGCCACGAAAACGCGTATATGCGTCAGTGGCAGTAAATGCGTTAAGCCAATGTCTGTCGCATAGGTATGTGTAAGTGTATTGGTTGTAATACACGTTGGTTTACGTCATTTGGATGTGTGTGAAATTTCAATCTATTGATAACTATTTTATACTTGGAAATCCATAAACTGTTCATTTTAACTTGTCTCAAAAGTCCTCAAAACTACAATGTGTTGCCAAAATAATATTTCATACATATTTGGAAAAACGATCCTATTCAGCTAATTAGGCATTTACTTACGGATCTGTCTGGATGTATATTTATTTTGTAAAATATTCTAAAAAGTGAGATTCATACATACATGTGAAAACTTAGAGTGGCAGGATAACACATATATGTGTTTTCCTTACTTTCGCCTAGTGCGGCTGTCAAACAATCGCAGGCATTTGAACGCACATATGGGTCCGCGGCACGAAAAGGTTCGACACTGAGAAATGGCAGTAAATGCGATAATTTTGCCGTTTTTTATTTACGGTGGATTTTGTATTCATAATTTTAGACAAGTTAATTTGAACATTCTATAACTTGCACTATTTGGTTCAAATCTTAGCTCAATTTGTTTATAAGTTTAATTCTCGAATAAAGGAATAATTTGTGAAAACGTTTTGTTGCGGTGTGATGAATGTGATATTATATGCTGGTTTTATTTTTCTCCTCTTTTTTCTATTCCCGTGCGTCTTTGCTGAGAGGGCGATTACTCGAGCATTGCAGCGGTCTTATTGCGGCGCGAGTAAACTCGTGTAAGAGATGGATTACCTGTCTTTTTCTGACGTCTCTAGTTAGACAGTGACAGCGTGCTTAGCCGATTTTATACGCATAGGCTGTAGATTTTGATGTCGTTTTAGATTTTTGTTAAGAGTTCTTGTATTTTTAATAGTTAATTAAACTACTGGACAGTGGTCGGCAAACAACTTGGCCAGATTTAAAGTGGTGGGCTGGTTCGCATAAATGACTTTTTTCCAGGCAAACTATTAGGCCATTTCTACAAGTGTCCATATAAATAATAAGCGTATTACGAAATTGCAGAGAAAGCCTAAAACATAAAATCACGTATACGTGTCACTGGCATGTGAATAGGGCCTGGGAATAAGAAAAAATTAAAAAGTTAAACACGTTCGACGCCGGTGACACAGCGTATGTGATCAAAAATCTTACTCCTATGCCTGTGACACATATCTGTGACTATGTTATTCGTACTCCTGACCACGATAATTTCGCCTGGCATAGCTTAAGGGCTTAGGGTCAATTCACACCGAGTGAATCTACACCGCGCTACGCCTCGAGGCGCCGCGCTGCGTCGCCACCCGCGCGGTGTGCGAGAGCGGTGCTGCGCACGTAGCGCTGCCAACTCAAAATATACTTTATTCGCTACGCGATAAGGTTCACATTTCATTGTGAGAATTCAGGTCCGTCGCGCTACGCCTCGAGACGTAGCGCGGCGCCGCGTCTCGTCTCGGTGTGAGCTGACCCTTAGTGAAACGCTGCCGGAGTCGAACGGATTAGGGGAAATAGGTATAATAGAGACAGGTTGTCATTCCTCTTACCACACTCGCGGCAAGAATGGAATGATTTTAAAACGGGCTAAAAATAATAAAATTGGTAATTTAGTTACACACGATTTATTTCAACTATACGTCAAGGGTATAAAGAGCTACATAAAGATAATATATTAATCGAATATCAAAAATACTAATCACTGCTATGTCGACATATTTCAAAATTTCGAAATTGTTTACATGTCAAATATGTACATTAGGAAACTAAGGCAACAATGTACTTTAATTTACCATACAAAATTAAGAAACTTACCTAAACTTACGCACATAAGGTGGGATGTCTAAACTGTTGTGAATAAAAATACACATACTTACTAAAGTTACTTAAGAAAATTTACAAGTGATCATTTTAAATAATCAGACGAAGAATTCAACATTTAATTTTCCCCCAATCTAGTAGCCTTCTCAAAGTACAGCAAGGCTATTTTTTTATCAAAATCTTGTCACTCTAAGTGCGACTGCGCCGATTGTCGTTGAACCTGACATATTTGAAAATATCTCCAGACATATGCGTCTGAATCTGAAGATATTTGGAGTAAAGAATGTTACATGAACAGATATAGAGGTCTCAATATACGTTTTAACAATCGCACTGGCGACTCGAGATTTATTGTTACATTAACATGTTTAAATGTATGTTAGTATAAAGTTAACAGTAAAAGCTATCTAAAATGAAACTAAATAAATTGTAATTGTTTTTCGAATGACAGTATGTCAGTGTAAATACTATCACACACTATGTATTTTACAAATATGAAAATGGTCCGGTATACATAAAAAAAACCTGTTCCCAGATGAGGCAGGCAGACCAAATTCAATATTGAGAATATGTTATAATATACATGCTACTATGGTTCACAATCTGACCCATTCTATACATGGTTTGAGGTGATTTCTGTAGCCGCATTAAAAAGACTAACTATACACATTCTCCTGTACAATACAATGTATACATAAGCTTTTATACACATTTAGGCGGCAAGCTGACGTACCGGATCGACCGTGAATGATATACTAACAGATATTTACCTACATAATACTAAACGACAAAAATATAAGCTAAGAAATACAGGATACTTTTTTATAAAATTAAGTAAATTTATTTACTTGTTTACATAAATTTATTAAATAAATACATCATGTTATAAAACCCTGTACTATTTTTAATACGCATATGTGTTGAAATGCTAAGATAGCAGCAAAAATTGTGAAAAAGCAATTACGTTATAAAGTCAATTTATAAAGCAACGAAAACTGTCGAAAACGGTCATAAATTTTGAATACACTTTTTTCACTGCTAATTTCAAGAAAATAAATTTAATGTGTGTAAGTACTGTAGAATCTGCTTCAGTATAAGTTGAACATGTCTGGAATTGTACGCTGGTTGTAATAGCGTATTGAAAATAGTTAATAATGTCAATTTGATCAAAAAAACATGTCAATATTTTTGAATAATGTATGACCATTGTTTTCAGCACCAAGAACTGATAAAGACCTTGTTCTCAGAGTAACAATTTTGCTGGGATAATAATAATGCAGTGACGATTCTCTTAAGTTACCTCTACATTTACTTCTATAGTAGTATTTATCAGTTTACCGAATACCAGTAATTTTAACACGTTCGACGCCAGTGACACAGGGTCTGTGTCAACACACACTCTCAATGAAACGCTGCCGGCGTCGAACGTGTTAAAGCTCCATTTTTACACTGTATTCGACCCAATGTAAGTATTGAAATATAGTACAGGGTTTTGACAACAACCTGTATAAACCCTAAAGGAAATATTCTTTAACTGGTTTCAATACTATTATATCACCAAATTATGGCAAAACCTATGAGTCTAAAAGTTAAATACGGACTAATATACTTATACGCCAGTTTTGTACTCACTGCTATTTAACAACAATAAAGCAAACTTAACAGATTACAAAAATTGTCTTTCTCCATTTTGAATGATAGTGACAATACTGGTTTAAAAAAAAGGTGACTGATACAAAAAAATCAAGGATGGATCTAGGGGGTGATGGGGGGTTCAGACACCCTGGGTTGGGTCTTCGTCGAGCAAAATGTAATTGGAGCTTGTCAGTCATAATTCATGACTGAAAAAAAGAAACAACCATGTGCCCTCACACCCCTTTACATTTGTGATCCCCCCCCCCTGAGACGAAAGCTGGATCCGCCCCTATTCCTTCTTGTTTGTATAGAAATTTAGGTAGCATTAGGTTGAGAGATGGGATGCTTTTTTTTATATTTCACATGGATTTAGAAGCAATTAAGTACAAAAACCAAGCATTTAGTTATAAATTACATAAACTAACAAAGAACAAAATGACTTATTTTAACTAGAGATACATATATATTTACTAAATAAGATCTAAAAATATTTACTCTAATGAAACGGCTAACATACAAAGCGAGAATATACAAAAATGGTTAACATAACTGTTCCCTTACACGAACAAACTAAAATAAACCTACTGTTCACTTAAAAAAAACAGGTCTAATCTTTATTCTTGTCACTGAAAATAACTCCTCTTCTTTCTGGACACACTGAAATAAAAGAGATCCGATTAAAACTCAAATTTTCATACAATTTTTCTTTGACGACTGTATTCTTACTTCTGCCAGCGTAGTATTAGAACGAGATGAACTACATCTGTCACTGTCTAACCAGAGACGTTAGAAAATGAGTGGCAGGTGATAGAATCTCGTACAGGTACCACTCGGATTGCTGCCATCATACCCACTAATCCAGCCGCTAAGCAGCAGTGCTCGGACTGTTGTGTCCCGGTGCGGAGGGCAAGGCAGCAGGTACAGTTACAGTCACATGAACGTTACGCCTTAGGCCTCTGGGTTGGCAACGTATGTCTGGCATTGTATATGGACGGTGGTGGTAATAGGTTACGCTTTTGCTTATGTGCCTTTCTTAGGGTATAAAAAACAACTAACAACAGTAACCATTTCAGAACAGGTCAATACAATTGCGCAGTTACTAAGTTCTACATACATAAAATGACGCCTATGTTCCGAAATGGGGTAGGCAGAGCACATGAAACGTGTCATTGACAAAACCAAGATTATGACTATTCCATGCTTCGCAGCTACTTCTGGCATAATTTTAGGTTTGACAACAGATGGAAGAGGTAGTGTAATAGTGACAGGTAGCTAGCCTGGCGCCTAAAGCATACCTAAACCTTTTTCCTCAGTCGCCTCTACTTACTTAAAAAAGACACAAAACTACGCTATCCGACGTTTGACAATATTGAATGTGATGCCGAAAATGTGGGTACAGAGTCAAGGAAATTGATACCTGTGCCACTGAACCTTTTCATAGTGAGTTTAATATTGCTTTGATCAGTAGAATGTATGGTATGTCACAGTGACATTTCTTGTGAAAAGGTACAAAGTGGCACAGTAATCAATTTCTTTGACTGTACATGCCTATATAGTCACGTCACATACATATGTATGTATTGACAAGTTCAGAAGGGAATAATAATACTGACCCGGTGTCGGCGGGTGAGAAGAAGAACCCGCGCGGTCTCTGCTGCGCGGGCGGCGACGCGGCGGCGGGACACGCCCACTGCGTCCAGTAGTCCGCCGGCAGCCGTAGCAGTAGCTGCATCACCTGCACACATCATTAAAGGCTAGTTCGGACCGTTTAGTTACTAAAATACTCGCACCTCGACTAAAATACTAGCCTAGTCCGAACTAGCCTTAAGAGGATGGGAGTCGCGTCACTTCTCCATACAAACGTAGTCTCCCCTGTTTTCTCCGTGAATAATGACATTAGAGCAAAAATTTTTTTTTCATTAAATTTGTATCTGTTGTGGCTATGCCCCTACAATTTGCTTTTATCGATATTCTAAATAAAAAATATATACAAATATAATGTATAAAAAATTTTAGCTCTAATGTCATTATTCACGGTGAAACAGGGAACTACATTTGTATGTAGAAGTGGAAGTGGTGCGACTCCTATCCTCACACATTAACTCCTGCATCGTCTATCATTGTCCTAGTCCTAATTGGCAGCGGTTCGTGATTGTGATTCGCACGATCAAAGTGGTCGCGGACATCGCGCGATATCCATGCACCTCGCGTTGCATTGTCGCGCGATAACATTCGCGGCGCGTTACTAATTTGGATTCTCGTAAGAAATCTGATGTCTTGATTGTCTTTCCTGGAGATAGTTTAGTCACGTGACAATTGCTTAAACTCATTTTCAGAGACGGATTTTGATAAAATAATGCAATATTTTTATCTTAAGTTACTACAAAATACTCCAAAAACTATACAAATATGTACGTACATTGACCATCTGAGCCGTGGCGGTGTACATTTCGGCGGCCTGGGTCATCATGCCGAAGCCGACCACCGTCGGCCCGAATATCTTCGCCAGGTTGTCTATGCCCATCTCACAGTCCGGACTCTCTGCCACCCTGGAACATCAATTTAAAAAGGTTTGAGCCTTAGGTTCTATTTAACGCTATCGAAGTGTTATAAAGCGCAAAAGAATAGCATCACAATGTAAATTATGAATTTTTTAAGTTTTCTTGCCCATAAATTACACAAAATAACTCGTTGAAATAACAACAGAAAGTTAATTTTAAATATAACTTTATTGACGGATTATTTTTTCTTTAAATTGAATGCATTTTAAACAAGCAGTTTCAAAGAGAACAACCTAGTTCCAACAGAAGACAATGGATTCTTCGGAGTAGGTCTTTGACATCATAAATCCCATCGACTACTTGATCGAGATGGGCTACAATACAATCGAGAAGTTTCCAGTACCCGCGACTATGTACTTTTCTCGAGAGGACTATGCTAGGGGGAGTCTCCACGCGATCGAATCAAAAATGAGGAGATCCGTAGACGAACTAAAGTCATCGATGAAGCCCACCGGATTAGCAAGTTGAAGTTGCAATGGGCAGGCCACAGCACGAAGAGCAGATGGCCGATGTGGTCAAAAAATGCTCGAGTGGAGACCACGGAGCAAGCTACAAGATGGAAAGATGACCTTATAAAGGTCGCTGGAAGGTCCAACTGGTATATATGGATGTCCAGAGCCTCTGTTGCAGTGGACGTCTTAGGCGTCTTAGGTTAGCCGAGATACTGACTTGTGCAGATGCAGGACCAGGAAGGCGAGCGTGTCCCTGTTGGGCTGCGGCAGCTGGCTGACGGCCTGCAGCACCGCGGCCGCCGCGTCGCCCGGCTCGCGGACCAAAGCCGCCGCCATGAAGTCCGCCCACAGCGCGTTGGAGACCAGCGGCTCGCGGAGGGACCGGAGGAAGTCCTTGATGCACCCGCATAAGACATGGACGTCCTCGTTGGAGAGTTGCGGCGAGCCGCAGCCGCGGAGGAAACGCTCCTGAAATGAAATGTTGTCAATTAGATGTTATTTTCGTAAGTTATTTTGGAAGCCTGCTAGTTTATTAGCGGTCCGTACTTAAGTGAAATCGAGATCCTATCCATCCGTCAGTCGCCAAGCTGTATCTCACGAACCGTGCTATCTATTGCTCCCGAAAAAAAAACATGATTTTTGTATGAGCAGCTACAGAAATACATAACCCATGAAAATTTCAACAGTCTAGCCAGCACGGTAAGTAAGATACAGCCTGGTGACGGACGGACGGACAGCGAAGTGTCAGTAATAGGGTCCCGTCTTCGCCGTTTGGGTACGAAACCATAAAAAAGGGTCACTTTATAAAAAAGTTGTAAATGTGCTTTTGCTTTATTCTCAACTAGCTTTCCGCCCGCGGCTTCGCCCGCGTGGAACTCGGTTATATTGCGGTATAATGCTAAACTATAAGAAAACTTCTCGTTGCAAACGACACATAGCGCCATCGATCTATCATCTATCGATCGGTCGTCGATCGATATCGATCTATCATCGATCGTATCGATCTATCAAGCAAACTATTTTTTTTCTTTCCTTCGGGAACATCAATTTTTCCGGGATAAAAAGTAGCCTATTATTTAATCCGGACTTCTATCTTTACGTCTGCAAAATTTCAAAGCAATCGGTTCAGTAGTTACGGCGTAAAAGTGGAACAAACAAACAAACAAACTAAGGATTTGAGAAAAAGTTTTTCACACTCAAACCCAAGATCCAATGTCCCATTTTTTTCAATTCCGTTATTGTTTTTTAAACACTTAGTGGCGCGGAAGCATCGAGGATAGAAACTATAGAGTACTAATGTCATCTTGGTTGTTCGGAAATTATTCCGCAAAACAATTGAAGTGATCGCTGTGCTCTTATTGGCCGGTCCAAGATCGCGCGTAACGCTAGTGCCTTTTTCTCTACGGTTATTGGCTCTGTACAGTTTCTGTGACAGTGACGGTGACGTTTAGTATGTTGAAATCAACAAACTATTTGCTCTATAGATTCTATCCTCTATGTGCGGAAGTCACGGAATGGAATCATAAAATTGTTATGAAAAATTGGGGACACTTTTTCAAAATAAAAATAAAAAGTTCAAACTTTTCATAAAATATACTAAACATATTAACTACAAACAAACAATCAAACCTTTCCTCTTTATAATATTACTGTAGATTCCATCTGTACTTCTGAAGCATTAATCAGCAACTAAAACTTTTTTTAAATACCTCCTTGTCGTATGGCTTTATGGATACTAATAAATAACACTGGCCGCTTTCGTAAACCTGACATTTCAAACGTGACAAATCTTCTTTCAAAACCGACGTAACACGGACAAAGAACGTCAAAGCAGCACAACAACTCGCCCGAACAATGATGATGGGAACAAAACCAAAAAGAAAATTAACCCCCGAAGCGGCTCGCTTGCGATACAAGATAGAAAAAGCACAATGCATGATACTAGCCGGTTTCCTCATACCGGGGTACTACTTGATACAGATCGTCATGGTCAAAATTTGCCTGCTGCACTATATCCTAAGCGTGATCTGCTTCACGAACATAGCCGGGAATATGTATCTAAGTATATTCACTGACACGAAGGTAGGAACGTACGAAGGCGAGGGAGAATACTGCGAGATCTGCAAGCAGAAACGGCCGCCGATGAGCTGGCATTGCCCTACTTGCAACGCTTGTATGAAGAGGAGCGACCACCATTGCTACTTCCTCGCGCACTGCGTCGGCAGAAACAACTACAGATACTTCGTCTGTTTCCTGTTCCACTGGGTGTTTGGTATGACCTATTGCTCGGTGTGGTATATAATGCAGATATCACAGATAAATATGTGGGCCTACTTGGAATCAATGATGGTGCTCATGCCAGTTATTCCGATGCGAATCGAGGATTTCTATATTGTGTGCTTGTTTATAGACCTGTTGTTACTCTGTATAGGTATAGGCCTCTTCGCTTTTCATGCCAGGAATGTCTGGAGGGGTACAACTTCGTATCAGACGCTGAAGCGTCACCCGTACCCAAAAAGACACTGGAGGACTAATGTTGAATACGTTTTGGGTACCAGGTGGTACTGGGCTATCCTTTGGCCGTTTGCTAGCAGCCCTTTTCCGGACTATGAATTGGCGAATATCACTGAGTAACTATACAATGTTGTTGATGAGTTTATTTTGTACCCTTTTGTGATTTTAGCTTGACGTGTATCTTATTAAAGCTTTACATAAATTGATACATTGTTTTTAATTAAAGAACATGCTCTGCAGGCACCGACCGTTAGATGAAGTTGATTTATCACACTAATAAAACAACCTAACCATCTAAAACAACTATTTTCGATGCAGGCTTTTTGCTGACTGCAATTTTTACCAAATTCCAAGTCAATTGGAGACGGTCCTGGCTGGGCTACCAGAATTCTATTGCTAGATTAGTGTTTCGTCATCCGACTAGCATAAGTTACAAAATTGCCGCTAGTGCCGAAAATATGACGTTCTTAAAATGACAGATTTTTCTACACGTTACATGAGTTATATGAATATGACCATGCTAAATGAAAGTAGTACAATCCGCGACCATAAAGTTTGCACATCGGTCTTAAGCCAAAGACACATTAGGCGACATTTGTCGTGCGACATGTCGAACGATGTAGCGCGACATCACCGGACATCGCTCGACATGTCGCGCGACTCGTGTATATACGCGGATACAAGTCGCGCGACATCGCTCGACATGTCGCACGACAAATGTCGCCTAATGTAACTTTGGCTTTAGGCTTTGAAAAAAGACAATCGGCATCACGTAAAGTTAGTCACTGCTCTATGAAGCCGATGTTCGTTTTGGGTTAGGGCTCATAATGTCCCACTCGCAAATTGTCCCACCACCAAAATTACGTCCCTTTCGCAAATGGTCCCTTGTGCAAAATACCCCAATCCCATTACGTCTCTTTCTCTAAACGTCCCTTATTCAAAACGTCCCATTGTTTTCACAAAATGTCCCGTCCACAAAACTTACCTTTCGCAAAATGTCCCGCCTGTAAAATTCTTGTTTAAATAAGGTAACAAGTCTCTGTGAAAAATTTCATTTTTGGTACGAGCTTTTATGTCCGACTGTATCTAATTGAGACGAATCAAATGAACACTCGATGGGTTCGCACGGGACATTTTGCGGAAGGGACGTTTTGTAAACGGGACATTTCGAGAAAGGGACGTTTTGCGAACGGGACGTAATTTATGTGACGGGACATTTTGAGAACGAGACATTTTGCATAGAGGTCGTTTTAACAATGGGACATTTATAAAAGGGACCTTTTGCGAAAGGGACCAACGGACATTTTGCGAGTGGGACATTATGAGCCCTAACCTCGTTTTGGAGACCGATATGCCAAATTGATGGCCGGGGACTGTACGCGAGATTGATTATTATGCACGTCACAGCATAATTTAAAGTCTCAGAAATTGGTAAATAGTCTTGTGCGCGACTCGATTTGCGCACGTTGCCGCTCTAAAGGCGGGTCCAAATTAGTGACAATTCGCCGGACTGAACACCGTGACGTCGCCGTGGACTTGTTACGTATTGTGTGGACGGGTGGAAGTTCGCGTACAAATGTTACGATAGTCCTCTACAACCGGAGAATGCCATACGTGCGAGGGGCGGGGGAGCGGGTGTTGTCTTTTCAGTGTGGACCTCTCCTGCACACCGAGACAGTAACGAACATCCTTTGAAAAAAATCCACTTTGGATGGATCGGCCCGTACCCAGTGTCATTTGCCCGTAACAAAACCATAATCGTCCACATTTACCACAACCACATTGTGGGAGTACGTACAATGTTTGGCTGTAGGTACGGACATTTTGTTCCGGAGAATTGAACGGATAACTGATCGTAACATTTGTACGCGTAACAAATTCCGTCCACGCTATCAGTACAAACTCCCGGCTCTGTCACGGTCACGGTGTTCGGTCCGGCGACTTGTCACTAATCTGGACCCGCCTTAAGCCTATTTAATACACTGCCAAGCGCCACGCAGCGTAGCGCTGAAATGCGTTTCTAACGTTAGTTGTAAGTATCTTAGTTTGTATAGAATCTGAATAGAATTTGTATAGAAATTGAATACAATAGAATTGAATAGAAATCTAACACACAGAAAATGTATCCACGCACGTTCATGTAGATCACGCGCCTACAACCGGAGAAACATGTATCCACGCGCGTGAGTGGGGGGCGATACAAGGTATGACACACCGAGTCACGCAGTGGCGTGCGTGATTATTGATTAACACATTCAGAACCAAGGACCCGGCTCCCGGGTTCTTCAAAACATTCGCGAGATACCGAGAACCCGGTAGCCGGGTTAATTTTGTACTAGCTATAGACTACTCGGTTCCGCGCAGACGTTTTGATTTTAGGCTTGGTCGTGAATGTGTTAAGATTGATTGCACTCCCGCAAGTACGCGCGTGGGTGCGTCGACAAGCAACATTGAGCGTGGTGCGTGGCATTGTGTTGTTAATAGCCTAAGGGCGCTTGTGCACTACCATGAATTTTACGGTCCGGCTTTTTAATTAAGGTCTTGTCTCGCTTGCTTTTGCATGAAATAGTATTGACGTGAGCGGGACGGCGCGACAGACCTTAAAAAACCGGACGGCCGGACCGGAAAACTCATGGTAGTGGACAAGCGCCCTAAATCAGATCAGATTCAAAATAAGACGTCCCACCAAAAACAATCTCGATTTTGTAATGTGTTGTATCAAGAAGTATCTTGTAAGTGTAGTATTTAAGCATGAACGCTAAAAATAAGCACAGAAACAATCAAATCGTATATTTACTGCAACCATCAATTAACATATTTCAGCTCTATACATTCACTTTCGGTTGGCAACGGGCTGCTAACAAAAGGCCACAACACGGCTAAATACCACCTAGTTCCGAGCACGGCCAGAACCCAATGCATGAAATTTTTTTGCTCATCTTTCTTCAAAATACTCCTTATGTGGAAGCACAGCAAACCAAAGGAACACGGCAAAATAGCGAGATTCAAAACGCCACAGAATGTCACTAAGTCTTCGTCAGTGAACACAGGTAAAGGTAACTGGTGAGGTAGGTTTATTTGCGGGAAAAACATCCTCACAGTAGGTCGGATAATCAACGTGAAACGTTCGGCATTGAAACCTACGACAAAGTAATAATAATACGTAGTGTACAGCATAGATATAGACAGATGTATCAGGAAACAGAGGAAGTATCTATAGTTCTTGCGAGCCGTTATGAGAGATAGAAAGTCAGGATGACGTCTCTGTCTTCTCTGGCCGTGTGTTTCACAATCTTCTCGTTTGAAGCCTGGAGAATCCGTTAGTATTGTGAGAATCATATTCCCAAGCACATTTATGAAGAGGTAAGACCCTATGATTAAGTCGAAGATGTTCAGTTTGAACATTATTAACTGGAAGATGAAGTATCCGGGAATTATTATAACGGTCAGTACGAAGCAATGGACTTTTTCGATGATCAGAGGTATAGTTTTGTGTTTTTTGCCCATTTTATTCATTGTTTAATACTCGTATTATTATTTAGATTTTCGATGAAGTCAACATTGATGGATGGTGTCACAGAATAGTAGAAAAGTTTGATTAGAAGTATGTACTTGTGTCATAGATGGCTGACAAATGTTAGTAACCTCTTTGAGCGAAATAGGAGGAAGTAATACAAAAAAAGTCGTTCATAAAGCTCTTACGGCTGACTTGCAAATATTTCTATTTTTTGATTTTGAATAATACATAAACCACAAAATAATAACACATAAAATCCTCATCTTATAAGAAGCTCCGCTTCAAGTATCTTCAAAAACCGATTGATAAGAATACGACTTACGCACTATGTGTGCTTGTCTCCACTACGAATACAGGGTGACACAGAAGACGTAATACAAAACAAACTTATCCGACTCAGTTGTTGAAAAATAATGTAATGCAATTAGTGAATCATTAAGATTGGCCTTGCTTAACTTTTGTTAAATTACTAACAAAAAAAATAATTTAAATCTTGAATTATGGACACCCTACAGCAAGTAATTAGCTGTCAAATGAACTTGTAAAATTATTTTATCTCTGCACTCAGCGAGCGTCAGGTAATAATAATTGCGATACTAGGTGTGTGAAGACATATACAGTCTTCTTACGTTAAACTGTGTGGTTTGCTCCTTGTTTAGAAAACTACTCTTTGACAGACTTCAATTCT
>BHDV01029120.1:89372-104721 GCA_005406045.1 Adoxophyes honmai
AAAAACTAGTGTATTTGTATGCATACAGGCTTTACTGATACAAAATTTCAAGCGATTTGGCATACCTTGTAACATTCTCCATTGTCTTTTTTCAGGACCATTAACCATGAGATCATGGAACAAGTTATCAAGTTAAAAAAATACCATAAGGAAATTAGTGTAGAGACAAAATTTATGAAACTTTGACATGTTTTTTATATAAAAAACGAGCTTGTGGCAAATTGAGAAAACACATCCCCAGTCTATTCATGTTCTTCCACATTTAACATAACCAGTAATTAAATATCAATTTTTTTGAACAAATCTCTGCTGAAATTAATATCTGGTTTGGTTAATTTTCGGTACTTTGAAGGTCATTTTCTCGTAACAGGTTGCGTTTGGGCAGCTATAAAAAAATATGTGTGGATTATTTTAGACTACTCTAGAGTCGAACAGTTGGGTACCTTTCCTTTTGGTCAAACTTAGAAAAGTAAAAAAAATGCATACCAGTAGAATTAAGCTCCGGTACACCAGTCAGCCGAGCATTGTGGTCCTGATGAGCCGTCCCGTTGAGGAAGGCCAGCTTCTGCAGGGTCTCATCGTTCAACTTGGCTCTGTTGTCGTTGAACAGGAGATCCCTAGCCATGTCCAAAAGCTTGCTCTGTAATAGAAATGGTGATCGGTGTAATAATCATCGTCCCATCTGGAGTCGGTTTCCCAATGGTAACCATAGGCCTCCCTGATAGACTTCTGATTATCTCTTGTTGGCAGCAGCCTACATCTACCATTTACATACATACATAAGTACATTATGGCTGTATTCTCAAATTGCAAAAGTAAGCAAGGCATACAAAACATTCCATAGTAAAAACTATATTTCATTCCATTCAATTCTAGCATATTTTTAGGTTTAAAGTCACTAGGTAAAATAGTGACAGGATGCTAGTCTGTCGTCAAATTCATACCTTAACCTATTTATGCATAGTCACCTCTTACAACATACACGGAAGAAACAGAGAAGAGTCATCCTAAATCAGAAACAGTAAACAATTTGCCGTGTGGTGTCGGGATAAAATAACACCTCTCCATTTCGTTGTAAGAGGCGACTAAGGATATAGGTTTAGTTATGTTTTGTTTCAGGGGACAAGCTAGCAACCTGTCACTATTGTACCTCTTCCATCTTTACAAACCTAAAACTATGCTAGAAGTGGCTGCGAAGCGCGATAAAGTCATAATCATGGTTTTGTCTATGTCGTGTTTCGTGTTCTCTGCCTACTCCTATGTATGTAGAAACAGTAAGTTTTGATCAGGTATTTACCAATTCACTGTACTTCTTCATGACAATATTCCGTTCTCTCTTCTCTCCGTCAAGCAGCTTCCGTACATGGGAGAATTTGGCCTCCCACTTGGAGAGGGTCCTCAGGGCTTCGTCCAGCTCGGTCTGCAGTCGAGCCGACTCCGCCTCTGCAGCCGCCCACTGGGACCGAACCCATTCCATCTGTTTCACAAATGCCAGGAAACCTGCGGAATGTATAAAGAATAAAACACTGTTAAAATAAATGAAGATAGAGGATAGAGATGCACACAGGAACCAACACAGTTTACAATTATTTGTGTGGGTTGGTTACCATTACCATTCTAACTACATGCAATATTTTATTACAAGCCAGTGGTTTAAGATTGCTCAGTGAAACTAGACAGGGTAATTGGAGCATCGAGGGCAGTAGATGAAGGAAAAGTGTGACTGATCTACCAATAGTGTCACCATCTGCCCCCTTGAATACAAAAGAGACCAAAAAATTTATTACTGCACATACCCTTCTACTGTTACGGCGCGATTATAACACAGTGCAACCTATAAACTTGTGTACTCCAAGTTTCAAGTTCCATAACATGAGTTTTTTGTCTTCTTCAATTTAAAAACAAACAAAAGTCAGTAGAATTTTTAGAGGAATGTGCACAACAAATTTAGTGGGGATGTTTTTTGTGGCCAATATGAAGTGAAGTATATGACGAATTTGTCATATTATCCCTTATTCATTTGTGATATATTTTTAACAGAAATAATTATAATCAAAATGCCATTCAACAACTATTCAAACAAGACAATTATTTTATAAAATGGCACAAAATAACTAAACCTTAATTTATAGTCAATTTGTGTTTCATTTACTTCAAATATAAGCCACAAACATCAGCATCTCATTAAAATAAAGTTATCCAGTTTGAGATTGATCCAGGACAATGCACATGAGGACTGGCAAATTACAACCTTTGCCACACATGTTGGAAACTTTAGATAATTAATAAAATATTCTGTTTTTACTGTTGCCAACTGACCAAGTTGAGCTAATTCAGATAAAGTACAATGTCTCAGAAATGTATCATTGTAACGATTCAAATGAGCTAGAAAGCAAAATACTTGATGGTCATGATGTCTAAGCCATGAAAAGAGCTTACGAATAGGGGGTAGGCTAATTTTTTGACCACCTTAAATAGGCATTAAGAAAACTAAAATGTAGTAAGTATCTTATCAAAATAAGAGACGATTGATACGAATTAAATAATGCTATGAATAAAAATAACTCACATTGTTCCGAATATTCGTCGTTGAGGACGTTGTTCAAACGATTTATGTCGTCAAACTGTGCTACCATCGATAGCGGTAGCCTTTGATCGACATCGGAATTTCCTGAACTCATGATTCAAACTTATACTGAAATGAATACTAAACAACACAAACTGTAAAAACTGGGACAAAATAGCACATTTCAAGTAAATATCGAATTTGTTGATTCGAAAACAACACCCAATTCTCAAACAACCTAACGTATCCTTAAAAATTAACGGCTTCGCCAATCATGCATAGTGGGGAGTTGTAACGGCGTACGTTCGAAAATTACGTTTCCAAATTACTTGTCAAAAACCTACATTAAAATAAATTATGAAGAAAAATGATAGAGACAAATTCAGCATTAAAATATAAAACCAAAAAAATGCTTCAGTTGCTTATTATTGTAGGAATCAAAAGAAATACTATTAAAACAACTGTTTACTTTTCATGTTTTCACGATTTTTACGTAAAGTATTGGTTTTGAACGACTAGTGTTACCATGGTTTAAAAAATTGTTGTGACGGGGTAAACGTAAATCAGAGCACTTGTCAGGACAGATCACCGATGTGGCAATATTTTTTTTATTTTGACAGTTATGCAAGATTTATTAAGGTATAGTAATCGGCAATAAACTTGAGAAGATTTTAATGTAGTGGGGATGCGTTCACACATAGCGTTTTCCGTTTATTTTAACTTTTATTGATATTTTAATATCAATTTTTTTTAGGGTTGCGTACTTTACATAAATGGTGAATGTAAAACCTTTTCACTAAAACTTTACTGCTTGTTCATTCATCTTTCTGTCTTTTTCTCAGATAATAATAGCTACATCGTTAATTTTTTTCATTGATAATTTATCTCATCCTTACTAATATTATAAGTCAAAAAGTGAGTTTGTTTGTTTGTTTGTTCCGCTTTCACGCCGTAACTACTGAACCGATTGCTTTGAATTTTTGCAGACATAAAGATAGAAGTCCGGATTAAATAATAGGGTACTTTTTATCCCGGAAAAAATTGATGTTCCCGAGGGAAAACAAAAATATAGTTTGCTTGATAGATCGATATCAATCGATGATAGATCGATATCGATCGATAAATGATAGATCGATGGCGCTGTGTGTCGTTTGAAACGAGAAGTTTCTTATAGTTGTGCTTTATACCGCAATATAACCGAGTTCCACGCTAGCAAAGCCGCGGGCGGAAAGCTAGTAATTAAATAAAACGGATATACTCACACTCTTAAAACATACTACTATGAATGTGTCTTACGGTAATTTTAGGTTAACCGTAATATTGTATCAGTTGTAGATATAACAAAAATATTTTTTTGGGGCAGTTTCCAGTTTCTATATCAATTTTCCTCTTAAAAAGTATTGTTTTATTTGCATACGATATTTACTTTTCTGCATTTTCTTGACAATTTCCTTATTTTGTCTTATATGTAGTTTTTTTCCCAGTCAACTCTTTCTTGAGGCTCACTCTTTAATGAGAAATAAAAATCAAGTTAAAGTATAGTGAAAATTTTCTCAGCTGTTTAAAATCAATTAATAAGCCACTCCATCACAATAAAGTAGACCAACCAAAGTAGACTAAACAAGGTAGACTAAACAAAACCATGGTTTGCTTAAACAAACCAAAATTAGTTAGTTCCTTTATTTAAAAAAAATGTTTCACGAATAACCGATAACAATAAGAACAATTATGATGAGATCAACTTAAAAAACACTTTTTAAGCATATTAATGAAAGCTAAGGCGGTACATAAAAACATATTCTGGCGAAATTAGACAAGTAGTCTGTGGTGAATCTGGCTCTGGCTAAGCTAATAAACTTTTAGTTTTTCAGATTTGTATTTAATGTAGTTTTCGTGATTCTCACTCATATTTACACATTATTATTATCATTAGCCCTGCAAAGCAATAAATAAGAGTTGTATTTGTCATTAATTTTTCAAGTTTGAAGATTCAATCATAGGAAAACAAACCAAAAATGTAATTCATCGTACTCACGTATTCACTTATGGCGTCTCATAAATTAGCTTAATAAAGTTTCAGTTCCAGTTTTCACCTCGATTTTCAATGGATGCAACAATTTTTTTTTTCAGGGAAATCAATTTCATTTTATGCAGATTTCAGGAAATCTAGTCTATAAGCTAGCAACATTATTAATTACTTTGACATTGACAGCAAACAGTGACACTGACACTGACAGCTATGAGCCTTCATGCTCGGGGTTGACACAAAACGCGATGACGTTCGACTGAGAGCGGTGGTCGGTCAAGTGGTCGGTAGTCTAGCGAATTTTGTGAAATTATAATTTCCGACTCCACCGGCGTTCAGCTCGCTACCGCGCGTCGCCATGGCGGACGAGGAGAACAACTGTGATGATGGTGGTGGTGATCTGAAACTGGGGCAGGCGTTCAAGCTGCGGGGCCGTAAGGGTGCCCTGAAAAAAAAGAATGTTTATTTCGTGAAGGATCATAAGTTCATGCCGAGGTTCTTCAAGCAGCCAACATTTTGCTCGCACTGCAAGGATTTTATATGGTAAGTGTGATTTATTGGCTGTTTGGACGGTTTCTATTGTCAGGTCGTAATTTGCGAGAAAATTAAAAATACACATTGTTTGTTTACAAAACGGAGGCGCTTGCCAATGATTTTAGGTTTTCTATGCGTCTCGCTAATAGTGTGTGACTATTTGTAATATTCACGGCACACTTAAGCCTGGATAATCAATTTTTCCTGGTTATTATTCTCGTAGCTTAACCAATTAGATTCCAAATGGTTTGGAAACGTAGTTTTCCTGTTGCGATTAAGTTTTTGCCGAACCAAGGCCTGTACATTATTTCATCTCATTATACAAGACATGAATAATGTGAAAGGATCTTTGAAAACAATTTGTATGACATAAGTACTTATTTTTTCTGTTATCATTTTGTTATTTTTTCCTTGTGTGGCATGAATTTGATTTGCAATTTAAATGCCATGCCATGACTATGTTACTTAAGTGTCTGGATGGAAGCATAAACCTTGGATATCTTTTTGCAGCTTTCCTGTTTTTTGTTTATCTAATTGACCTTTCTAGTTTTTGCTCTTAACTATGTAATTAATTGTGCCTATTAAAAGTATCAAAACCTAAATTTTTTGTAGTAATCTGTACCTACCTATTTAAAATTCTGCCGAAGCTAAAAAACTTCCACAAGTTTGCAGGCAAATATGTTGTTTTTGTTTCATACAATTCAGGTTTTTTCTTGAGAATACACCATGAGAATATACTGACCTTAAGAAAAAAAATCCAATGATAAGAAACAGCTAGCCTGCTGTTATTGGTTCTTAGACAAAAAAAAACATATGCCTTGTGGTGTCAGGTTTAGACTAGGCAACTAAGGAATATATTAAGGTACATTTTAGGCGACAGGTTAGCAACCTGTCACTATTATATGTGACAACTTAAAACCTATAAGTATGCCAGTGGTGGCCGCTAAACATAAAATAGTGGTGGTTTAGGCTTTAAAGTGTTTTATGTGCTCTGCCTACCCCAATTGGGAATGCAGGCATGGTGTATGTATACTTTATTATACCAAGTATGCAATGGGATAGTGGTGGGGAATTTTAACATTAAACATAAGTTAATTTAGACTATACAAGTTAAAACACAATACATATAATTATCATACCCTCATGTGTGGGATGTGTTAGTATTTATTCTAGTAATAATAATAACATTGTAAATTATGACCACAAACAAACCTTGCCAATTGTCACCCTACTTCACTAACCAGTAACACAACAAACAAATTTAACTGTGTATAAGCAATTCCAACATTTATCATAATGTAATGTTACCAGCAATTCATAATGCCTCAATCCATGCTCTATTTAAGAATAAATATATTTTTAGTAGTCAATTTTATCAGCATAAGGTGCTTTAAATGTGTTGCCGAGAAAGTTTCTTCAGAGGCCACTAGAAATATTATTAGTTATGTTGTGTATAAAAAAAAAAATATCGTACATAAATGCAGGAAAACTATGCTTTTCTGTAAACTATAAAAATGTTTTACATAAACAAAACAATGGGTAATCTAAATAATGAATACAAAAGCTACATTTTAATTTGAACCTTGTACCAAGTCTTTCAGCTTCTCCAACTAAAAATACATGTATTTTCTCATTGAAACGGCTACTTCTTCAGTGATGTTCAGCAATAACGTCTGACATCACACTATTCAAACTGTCATAACATTCTTTAGAACATGCGGCATGTTTAAAATGAAAGAGCAAGACATTGGGTAGCGGAATTTCTTTAAAATACAATTTTGATTTGTTTCAGTTGTGTGAAATAATTTAAATGAATAAACCGAGCCATTTTAACTGTTGTACACTCTAGAAACTCTTCACAGTAAACAACTGGCATCAATCTGGCTTTGTTCATGTCAAACATTGATTGACATCATTATTGTTGTAATGGACAATACATTCATACATAAACATTACGCCTGTATTCCCTAATGGAGTTTGTATAAAATGCTACATAGACAAACCCATGAATATTTCAAGCGGCTTAGTCATTTTTAGCACAACTTTAAATTTAAAAATAGATAAAATGAATAGTGGGAGACAAAACAATTCTTAGAACATCACAAATGTATGTATAATGTACAATGGTAGCTAACAATCATGTAGGTGATGTAGGTATACCAACAATACAAGTGTTTAAGTTTATTGTTGTGAGCAGATTATTGGAACGAAAAGCATAATGAGTAATAATAATGCCTGCCCTTGGATGTCTATTCAATTTTGCGATATTTACACGTTCTGAAATACACAAATACCTACTAAGTGTGAAACGTAAATCGGAAATAATTTTGTATACCTAATACTTGTAGTTTTTTAATATCAGGCTTGATAATAAATGTGGACTTGTAAAGTACTCGGAAATTATTCTGTAATATTGTACTGGCGATTAGGCTTTATACCATACCCGGTCTTATGTCTATTGGTGTTTGGGCTGTCTACCATTGGAAACAAATTGAAAAAATATTTCGACAACTTTTATACAAATTTTATGATTAAGTACATCTCGTGACCGCTATGCGAGTGTTACGCATAAGTCCATGAAAATAATTAAGGAAACGGATTTTTTTTGGGACAATTTTTTGAACCATCACCATCGATTCTGAATGGTTTTTTTTTATAGCGACAATAAAGAAAAGTATAACTTTTTGTAACATGCCACATAAAAGTATGGTAATCGCTTGATTTATTACAATTTAAGAAAATGAGTTAAGATACGACGTAATCGACAGGCTAGCAACCTGTCTCTTCCATCTAGGTATGTTTCAATCTAAAGTTGCTGCGATGCATGAAGTGGTCACATTTTTTTCTATATAGCGTTTGGTGTGGTCTGCCTACCCCATATGAACGTACTAGCTTTTGCCCGCGGCTACGCTCGCGTTAAATTCGGGGTAACACAGAAGAGATCTTGTTAGTCACAGCCCGCATGCCAATTTATAGCTTTTTACGTTGAAAATTGCGGAATCCTACTATTTTCCCTATCGTCATATTTTGGAAAATTCAAACAAAATCTTTATAAATTGTAGCCTATGTGCTATTCTGATGTATAAGCTACATTACTGTAAAGTTTCATTAAAATCCATTCAGTAGTATTTGCGTTAAAGAGTAACAAACATCCAAACATACTCACAAACTTTCACATTTATAATATTAGTAGGATAATCACAAAAACAATAACCGCACATCCTAATTCCTAATTAATGGATTGGTTAACATTCCAACGGCCGTGTTTATTTTCCACGCCAACTTCCGCTGCCGGCACTGATAGCAGCTGATATGTTTATTTGTTAAATTTTTTCTGATCCGCCATAGTTTACTCTACCGTCGTAATTATAATTATCTCGCCTGAAATTAGTCCCGCATTGTTTATTAACATGATTCACCGCAGACGCACCTTTATCTCCTATATTTAATTTACAACGACGAAAGTTATTTTCACGGTACAGAAAAAAAAAGAAAAATTACATCCAGTGACACGTTCTTGGCGCTTAAACAAAATTTATCGATTCGGTTTGCCGGAATATATGAAAAGGACCGCGAATATTCTATTTTCATGCTTTATTGCTCTTATTCTAGCTTTTTATGACGTTACGAGGTACGAAAGAAATATGCCGCTACTAAAATTATAGGTATTCTGCTATAAGAATCGCGTGTTATTTATAGATGTTGTATTGGTTTTGAGCAATGTGTACCTATGAAGAGCTGTTGTAACTCGTAGACTGAGAACAAGATCTCGAGTTTTGTAGAAATAAAAAATGTTTAATCAGAAATGTAGGTTGTCCGGTTGTAAATCATTGTTTGTCTTTTCAGATCCCCTGAACCATGAAGAATCCCTGTATCCATCCCTTGTGTCCGAATACCCTGGAAAAGAGTATTTCCCTTACTATTATTTCCGCTTGGAGTATTGTGGGCGAAGAAGACTGCTCTGGTTTACAATTATAATTGATAAAGAAAATATAATTATTCATATTAAGAGGATAGGAATCGCCCCGCTTCAAACCACCTTCTCCTTCCTTCCACCTTCAAACAAATACAAATATAACGTAAAAAAAATTTTTGCTCTAATGTCATTATACATACATACATACATATTCTCACGCCTGTATTCCCGAGAGGGGTAGGCAGAGCACATGAATTGAAAAATCCAGTGCCACGTTTAGCAATTTCAGGGTAACCAGATGGTTACATGTGACATTGCAGTGACAGGTCGCTAGCCCATCGCCCACAATACACTAACCCTTTCCCAGAGTCGACTCTTACGACACCCACGGGAAGAAAGGGGGAGGTACTATTCTAACCCGGCACCACACGGGGACTGTCATTATTCACGGAGAAAACAGGGGACTACGTTTGTATGGAGAAGCGGTTTGAAGCGGGGCGACTCCTATCCTCTTAATAGGTACTTAGTTAGTTACCCGAGAAGTGTTAATTGATTTCCTAGGATTGTTTTAAAACTTGAGATGTGTGAAACAACTTGTCGTATAGTGACAGAGGATACAAGTGGTTTTTTTCCGATGTCTTGTCCACTTTGTTTTCGTTACAACGACGACCCACAACACGCCTGTTTGATTAATTATTCAATTAAAACGTAAGCTTTTGAGCGAATTTATTAAATTTTAATTCGTAAAGTTTTAACCGTAACCCAATCGAAGTTTTTGACATTATTTAATCATTAGAGCACTTCGGTTGAGTTAATTGATAGAACTTTATTAATTTTCAATCGCAAGGAGTTAGTTAGGACTTAAAACTTTCTCCTTCAAATTTAATTACTTTACTTAATTATAGGTATAAAATATTCATATCAACAACTAGCTGAGGCTGAATTTTTCCCCTAGAACTTAGACAAATATGTTTCGTTAAAATATCTTGCATGTTACCCATACAATATATGTATATTGGCCGGGAGTATTCCCAAGATGTTAGGAACGAAATCACATGAATTGTGTAATGTTTTGGAAACGTAATATCGGCCAAGCAACGAAGTGCCTAGGGCAGCTGTTCTAGACCGAGATCCCGCTGCTAAATCAAGGTCGAGATGAATTTTAGTTCCGATTATGTGTTGCCTTAGATTCCGTCGTTTGAAAAATGATTGACAAGTTTCTGGGCGAGTTATGAATTCGATCGATCGCATTTTTATAACCCTTAACTTGGCAGTGTATCTAATAAGATACATTGTCAAAATGTTCTTTTTTTTATTTTTTCGTAACTAAAATTTTTGACTTTATTTGCCACTTTTGCCAGTAAAAGGCTCAAATTCACGACTTTTTTAATTCTTGCCAAGTTTAGGGCTAATGTCGTCTAAATGAATGCATTGATTAATTCCATAAGCTAGTATGCAAGCCACTCTTATCTGCTTCTTTTAGAAGAAAAATTGAGTAAAATATGCAAGAAACATGTCTAGACACGTCTGCTGCTGTCTAAAGTATCATATCGCCAAACACTTGAATTTTCATTGCCATTTTTTTTACGTAATGATGCGCACATATGTATAACAAGAGACGTGAACAGCACTATTGATAGTAGTCCAAACAAGATAGAGACAACAATCGCTGTAGATAATTGAGATTTGAGAAAAATCTATGCATTTGACCTAAATTAATCTGTACTACACTAAAATGCTAGTAGTAGTATAAACTGTAGGTATAAAATTGAAAGGCGTGGTTGTTTTTAGTGCTATAAATAAAGTTAAACGATTTTGGAATTTAGCCGAATAAATTGTATTCTTTCGAAAAGGCACACATAGCCTACTTCACTACTTCACGTGACCGTCTTAAAAAGCCTTTTAAACTTAATCTGTAGGCTTAGCACATCAACACGCACGAGCCTAGAATACCTATCATTTTCTAAATTGTCTAAAGTGTCTAGTTATAAAGGTATAAGGTAAAAGTACCAATCCTCGACGCCTCAACGCCCAATAGATGACACCCATCTGTCACCTGTCTTACTATGAGATAAGGTTGCAAGTGCCAAGTATCGGGTCAGTGTCGAGCACAGGGACGTTTACCTTAGTGGTTTAGTCTATCTCACACGCAACACTCGCGTCTTGTCATACAAAACTGGCGGGTCTGACACAACAATATCTACGTGTACCTGTCAATTCCTGCCCTTACGATCGACCGTGAAAGAACAGCATCCTCTCAGACTATATGGCCGTTACAGGCGCCTTGGGATGCCTTGATCTTGAACCCGAATTAAATTTAACAACCCCTCGCGAAAGCAAAGGTTACCTCGATCTTGCTTCTGGGATCACTGAGCTGAACTTGAACCTACTGAGGTAATGGTTATTGTTTTAGACTGCATAACAAAGAGGTTTCGTCGAAGGAGGAAAAAGTTTTTGGTGAAAAAAATGTGTAATATGATATGGAGCGCTGCTAAATAACGCCTGACTGTATGCAATATTTTGACGGTGGTATTGGAAAAGTCTCGGGGTCGAAAAAGACGTACCACACGGGCTTCGACTTAGGTATAGGCGTACCTAATTAGGAGACCTACATGAAGGTACAGGAAGGTTTCCAAACTTTTTTACTCATGGAGCCCTTCCAAAGTTTAACGGAGTTTGGTGGACCCCCTGCTGCTACTTTTGTACTGAATTCCTAAATACACAGATTTTTACCAACACGAGCGCGGACTCCGATCGAGTATCTCGTGGAACCCTGTGGATCCGCCTGGACCACTTTGGGAACCACTGGTATAGGGACATCACTGCTTGACACGTTTGATTTGCCATATTTATTACATACTACAGTTTTATTATAAGTAGTATTTAAATCCATTTATCACAGCACTAAACACTAAATGTGGGACCAGATTGACTGTTTATACAGGGTGTCCCAAAGTTATGGGACATGAAGGGGAAGTACCTTAAATATCGTCGATTGTGTATTTTGCTCAAAGAAGACTTTATCTTATTTTTAAAAGTTAGTAATTCTGCATTCATAGATTTTCTAAAAATTACTTGCTTCGTCTGGGAATCGAACCGACTAAAATGTCAAAAAAAAAATCCTGTTTTTATGATGCCAATCGAAAGAATAGCTAAAAAATAACAACTCTGCTTAAGTAACATAGTATTTTAAAAGAAAGGAACAACGTGAAATTAATCAGTTTAATCAAGTTAAAAACATACATGTAACTGTCGTAGTCAATTAAGTGGATATTTATGTGCAAATTAATTAATTAAACGTTCAAAATGTGATGCCTCTTGTCTGATGCAATTCGCCAATCTTTTGATGAGTCCGCTGCCTGTTGATTTTCTAATAATTTTATGGTGAACACTCGATGTGATATGGCACAATTCTGTTTGTAACTCGCTCACGTTCTCGTATCGCTTTTTGTATAGCATATCTTTTGCGTATCCCCAAAAGAAAAAATCTAAAGGGGTAAGGTCCGAGGATCAACAGGCAGCAGACTCATTAAAAGATTGGCGATTTGTGTAAGACAAGAGGGATCACATTTTGAGCATTTAATTAATTTAATTTACACAAAAATACCCAGTTAATTGACTACGACAGTTTCATGTATGTTTTTAATTTGATTTAACTGATTAATTTCACGTTGTTCCTTCCTTGTAAAATACTATGTTACTTAAGCAGAGTTATTATTTTTTAGCTAATCTTTCGATTGGCATCATAAAAAAGGATGATTTTTTTTGACATTTTAGTCGGTTCGATTCCCAGACGAAGCAAGTAATTTTTAGAAAATCTATGAATGCAGAATTACTAACTTTTAAAAATAAGATAAAGTTTTCTTTGAGCAAAATACACAATCTACGATATTTAAGGTACTTCCCCTTCATGTCCCATAACTTTGGGACACCTGTATATTTGGCAATACAACTCTGATAGCAAAAAAACAACTAATCGACCAGTATTCTCGATTACCAAGAAAAACACATGAGTAGAAGAATGATTTTTTTAATACTTAATTATTTAAACGCCAAATTGTCGTGAGATGACAAGTGACAACACCAGTCTTGTAAGTAAGTTAGGTCGCAAATAAAAAAATACACGGTAGATACAATCAATCTGTCAATCTATAAGGTTTTTAGCACAGGAGTCCTGTCTCTTGAGAATCGAGAATAGTGCAAAGGAAAGAAAACCACACTACAGTGTTACTTATGTGATCTTAATATGAAATGATTACCTTGTAAGAATTTGCTTCTCACGTGCAATGCAACGTAACGCAAACCAGTTTTATCTGGCGACAAATTTGAGGAGTCGTTAAACGTAAACTTTAGTGTGGCAACACTGAACGTGTTTCGTATCTGTGGCCATTTTACCGCCAATAGTGCGGTCGTTAGATTTAAATGGGTCCTGTAAACCGGAGGCGAACGACTCCTGCGACATATCCCGGCTGCCATTTGTTGTTACGAGCGGCGGCGGAACGTTCAGGTATATCTTTACGGATTTTAGGTGGATTCAACTGAACGAGAATTAAATTTAAGTTTGGAATAAGCCACTCTTTACTCGTGAGTAATTCAAGTTTTCACATAAAATAAGCGAGTAAAAGTTATTCTAAAACTAAATTTTATTTTCGTCTTATTGAATCGATCCTTAAATGATAGACTTGGATGACTGTTTAGTCTGTGCGGTGTGGTGTCAATAAAACCTCTCCATCTCTTCCATGGAATGAGATGGAAATAGGTTTAGGTATGATTTAGGCGACAATCTAGCAACCTGACACAATTATACCTCTTCGATCTATGTTTAAATGTAAAATTATGATAAAAGTGATTACAAATTGTGAAATAGTCATAGTTTTGGCTTTCAAACAGGCAACGTTACAACCTTTGCTCTGCTTACCCACTTGGGAACATGGAAGTAACTTTATGTGTGTATGTTTGTACTTTTTGAACCTCTCCTCCAAAGCAGAGAGCTGGTTGAAATTGCAAGATTTATTTACTAGATTATGACTGTATCTTTTCAATATTTAATACCTTTCCCTACTAGTATTATAATTAACTAAACAAAACCTAAGTTTGCCTGTGTGAATAGAAGTTCTATCGATCTGGGATCTGGGTTATCAATAAACCAGTGTTTAAATTCCTTACTCCATACAAACAGCAAGTAAAGTTAGTCAGTCCATTGCACTTTATCCTTAGAACCTGTTTAACCAATCGAACACTTGGATAATAAGTCAGTCTTCCCAGCTTTTTCGACAAAGTTTACTCGTGATCGAAGAATGACTTATTACAAGACGATATTTTACCCGTGTGGTGCCGGGATAGAATAACACCTCTCCATTTCTTCCGTGGATGTCGTAAGAGGCGACTAAGGAAATAGGTTTTGGTATGCTTTAGGCGACAGGCTAGCAACCTGTCACTATTCTACCTCTTCCATCTTTGCAAATCTAAAACTTTGCTAGAAGTGGCTACAAAGCGTGATGTAGTCATAATCATAATCATGGTTTTGTCTATGACACGTTTCGTATGCTCTGCCTACCCGATTTGGGAACACAGGCGTGATTGTATGCATGTACCTATGTACGTATGATATTTTGCTCTCTGTTTCTCGGTGATCCGTAGACAAAGTCGGAACTGGCATCCAGTTTATAACGCAAAGACAATAGACTATCGCTGTCCTAAACATCCCTAATAAAAGTGCAAGCGCATAATAAAATGCGGATACGTCGCACTGCAATTATATTTTATGTTGAAGTTTTATGACGCGCGGGAATAGACTACGTGCAAAATATGACTCGAGTGTAGTATTGATGGCTTATAAATCGGTAGGCTTGGCACAGCGAAACGCGCGAGACGACACGCGCTATCTGTCATTTTCTGGGTCTATTCCCACTAGTTCTACTGACAGTTCTACTGGTAGAACTAATGGGAATTTTTATTCCCACTAGTTCTACTATTCAAAGTCTTTATAGTCTGAAGTCCATTGAATAGTAGAACTAGAGGGAATGAAAATTCCCATTAGTTCTACCAGTAGAACTGTCAGTAGAACTAGTGGGAATAGACCATTTTCTGGCATATTTAGTCCTTGGAGTGGCATTCGACCGTTCCACGGCCCGCCCGTAATTGGCAGTCCGGTGGCTCCTGGCATTACTAAAAGTGTGTTTGTACTGGTGTTTGAGATTAACAGTCATTGACACAATTAAATAAGGGGCCGTCCATTAATCACGTGATGTTTTTTTGGGCATTTTTGACCCCCCCTCCCCCTTGGTGGTATTTGGTGAGGTTCATG
>BHDV01029120.1:108543-123625 GCA_005406045.1 Adoxophyes honmai
CGGAAATACTAATATATCGTGTTTATTACATAATGAAGAATTTATTAAAAATATATTTCAAAAATGTTCAAAAACCCTATTGTAATTGTAGTTTATTATTATTTGAAATGAAAATGCCCTTATAAAAGCGAAAAAAATAAACCGTTTCATTCGAAGATTTGTAATTAATTACGATTTGAAATAAAACGGTCAAGTTATTTGTAACTTCCTCCACGGTTTTAGGAATAGGTCGTGCCGAAGCGAAATGAGAAATATTTAATTTATTTTATTAAGGGAAGGAACTGTAGAATTTAATTAACGAACGAAGAAGGTTGAACGTCTTCTGTCAGACAACCTTTTTATTGAATTTGAATCAGGCTGGCCGCTTTTCTTTTCATTCAAGCATTCAACGGAGTTTCAACGATTCTAAATTCTACATGGCGAGCACGTTTATTTAAAGTTTTTTTTTTTACGAAATGATACTTAAATGTTATAAGCTTATATGATCTTTTTTTAGTAGCCTTAAAAGTGAGTTACTGTTATAAGCAGAGATCGGAAAAATTTGCGTCATTATTTGCAATTATGTGGACATGACTTCAAAATTAATCAAATTGTTATTTGGTTAATTAATTTTTTACATACTTTAACCTTTTGACCGCCAAGGCGCGAAGTGAAACGCTGTGCTCCTAACGCCAAAGACGTGAGTCGGCTCTTAGATAATGCTTGTTTTTTTTCGAATGGTGCTGTATTATTTTATTTAAATTACGTATAAAATAACTTACACTACCTATAAATAAAGTAAACCTAGAAAAAATGTTGCAGCGTTTTATATTTCAGTTCTTTCGCAATAACTTCGACACACCATTTAACGTCGTGGCGTCACGGGCACTGACTTGCGATGACGTGATATGGCGTCTTTGGCGGTCAAAAGGTTAATACATGCATATAATCACGTCTACGTTCCCAAATGGCGTAGGCAGAGCACACGAAACTTGAAATAGACATAACCATGATTATAACTATTTCACGCTTCGCAGCCACTTCTAGTATCATTAAAAAAAATTGTACTTGACATGTAATTTGATTCCTAGTCAATAAATGCAAAAATTTGTTAAAGTATTGGTTTACAAAAAAAAATTGACATTATTTTTTTCCAAATCGTTATTTATTTATTATAAGTATATAAATATTTACGGAAACGATACCGATTTTAAATACGAACCTTTTGCTAGTTATTATTAATGTAATTCATCGTCGTCGTTAACGTAATTTTTTTTAAGTTATTTTATTATTACTTGCTTATAAGCACTTTATAAACAAACTATTATCTCCAAAAATCAAATTATATTTCAATGAATAATTAATTGACATTTTGATTAATTTTGGAGTCATGTCCACATTATTGCAAACAATGTCGCAAATTTTTCCGATCTCTGGTTATAAGTAAGCAAATTAAACACTTCTATACTAATATAAAGCTTGAACACGCCAAAACGTGGGCACATAAAATATGAAATAAAAAAATATGTAAACTATAATTCAAGTTTTTTATTATTGTAATTGCCTACTTACTACATTATTGTACATTTTTACATATTTTTTTATTAATTGTCATTTGAATACGCCATAGACCGTACTTTAATTCGGATCCGGCTCATTAGGGTCTGCACCGCACTGTCGGGATATTTTTTGCAAGCCCAAGTCCACATTTTTTGCAACTCGGCAGCCGATTTAGGGTGTCTAGGTTTTTTTTTCAAAATCCCTTTCATTATGGACCAATATTCTTCGATCGGCCTCAGTTTAGGACAATTCGGAGGATTGCACTATTTGGGTACCATAGCAACAGCATTCTGGTCATACCATTCCATCACCGCTTTAGGGTAGTGACAGCTCGGAAGATCAGGCCAAAACAATGGTTGTGAACTGTGGTTGCGTAAAAAGGGTAAAAGACGCTTTTGCAAACATTATTTTTTGTAGATTTCACCGTTTACTGTGCCTGTTGTGATAAACGAACGACTTCGTTTGCCACAGCTATACTAGAGACCGATAGGTACTTAAAAGATGGTAAACAATCTTGACATGTCTTTTTATTGAAATACACAGTCTAAAAATGAAAATCGTTACAATATACAATTGAATTATGAAAGTAAATGATTTTTTCATACCTAAATTGTAAAATGTAAAGATTTTGATTTATAAAGTGTATATTTAAATAAAAAGACACGTCAAGATTGTTTACCATCTTTTAAGTACCTATCGGTCTCTAGTATACAAATAGCTTGCCATACCAGCATTTTTTTTGGAAACTTCGATCTCTTTTTTACCTTACAATCTTCTGGGGCATCTCTACGACTCTTAGAAGTATAAAATTCTTGCCCCGGTATCTGTTTAAAGTCTGCTTTTATATATGTTTCATCATCTAATACAACGCATTCACATTTTGTCTTCAAATCATTGTAAAGTTTTCGTGCTCTTCGTTTTGCAGATAAATTCTGCTTAGCATCACGATTTGGTGCAGCTTGACCCTTGTACGATTTTAAATCATCTCTTGATTTGACTTTTTGCACATAGGACTGCGACATTTGTACCTTTTTTGCGACATCGCGTGATGATAGCTTGGGATTCTCTGTAAAAAGCAGCAAGACACGGGCTTCTTTTTTTTTGTCCTTTACTCCTTGCTTTCCTCCACCTCCGATCCAAGGTCAAGCGTTCTCGGAACTATTTTAAAACCGAACAGACGGTGGATTGTGTGTATTTTAATAATTTTGCTAGTGCTCTATAGCTTAAATTGGGTTTTTGCGTATGGTTGAGCAAAATATTTTCACGCTGCTGATATCCAGAGCTCGCCATCGTGAAAACGACTGAATGAAGTGATACGCTCTCAAGATATTTTTTGTTTATCATATAAAGGAGTTTACATTTACAGCACTAAATAGTTCCTATACTGTGTAAATGAAAAAAAAAAAAGTACTTATGTGTGCCCACGTTTTGGCGTGTTCAAGCTTTAATAAAGCTGAAGAGTTTGTTTGTTTGTTTGAACGCGCTAATTTCTGGAACTACTGGTGCGAATTGAAAAAATATTTTTTGTTGGATAGAACATTTATTGAAGAAGGCTTTAGGCTATATGACATCACGCTGCGACTAATAGGAGCGAAGAAATATTGGAAAATGTGGAAAAAACGGGAGAAAAATTGTCACTATTCCACGCGGACGGAGTCGCGGGCACAGCTAGTTTATGTATAAAACTACGATATACAAAAAAAAACAAATAGCAAATTTTTGAGAGACAGAAAGGAAACTTAACTAGTAAGACCGACCAAAAGAGAGGCTACAATAAACATGGTAACGATATTTTATCATAATTTACCATACAATCACAAAAAAAATCTCTTGTCGTCTGAGACATAGATGCACCAAAGTATAAATGTTCTATTGAAAGAAACACAGAATCCATCCAATTTAACAACCGTGATATAACCATTACCCTTTTCGCTATTGTATAAAATTATCACCACAAGTAAAACTGTCAACCACGTCTAACGTTCGTGAGTCGAATCCCTTCCTACGCGTTTAACTATTTACTAGATTCCAATACCGATTTACATCCAATAAGCGGTGATAATCCTAAATTACAACACAATACTCCACTTCCATCGTATATTACGTCGTTGTGAGCAACTGTTTGTAGTTCCCACCGCCTGTTAACACTTGCTCGGATCTTCGGTTGTGTTGGCATAGACAATAAACGATCGCGCTTGGCTTCAAACTTCAAACTGAACGTCATTCAACGTACATAATAATTGAAGATGTCTTGCTGGTTGTCTTTACTGAGAAATTACGTGCATTCATACATCTCGCGTGTAGGTATACACATGAACACATGATTATTTAAGATCTTGTCCAGAAGGAGCGAATAGTGTAGACGATAAAAAAAAACTATTTAGTCCGTCAGATAAAATAAAAATATTAAACACATATTTTTTATTTTCTTTGACAAATAAAGAATGACTATAATACAGTCACTATGTCTATGGTACAATTTTTCGGAAGTTTGATGATCTACATCGATGTCTAGTTACTTGATAAGTAAACCAAAAAACATGTCTCTCATATTTTTCTATAATCTATGTACCTAACAGACTAATTAGAATTACATATGTTTAACCCAGTCGAGATCCCTATACGTGCATACATCCATATCGCTTGTATTAGTAATAGTGTAGGCAAAAACACGACTAATTAAGACCTTGTCCGGAAGGAGCGAATTTCGCGAAACGTTTCAAAATACGCGTGTAAATCGCATACACTACGCCAGACTCGACTCGCGTTTGACTAGCGCGTATTGCGCGAGTCGAGATACTAGGGACGCCTTGTCGCGTCCAGTCGCGCGAACTCTAGAGCGAGATACGCACGAGAGAATCGTGACAAACTCGCCTCTTCTAGGAGACAAGCTCTGAAGAGAAATAAATTAACTACAGTGCCCGGTTTTTAAATTGGCAACACTTTAAGTAGTGGGGATGAGCCAAACTTACCCCTACTACTTCAAATCTTGTCTTATCTATTAGATTTTGTGGACTGTATTATAATGAGTGAACTATAAAACTCCGTAACAACGACCCCCCAAAACTCTGATAATAGTAGAGTGCCATACTCTTCATTTCAGATGTACACAGATATGATAAAGTAAATATACTTAAAAAACTTAAACAATACATACATACATACATATTCTCACGCCTGTATTCCCAGGAGGGGTAGGCAGAGCACATGAATTAAAAAAAAACCAGTGCCACGTTTAGCAAATTTAGGGCAACCAGATGGTCAAACGTGATATTGTGGTGACAGGTTGCTAGCTCATCGCCCACAATACACCAACCCTTTCCCAGAGTCGACTCTTACGACACCCACGGGAAGAAAGGGGGAGGTGCTATTCTAACCCGGCACCACACGGGTCTTAAACAAAATACCTTAAAATAAAAGGTACACCTTTTGTTTCCCAAAGTGCTCTTCTAATTCAAACTCTTCGTCGTCTTTTAACATTACTTGTGTAGCAATTCTGTAAACGTTCCACTTTACTTCGACTTAGTTCTAAGTAGTTTCGAATTCAATCTACATATTTATGAAATTCAGTACTGAAATGGGATCTTAGTATTCAAGAGTAAACAGTCGAAGTTGACAGTACAACGGTAACTTGATACAGAGCAAATACGCGTACATTGTCAAGCCAAAAGGCAGGCAAGTAGTTTAGTTAGGACTACTCGTAGTTAGAAGGGTCTGTGGATATAGTGTTGGGCCTACCGACAATCTATTGTTAGTTTTTTGAATATTTAAAGGAAAATACGTTCTTACTCATCTTTGGACAATTCGCACGTGCTCAAATGTGAATTTAACGGTGCTTGACCATTTTCTGTGGGGATATGTGAAGTCGTTAATCTACGCTGATAAGCCCGAAACTATTTACCATTTGGAGGACAAAATTCGCTTTATTCTAAGTTCTATACCTTTCGTAAAATACTATATAAAATGGTGAAAATACATACTAGTTAACGATTCTCCCCAGCTTAGCACAGTAATATCCTCCATTTAGCTATCTAGTTAATTACAATGTAGGAATTAGACATTTTAATTGCCTAAAGTGGGTCCGTAGCTTGAAGTAGTCACGGATCCGTTACGCCAACGGAACGTGTCGTGTGCTTTTAAATTAAAATGGATACACTTACGTCTTACCGTGGCGCGTTGCTCCAGATGATGGGTCACGAATTGAACCGAAACTTTTCGAGCCAATCTCGATATAAGCTATGTCCACACCAGTGCGCTTTCACGTTCACCTTGCGTCTTCCTCTGATGCATGCCCGTGCAACCACAGCGCATGCACTGAAACTAGATCCGTCCTCAATGAAGACGCGCTGGCGGCATGCGCTGTGGTTGGTGGTTGCACGGGCATGCGTCAGAGGAAGACGCAAGGTGAACGCGAAAGCGCACTGGTGTGGCATAGCTATAAAGACCTGCAGTGCAGTATTGTCTAACGCACCAAAAGTCTATATCGTTTTTAATTTGACAGTTTCAGTGTCAGTTCGCTTTGAAATGTTTCTGATGTTTTTATTTCAACTGTCAAATTAAAAACGATGTAAATTTTTGGTGCGTTAGACAATAGCGCTGATGAGTCAATTACGAGTTAATCTCATTGTAGTTTTGTAGTCTGAAGAAAGACGCCATCTTTATTGCTGTCTTGTTACAGTTTCAGTAAAATGTGAGAGTAACTTAGAATTTTGAATAAAGTTGTCTCAAAGCAGCTTCTGAGCTCAGATGTCGTCTAGGACTCGAACATTCACTTCCACTCTGTTTTATTAAACCCGAAACTTTTTGCCCTCGGAATGTGTCAAGTCTGAGTCCTGACACCACTTTGGTGCATTTTATGTCTGCGTGTGAAGTACTCGAGAGTTGGCTGTCTTTGATACGGGATTTATTTCAATTATCGTTGGTTTAGCACTCAATGCACTTTATGGGGCAATTACCATCTAACCAATTGATTCCTGACCAGTATAGAACCTATTCACAGTGAACGTCATAGTGACATTGCGTTGCTTGACAAAGGAAATGTTTATCACGTTTATTGTGACAACGTTCTGCGGTGGGTCAGGAATCAGTTGGTTCGATAGTAGGTACATTGAGTCGCAACAGTTTACAGTAATGATAGCTGTCACGGCTGACTAGGCGACGGTGGTCGGCGCACAGTCAAGTGTAAAGGCGACTTTCAATGGCCGAAGTACCATCGCGAACAGGGATTGTTGAGCCACTTACCTACGTTTGTAACTTGGTCGTGTAAAGGTCCGACCACACCGCAGCTTAAAATCCGGTCTCGCTGCGGAATCGCAGTGTCGCGTCGTTTTCGCACCGGTTTCGCCGCATGCTCCCACACCGCAGCTTAAAATACGCTGTCGCACCGTAAATTGATCTGCGTAAAAATCGCAAAAAATATTACAAGGAGATCTTATGGCAGACACCACACCGGTGACGTAAAAATCGCAGCTGTCTTGTAGATGCAGCGATTTTTACGCAAAGATTTGCGAATCGGGGTTTCTCGGTTATTGTCGGTAACACTTCGTTTTTCACATAGAGATTATCAGATTCTATGTCTAAAATTTTAAAAAGGAACGAGACAACTGAGTCACGTTCTTTTGTTTTGTTGCTGTGATGGGTGCAGTTGATCTTTACTTATGTCATATAGGTATTTGAAGCATGATTTTGACGCAGCGAATTTTAAGCACCGGTTTGGAAGGTTTGCGACAAAAAGATTATCGTGACACACGTCATTGCGATTCCGTTCCGTCACCGTTTTTTAAGCTGCGGTGTGGGGAGCACGCGGCGAAAACGGTGCGAAAACGACGCGACACTGCGATTCCGAAGCGACACCGGATTTTAAGCTGCGGTTTGGTCGGACCTTAATACTAATCCAATAGCTGACATCTAGTCCGTCACATCGGTCATTAATTACACGTCTAAATTGCGAACAGTGGCAAGTGGCTCAACAATCCCGGTTCACGGCTGTACTTTGGAACAGATGCGGTGATCGCATTAGACATAGGTACATACATCACACCTGTATTCCCAAATGGAGGAGACAAGAGCACGCAAAAGCTACTGCGTAAACAAACCTACGACGATTCGTTGCCACTTCTAGAGTGATGATGATGACATTGTGGATGTTCGATGCACTTTCTTGTACCTTTTAACTTTGATAAAAAGCGAACTGAATTCCACTTTTATAAACTTCACCTATAAAATTAACTTGAGTTCTGCTTTATAATTTTGACAGAACGATACTCGTACTCGTACATTATGTATATCGAATCTTGTAAAAACTGGATGCGATCACTCGTTTCCAATGCTCAGTTTTTGGGGTGGATCATTTCCGTTGTATCTATTTCACTACGCACACTGTACAACTGTACGATTGTTTCCAGATTGTTCTAGATACATCTATTCTTCACTTCAATAGAATTCCTTGAGCCCGCACACATGTAACAAAGGTTACAATAACAAAGATGGAGATTCCACAAGCCGACACACCTGCGAAAACATGTACAGATGGATCGCTGTGATAATATCATGTAATTGTACCTCTAACGTTGGTTATTAATTTGTTATGTGTAGGATGAAGTTATGCCTTTTATGGCACGTAACATAACCTCTAAATTGCTGTTGGAGTTACATTTTGTGTAGATTTTTTGGTTAAACATCGTCAAAAGTACATTTTGGCACTCAGTATTTAATAATCCTAACAGTGAGTCGTAGATTTGTTCTAAAGTAAATTAGTACCTTTTATAGGTACGTATGTTTTTACTGTAGATTCTAGTTAATTAATAACAATCGATCTTTGTTTTCGATTGCCAAATCGAAGAATTACGAACAAAACAACAAGTACAACCTGTTCCCGGTCCCAGTAAACGCTACTTCGTAAATTCATCGCAAAATTTAATCAAAAATTAATCAGATCAGTCGAAATAATTTAACTCTGAACGCGGCAATCCCAAACAATTGCCAATCACGAACGCAGCATTACCCGCCTTTTGTTCAAATTTCACGTTCCTAATTTAAATCCGTTCCGAATCAAGGCTTAGCAAACAAAACGTAACGAGAAATAAATAAGGGACGTTTTTCGGGTTGCTCTAATACCAGCGTGTTTGAGACAGCGATTGCGAATATTAGGTTGACAAGTAGGACGACAATTAACCTTTGATCCGTCTCTCTCTTTCTCTTTGATGATGGCGCGGGTCCACCTAATTACTTGTTTTATTGTGTGTATCAGATCTTGTTGAAAAAAATATACTTAATTGTCAATTGCGAAATATTGAAAACGGTAGAAAGTCAAAAGTCAGATGATTTGATTTATAATTTTCCTATACTGGTGCTTGTTTTGGTTGGATAGATTATTGATAGACCTGCTAATTTTATTTCTGAAAAGATAAAAGTGAATGAACGATCATCGACTTTCTCTTGCTGAAGCTGCACCGGCTAATATCCCAACGGACAGATGATCAGCGCAGTCTATCAGGTGGCCCACGTCGTTACAAATCTAAATAAGTACCCATGCGATTCGAACTGGAAAACTAGAGAAATTCTTATTCAGGATTGGAGGGCCGGAGAACGAGCTAAATTGAATCAGGGGTGTCCCAGTGCTCCTCAGATTGGCTAGTTTATTCCCACTCGAAAATAAACAAGGCAGACGTGTTCGAAATAAATTCTTAATTCCACAGTTTTAGCATTTCGCCTATATTTTTTTTAATTTAAATCCTTATTTATTCCGAATGGCAACACTATTTGATGTCATGTTCAGGTTGATGCCGATTTAAGACTTCATTCGAGAAAGTTTTACGACTACATTGCGTTACCTAAATCTTCGAGTGATAAAATGCTGAGTAAAGTTCATTGCTGTCGACAGGTTTACAGTCAGTCAGTCGTACTGCTTAGCACGATAAAGGTGTCCCGTTTGCACGGAGGTAGTTCATTAAATGGAGGAAAGAGACGGGAACAGTTTTACGGAAGGCTATAAAAAACGAAGTGTTAAACAAGTAAATAAGGTTTCATTGTACGTAACAAATGGGACGGATATAGCACTACACTACATGGATACACTACTATGGATATAGCACGAATTTGAAACTCAACCAATATAGACTTAAAGAATAAATATCAAGAAAGTACAACCCGACTCTTTTTACAATGTATGCTCAAATGAAAAAAATCAGCAAATGACTTTTGTAATATCCTTGTAAAACGACGATTCCTTACAGTTTGTTCGTCCACGGAAGCGCTTAGGTGCTGATTGCAGGTTCTTTGAGTGAGCGACAGTCTTAAGACTTAAGGCAGTGTGCACAGCAGACGGGCGATTACGCAAATCGCAATCATTAAGGCGGAAAATGTTTTACGCCGCTTAATTCCCTCACAGTAGCCTTATAAAACGCACCCTTTGTGATATCCCTAAACTGCGCACCAAAGAGAATGTAATTTACATTTTTATGAGAGAACCAGGTGATTTTAAAAGCATTTGCTGAGCCGCGGTGGCTTGAAATTAATATAAAATTTCGTTGTTTACAGTTACCAAAAAAATTTTAAGTGAATGGCGATGTAGAAATTGAGAACGCGCTTTCATTAAGCACTTCCCTGGAGGGCAGAGATTTCTCGCTTTGCGAGAACGTATTCCTTTTGAGAGTTTCATTAAAAAAACGAAAAGGTAAATGGGGAAACAATTCGTTCGGTAAATATCGTTTTATGTACGGCCCTTCGGCAATATAAAGGTCCATCTCATATGTCTAAATGGCAGTCAGATGTTCACGAGTAGAGTCGTAAAGATGGCGCGAAGGGGGATCGTCAGAAATGGCGCGGTCCGTGAATGGACACTTCGCTTGAGCACTCCAATCCTTCTTATTCTTTAAATGCCAGTGTTGCTATTTTTGCAACGATTTGGGGAAAACGACGATGTTGTGCTGAATTGCTATTCTTAAGAGATCTCGCTAACGACCAGCCCTCGAGTACGATACTTAAGTTGTTTTCTTCATGCAAAAACGTCAGAAAGTGTCGCAAAAAATCAAGACTCACTCGTAACCCGTTCTAGAAATTTTACAATCTATTTTTAATTTCCATTCAGCTTAAAGCGCATTAATGTTAACTGGTATTGAACACAATTCTGACAGGTTTTTAAAAGTGGTGCGGGACTGTGGCTTTTAACTTTTATTAAAAAGTCAGGCTAAAAGCGCCAAAATAAAAAAAGTAGCCTCGTAGTAATCTGATTTTGGAATCCAGTCGCTAACAAAAACAAGAGACCTTTGGCATTTGGCTAAATCAATATTTAATGAGGCGCGTACCTTCGTCTTTCATTTTATTTCGTATTTTGGGTACCTTCGTATTAGCGTAATGGGATTTTAAGTGGGGCCAGGTGTTGGCTTGTGCTGGTGACCTTGCAGTTTCGCCTAAATTACCTCATGAAGCCATGGTATTACTTGGTTACGCACTTAACTCCTTGTTGCGTTAATATCTTAAAAGGATTGCGAACAATGGCTAAAAATAACAGCTAAAAGCATAAGGCGTTAGACTTCCGTTACAAAGAGCGAACTTAGCCGTTCATATTTAAGTAATAAATAGTTACAAAACCATCTGAACAAAATTATCTTCCAGATATCCTTATACATTAATGTTTTTCTTTTGCAGGTAAGTCATTATCCCGGAGCTTAATTCGGACATTTCTTGGAGAGAGGATGTGTAAGTATAGTATACCTCGACCAGAAAAAAGAAGAGGCGTTTTTCAGCTAACGCCAAACACATTAACCATTTAAAAATAAATGAATAATATTTTGTTCGATTTTTAAATTTTACTGTTAGTTACTTTCACTTTATTCGTGTGCTAAACCGTGTGTGTTAGTACTAAAACTAAATAACCTTACGTATTCATTTTTAATTTTGAAGTCTTGGTTTTATTACGATTATCGATTTATGTGCCAAGCGCAGTCCATGCAATGTTTTTCGATTTAAAATTGAATTTGACGCTTAAAATTTATAATCACTTTAAGGAGCGCCATGAACTTAAAACACAAACACATAACCTCCATAATCCGCTTTCTCAATTAGGGAACCATGGAAATTGATTAGCAAGAGATTTAAACTAAACTTGTGTATGTAAACTATGTCAAATCCATTATATGGTGCCATAGAATTTCGAGAACAAGTAAGCAAGAGTCCCTTCAAGGGATAATCCCATAATTTGAACCGCTTTCGGCTGAATTACTGGAATCGCCTCATTTACATTCAATTATATGTTTATTACTAGTAGTTTGAGTTCTGTCGCGTTAGAATTTCCATGTTGAGGTTTCATTGTTATAATATGAATATTTGGGTTTAGAATTATAAAATCAACAACTTCGCCCTGTTGCGTACCACCAGTGGAATTATTTTTTTTGCACAGGTAACACTAAATTCGAACGTCATCTGTTTATTGCTGTCAAATTAACGCGTTGTCTTAGTGAGACGCTGAAGTGATTATTATGTGCGTTAAAATGCCAAGGACCACATAGCGGTGATAGGTTCTTTTTTTAATATTTATCGTGGAAAAAATACATAATAATTCCTTTACATGACGCCAAGGACGCCATTATCAATGTAACTGGTTGGTATCGCATAGGAAGTGCAAAAAATTATGCAATATAAAACATGAAAGACTTCCAAGCACTAGCATTTAGTGCTGCGCTGACTTATACCTTATCGGTTTAGGTAGTTAAAACAATATAAACAATCTTGACATGTCTTTTTGTTGAAATACACAGTCTAAAAATGAAAATCGTCACACTATACAATTCAATTATGAAAGTAAATGATTTTTTCATACCTAAATTGTAAAATGTAAAGATTTCGATTTATAAAGTGTATGTTTAAATAAAAAGACACGTCAAGATTGTTTACATTGTTTTAACTACCTAAACCGATAAGGTATAGATTTTTTATTTCCTTGGTCACACACAGTACATTGCGTTTCTTCAGTTTTTTCATAGATGTCGTAGGAAACGTCTAAGGTAAGTCTAAGATAAATTATTGCAAGCGATAGGCTAGTTACTTGTCGCGAATATACTTTTTACTTAACCTTAATCCTGAAAGTGGTAGAACTTGCCTCAAAACGATATTATCGTCATAGATTTTTGAACGTTGTATACATTATTGTAATTCACAGTATTCACACTATTGAATACGCCATAGATAGTGTAAAATACTTAATACATACAGTTCCCCTATTTTCGATCAATCTCCTGGTTAGCCACACACAGAATAGTGACTTTACGTCTACCACGATCTATCACTTTCCGTTTCTGTCTCTATATAGTACGTAACGACAAATAGAAGATTGATTAAATATTGGGACCGAAAAATACGAGTGAGGAACCATATCCACAAACAAAAGATACATAAAAATCTCCCCGGGAAATGGGGTAGTCAGAGCACATGAATGGTTACATAGGCAAAACCATGACTACTTCATGTCTTATTGCCACTTTTCGCATATTGTTAAGTTTCAAGTAAGCTACAAGTATTACACAGTGTTGCCAACGGTTAGACGAGCAAATCTAGTGGTAAATCCACTAAGTTGGCAACACTGGTATTACAGTTGCAGGTTGCTAGCCCGTCGCCAAAAACATGGCTTGACCTATCTTAGAATTCATGAAGAGGCGTTTTTCTAAACCCGTAACCACACGCACGGGGAAAAAGAAAAAAAAAACAATGACATGATAAAATGTACCTTGTTCAATGGCACCCAGGGTCGGAGCCTGTTCATTAGCAAGTCACGGCCGGTGGAGAGTGCTCGAAGCAGAGACCTTGGCCCCGCTTCTGTACTCCATCAGCTATCAATTCCGGCCCTGTCGCGCTTTAGCCATAAGGTCCACTCTACATGTTCGGACAAATCAGTTGTTTGTCAAACATAAGTTAGATTTACATTGACGCCCAATGTCTTTCGAGAGTTTCAAGTATTCATAATCAGTGATCTTCTAAATTAACTGACAATGTCAAGCTTTTTAATCGACATGCGTGAACTCATCCAACGAATAATTATTATTTTAGTCAAAAGGTATTATTATACCACTATTGTGACAAGTTCCTAAAATTTACCTTAGTCGACTTCTACGCAAGAAATGGAGAGATGTTATTTTAAACCCAAAATATAATTTGTAGGTTTTATTCGCCAAAAATTAAAAGACATTTTTTTAACCATTCCTAATGTCTTCACTCATCAGTACATTCTTTGAAAACTTGTTGAATATCTTGGATGCTCTGATAGACTCGGGTTCGGGAAGAAATTCACTTCACAGCTCTTTTTTCAGCTTTAAGTCATTGAATGACTGGCTACAGTGTGATTTAAACACGGCAATAAGCATACTCGTTTATGTAATCCTAGTCCAGCGACATGCTTCGAACTAATTCGGACGCATTTTGTGCGCACTCGTTTTAGCCGTCATTGTGTCAGTATTGCCATAAAAAAAATAGTATACACTACTACTCGTATTTCATTCCATTTCTGTCTTGTCCCCAATAACTAAATTTTTAACAGTACCTACTTCACCGAAAACACACGCATACATTACGTCTCCATCACGCATTTCCCAAATGAGGTAGACAGGCAGGGCACGTAAAACGTTATATGAACAAACCCACGACCATTTTCAGCACATTATTTAAGCTTTGAGTCAGACTAAGGAGTACATAATATAACAGCAACAAGTTCCTCTCCTGTCGCCTAAAGAATAACTTAACATATTTCCTTAGTCGTCTCTTACGACATACAAAAAATAAACGGAGAAATGCACTGTGTTATTTACAGTCATGGTATAACAAAGTTTGTTCGCTTACCTTTTTACCTGATACGCAGCATTGGTTAAAGCTCAGAAAAACACCTCAGCCCTCACATTCGCAAAAACCGATTTAATTCCAATTCGCAGGCAACAGGTCATCAAGATGACCTTGATTAGGAGATCGAACTTCACCCAGCATTTTGTTAAACCTTAATTGAAAACTCCTCCTAGCAATTTTCAATTTCAACACCCAAGCATACGGTCCAATTTCGATCAAAGGCCAACCTCGATATGCAAAGGTGTTTCGGCGAAAACGTGTTCGGCCGAGTTCGGGATGATAATGAAAATGGCGGCGTACGATTCCAGGTGCGCAAAGTTATTCAATCAGGTGGCAAAGAGGGGAACTAAACTCGACGCATACTAATTTGGGTTTTTGCGTAGATAGGGGCGACACTGTTGGCGGTAAATGTAAGTTGGCGGTAATTAAGTATTACGGTTACGATAATTCGAGTCTGTCCCTCGGGTTAATACTGGATTAAAGATAAAATTAGTAAATGATACCGCCGTTTAACGTTAAATTTAAACGGCTTGGGTTGCAGACCTCTAAAAAGTACAACGTTTATTTTTGGCGGAAACAGGTACCCGAGTCCCGTATTTATAATAATGTATAAAACATGACGTAGGTATACTGACTGTGAGTATACTCGTAGGCAGTGGCGTAGCTAGCATGGGTGACACCCGGGGCGGATATTTTAGGTGTCACCCCCCCCCCC
>BHDV01029121.1:0-107105 GCA_005406045.1 Adoxophyes honmai
AACTTCCAGCTGGGTATCTCGAAATTCCGAGGTTCTTACCTTACTTAACCTTACTTTATTAGGCTACTTAACCTATTTCCTTAGTCACCTTTGACGATATCCACGGAAGAAAAGGAAAGGTGTTATTCTAAATACGACACCACACGGAATAAAATAAAAGTCGTATAGAAATGAGCTTGAACCATTCATACACATTATGACGTAAACTTGAACGACAGCTGTTGACAGACGAATACATTTCAATATTTCTGGCAGACCAGTTATGCGATGCGACAGGCGTGATAACGAGCAAGTTTAGACAGCACCTTGGACAACTGCTTGACAAATTTCACCACACGTGAATCTAATGTGACGTTGGTAAGTTTGAAAATAATGAAATTTTCAAAGGTTTGTAACAAAAACTAAGGTTTGTTCCCGTGATTTGTCTGGTTTAGAATTTGACCTTTAAATTTTTTTCAGTGGATGTCTTAACAAGCGACATGCTAGCAACCTGCCACTATTGTAGGTACCACCTAACTTTACAACCTCAGACATTATGCTAGAAGTGGGTACGATACGTGAAATAATTTTGACAGTGTAGAGTTTCGTATACTCTGCCTACCTTATTTGGGAACATAGGCGTGACGTATGTATGTATGTTTAAGAAAACACAAACAATTCAGCCCGATAAAATACGAGTACTATGTATGTACAGTAAGCACCATTACGGAATCTATACCCACTTTTGACTTCAAACTTGCATCGCCACTAGAATGTATAGTACAAACTTGTACCTTTAACTCACTGCTTTATAAAATACTGGCCAGTAACTCAGCAGATACGACTTTATTTCAATAAACAGGACGTATGCTAAAATATATCGACGCCGAAGCCGCAAGCGTTTATGAATTTGAATACAATGATCGTAAATATACGGAACGCCGCTGCGAGCTTTATCATTCCTTGATGGCCAAGAGTGAATCGAATTTAGATTAGAACGATTTTTAACTTTGTGTAAAAGTGGCATTATTAAATCACTGTTTATCTGGCTTGTTACAGTCGAGTTCATAAATATATGAGCAGACAAATGCCAAATATGTAAACTTTTGCAAGTTTTGCACCTTATTGTCATAAAGGTGTACAGATATTTTTGAACCCTCAGTTTTGCTCATATATTAATGAACTCGACTATACCTACAAAGAAACCAAGAACAAATCGTCTTCCTCGTTTGTGTTCTCACACAAAGGTTTTTAATAATTATTAAAAAATAACCGTGTCGGATTCTAATAACAATCCACTATTTCTTCTGTGCTTATTGTATCGAGCGACTAGAGATATTAGTTTTATTATGCTTTAATCGACAGGCTAGCAACCTGTCACCCCTACACATCTTGTGTTGAAACCCAAAATTAAGCTAAAAAGTGGCTACGAAACGTGTAATAGTGATTATCTTTGCTTTTTAACGTTTATTGTGCTATGCCGGCCCAATTTAGGAATACAGGCGTGATATAATATGTACGTATGTATGTTTGTCTTAATAAAATAGTTTCCGGTTTTTAGGTTACCTTTAGTAAGATAACAGAGGTAAGTGAGATAAGTGATAGTCGCCCTAAGCAAACCGTAAACTTACAATATTAACGAGGTTCTTATTATGGGTAAGGAACCCTAAAGGCGTCATAGATAACATCTCGTACATGACTTATGCACTATTTACACACAATGCAGTGTACTCTAAAGTGCAAATAAAGAGAGTAGAATAGGTTTTGTCATTTCGTGAGAATAGCGTGAGGGTCGGTCGAGGGACTATTCATGTGATTTTGTAAGATAGATATTTAAATTAATATTGCTTTGGGAATAATCTATACTAATATAATAAAGCTGAAGAGTTTGTTTGAACGCGCTAATCTCAGGAACTACTGGTCCGAATTGAAAAATTCTATTTGTGTTGGATAGACCATTTATCGAGGAAGGCTTTGGCTATAAAACATCACGCTGCGACTAATAGAAGCGAAGAAACATTGAAAAATGCGGGGAAAACGGGGAAAATTTGTCACTATTTTACGCGGACGGAGTCGCGGGCACAGCTAATTAGTAATACTAATATATTAAAATGCTTTAGTTACCAATGTTATGTGATTCCTGTTTATAAGCATCTAGCGATTTATGCTGCGTCTTAGGAAATAACCACAGATAATTACTGTAATTAAGTATGTGTCTTCTTATGAAGCTGGAAAAATGCTGTTTATCAGTTGAGTGTTAATCACAGCGATCGTTTTTAAAGAATAAAAAAATACTCATCTGCAATCGGGATTAGAATTCGATACTTTTTGCCATTGAAGCTAATCATTATTGGTTTAGAAAATTCTTAGTTTTGTAAAAACAAAATTACTCAACCCTGGTTGGTTATAAATTGAAACATAGAGACAAGCACCGAGGAAACAAAATTCTTATAAATATTTACCTGATAACTTTACATAATAACACATAAATTGTAATTATAGAGCTGGTGTGTGCCACATTTTCAGACGTTCCCTGAACGAGTATATATGTATTGATAAACGATTCCACAGCCTGACAGCGTTCACAGAAAAAAAATGGTTTTGTCTGTAGCGTTTTGCGTATCCCGTTTAGGAATACAAGCGTCCGATATCTTTATTTTGTTTGTATCTAGAGGACGCATTTTGTGACCCAATAACATGATCGGTGACATCATTGTTACGTGAATTTCGAGCACGACCTCACGAAAATAAGGGCTATTATCACACTAATAAATACATTGTTACTTGGCCAAGTGTACCAGGCCGAATCGGTCTGGCAATGTGCTTCTACATACTATAATTTGCGATTACTTGACATTCGATGGCGCAATGATATTTACATAGCCACCTAGTTAGTGCCAATGACACCAACCTAGCGCCAAAGCACTACTTTGTAAACATATTTTTATTGCCTATAATTACTTTGCACACTGTTGATAGGTATAAATCATTGCTAGTAGAGTAGTTAAGTAAGTATTTAAATGTCATTTTTAATCTGAGATTATTGTGGATTATTGTGGCTGCTAGCCTATTGTCTAAAATATATCTTTACCTGAATATGTTAAATACGACGCGACTGACGTCTCTAAAAATCATTATCGTAAATAGCCGTTTCGGGGCTAGAACAACACCTCTCAATTTTTTCTATTAGTATCGTCAGAGGCTACTAAAGAAATTTTAATATATCTGCCTGTGTTATCTATGTTTTAAAACTTAAAATTATTTTTAAAGTGGCTGAAAAACGTGGAACGGTCATCGTTTTACACCAATGTATTGAGACTATTGAGGGTAGATAAAAAAATTACTTAACATTTTACCTTGCTCGTGATTTCAATTTACTATTCATAATTTTAATTTCGTTTACTGTAGACCATAATATTTACTTTATTTTTCAACACCACATTCTATTTAATGGTTACCCAATACGATTCGGGTACCCATTACCCACAACAACAGTCTTTGTTACCAAACCCGCATTTCTTTAGATAACTATCAGTTTAGCGGACTGTCAGTTCCGTGTGATTGAAATGGAATCAGACACCGTGACATGCGCCGGGGCATGTTCTCTATTCAGATGGCCACTGCCGGAAACGGAAGCGATCTAAAAGCTTTTAATTTGGCAATATTTGAAATTGCAAATACTTAACTGTTTAATAAGCGTACACCGGAAAGGATTAATTCCCGGCAAAGTCATCATAATCTGGTTTATGTTTGTCCCACTACCAGTACGGTATCCTTTCCTATCGCATTTTTTTTGGAAATGTTCCTATTTCGGCGTACTACTTCACTCACTCTGTACAAGGTACTAAATGTTGTGAGTGAAGTAGTATGGCAAATACGAAAAATACGAACATATCCGAGAAAAATATGAAAGGAAAGGACTATCCACTACTTTTGTAGAATGATGTGAGTGTGCCGAGGCACAAGTCTCCTTCAAGTATGAGAGAAATTCGGCTGTAGTTTCCGCGTGAGCTCACTGCAAATTTAGAATTTCACACAACACTGAATTCTTCTCAGTTACAGCTCACGGCAAATTACGAAATGCTCATACACATCAGTCGAGACCGAGTGAGACCCTCGTGCCGTTTTCTTCTAAGCTTAAGTATTTAGAACAGGACAACAAGCGGATCTCGCTCGATCTCGGGGAGTGTGTATAGCTGTCAGGTGGGAACCAAAGTGAACATTAGAATCTGCTTTAATAGCCTTTTCTAGGCCGACACGGGCTTCTAGCAAATTAACGACGAAAAACTCTTTGAAACTTGTTTTCAGTGGACAGTTTATACGTAAAACCCACCGGTAGTACGTTGGTTAACAGGTAGAAAGTAACAAGGCTGCTTGGAGGTCACCCAGATTTGCTCTGGCCACTCTGCTTATTTTTTTATGTTTCGACTTTATGCGGAATACTATTATTACTAAGTACCCATATCCTTGTTAAATTATTCGCGATTATGACACGTTGATCGATACAATTTTTTTAACCAGGGCAGGGCGGTCTGGTGATATTTCAGAACCGCGGATACCTAAAAAATAAATGCAAATTTATTTGTAGCCTTATCTAATCTGTGATCATTTTTCATTTTTTTTTAAACGTAGAGACAAAACGTGTCCAAATTTTGTCACAAAGCAATGACGTAGGCGTATTTTTTATGTCGGAACCGGACATTCTCGTAGGTCATAGATCATAATGTCCACACCGATCGACTGCATGCATCGATAATTAATAACACGTCATTAACGCACGCTATGATTGATCTCGTGTCCTTTTACACGTGTATTACCGTGTCTAACATATGGCGGACAATATTGGGTTAAGGCGACGCGAAATTATGCTCTTACGCGGAGTTCATTGCGGGCTCCCATAACATGTAACTTCAAGAGTGTTTTAACTACTACGCAATGTAAAAAGTCACAGAGTATTTTACGTTATGCATAATTAAGACTATAGTTAGTTACCTAATCGAAACTTAATCTTAAATTGTAATGCACGATTAAACAAAACACTTCAGGTGATTTACGCGTGTTTGTTTAAACAGGGAAATAGGTTTTGAAGGCGTTTGGCAATTGACGGATTAAATTTTAAACTCAATATCGAAGAGATTATTTGAATGGCCTATTATGGGTACAGAGACATCAACAAAATGTAAGTAATACCTACAAAGATCCTAAGAAGAAGAAAAAACTGTCGGAGAGGTAATGCCAACTCAATAGAGCGCCATATCTTCGAATACACATTAAAAACAAAATGGGCCTATGGCACTTCTGTAAGTATGCGTAAGAGCTCCGCACATCTCATCCATTAACGACGTTACTCTTACATACACAGGTACATACTTACTTACATACATACCTACTTTACAACTTCCCCGTGTGGTGCCGGGTTAGAATAGCACCTCCCCCTTTCTTCCCGTGGGTGTCGTAAGAGTCGACTCTGGGAAAGGGTTAGTGTATTGTAGGCGATGGACTAGCAACCTGTCACTGCAATATCACGTTTAACCATCTGGTTACCCTGAATTTGCTAAACGTGGCACTGGATTTTTGAATTCATGTGCTCTGCCTACCCCTCTTGGGAATACAGGCGTGAGAATATGTATTTAAGTATGTTTACAACTTTATTCCCAAATAAGTAGATAGAGCACGTCATAATCACATATTCAAAACCAAGACTATTTCACGATTAATCTTGAGTCGAAAAATCGATAAAATTCGAAAAAAAAACAAACAGTGGTTCGTACTGTTCGTACTTCGAACGTATCATTGATCTCAATTTTAGTATAAAATTTTAGTGACATTGGTTTTATGGTAACACTGACGTAAGCCATTTCTACTTATAATTTTATTACACTGCCGTGGTTCACATTCACATATTTGTGATGTTGATTAAGTTTGGATTAAATTCAAAGGAATGAACAATTTCGTTTTTTACGTGTATTCAATGGAACTTATCACCACCAGCTGTTATTTCAATTGTTCAAAATTACGTCGACATTCGTAATTCACAAAATCAGAGCGGAAAATTTGCGAATTGAATAAAAAGTTGTCACGTGCGTATAGAATGTCTGTTTTATACAACAACCGGATTGGCTAGAGACTGATAATTATATTACGAATGACATAAAAAATAACCACATTTTTTATTACACCACAAATATTTCTGTGTGATATCAGAAAAACACAACTATCTATTTAGCAATCTCAATCAGCTTCTATTTAGAAGTTATTCCTCGTCTCCAATTTTTTTTTGATTCCTTAAGAAATGAATCTCGCACGTTAGAATAAAACACCGATTCTACTTATGTCGCCACACTTTGATCTATCAGCAGAGGGTTCAATAGAATTTGTCCATACGTGAGATAGGCTAGTAACTTGACGCTATTTATCCCACATTTTGTTTGTGGGATCGTAATTAACATTAATAAATAAATAAATATCACTGGACAATTTTTTACACCAATCACCTAGTCCTAAAGTAGGCAATTTAATGCCTGTGTTATGGGTACTAGACAACGGATAAACTTACTTATATATAGATAAACATCCAAGACTCGAAAGCAAACATTCGTATTCATCATACAAACATCTGCCCCGACCGGGGATCGAACCCGGCACCTTAAGCTTCACAGTCAGGTTCTCTGACCGCTGGGCTATTCGGTCGTCATGGTTACATTACGTCTGAATATTTTTGTTGTATGAAAATAGTGTAGGCAGAGTACAGAAAACGGGAGAGGGGGAGATTATCTTACCTAAAGCTCTCAGTTAGTGCTACGCAACATCATGCATTAGTTCCATTGTTAAAATTACCAGTTAAAATTTGGGTATTCATCTAGTATGATCACCTCAAATTTAAGAGGACCAATTAAAACAAATGAGTTAGTGCGTTCCCTTGTTCCATCGACTGAATAAGAAACACTTATTTGGTATCACCATTTTGATTTCACCTTTGAACCAAGGATGCGTGCTCTGTCAATGACCTATGTGGTGGTCATCCGCAGTCGGGTTTGAAAAGGGTTAGTTACCCATTTTTTTTTATGCCCGCGTGGTGCCGGGTTAGAATAGCACCTCCCCCTTTCTTCCCGTGGGTGTCGTAAGAATCGACTCTGGGAAAGAGTTAGTGTATTGTGGGCAATGGGCTAGCCACCTCTCACTGCAATATTACGATCACCATCTGGTTACCCTGAAATTGCTAAACGAGGCACTGAATTTTTGAATTCATGTGCTCTGCCTACCCCTCCTGGGAATACAGGCGTGAGAATATGTGTATGTGTAGTTACTTTTACGCACAACAGTACCTAAAGGTTACAGCTCGCAAATCAGTGGCCATTTTAACACGAACAGTCGGCCAACCTTCGCCCGTTAACTCAAAATGGTCCATAACTTCTCATTTTATAATTTACAACCAGCGGCCCCACGATTACGCACTGAAGAAATTTATCACCGCCATAGAATCATAGTCATTTAAATCGAATAAAATTACATAGCTAATGGTGCAATTTGCGAATTACGTATTCGATATTATACTTACTAAACCGACCCACATAAGCACCGGGTATCTTCTGGTCTTCCGCTGTTATATATAATTGTCATTTGGCAATAATGTTATGTTATTAAAGTTTTTCAGACACGCTTGGGAGCAATTATTTAGATTATCTGTTGTTGGAAATATTATTATGTCTGTAAATAGTACTCTCAGTTAGGCCCTGCGCAGACGACAGACTATCCGCGACCTATGGAATTGTATGCAGTTACGCACACGACGCGCAAAAAGTCCGGCGCACAATTCACACAATCTAAGCAGACTTTTTGTGCCTTCGCAATCATTTTAATTTTAATTTTCGCTATTTTAGACCCTCATGCATTTATGTACCTATTTAAAAAAGTGCTTATTATGTAAAATACCTAATACTTAAACGACAACGATAACCTATCGGCTTTTGATAACAAATTAAATCATATTCGAGTTTCTGATCCTCTAATCTCAACATCTAGGCTGCCAGTCGCCCGCGCCACTCCCCCTTGCAAAACCAATTAAATCTGAAAGGCGAGCACTTTTATTGTTCTTTGATTAAATCGAGTACAAGAAGTCGAGCAAAGTACTTGACGTTTGAACTTTCAATAGACCGCAGATTACGAGTAAATGCCTTGACAAGTCCGTCTGGCCGCGATCGGACCCTGTCGAAGGAAGCCGTTGCTACGCTTGTCAAGATTTTTTAACAAGTGTGGTAAAATTAAACTGCGACAGGGTTCTATAATGGATCGAAACAGATATGTCGGTTTATACAGTCGTGCGTAGCTCTCTAGAAAATTCTCGAGTTTTTTGGCGCCGTGGCACTGTGATTCAGTATATCCGTCCGATTAAGAATAGTCCAGTTAAATGATTTCTGGTTTTTCCGTTTTTTCCGTGGATATAATATTATAATAAGAAATATAACTGACTAATCCATATTTCGTATACACATCTAGCATAATTTTAGGACTAAACTTAGTTTGAAAGAGAAGTTGGACAGGTAGCTAGGCTGTCGTTTAAAGGATACCTAAACCTATACCTTACTTGCCTTTTTTTGTAATTTAAAATGAATTAAAAAAACTCATCCCATTCAAATAATTTCGCTGCTCACCTCATAGATGAGTAAAAATAACATCAAGAAAATAAAATGTGGTCAGCAGTTACGGCAGTAGGTAGTTGCGTCGCTTCCTGTGTCGATGTAAATCAATTTCTAATCCAGTGAAAGACAGGACAGCAAACAATAAATACATCAATATCATAGATTCTGATGCTAAGAACCGGTCTCAACATATATGTTATGCGTTACCGCTAACTGAAATAAATCTTAATAGATATCTAACAAAAGCTGAATATGTTATTCTTACTGACAGTTTTATGTCAGACATAAAGACATTAAAATTAAAACCTGTGTCTAGAATTTATTAGGTTTCACTCACGATTAGTCTTCTGACGCTTATGGCCAATTAATTGACTAAAATTCATAATTTATCGATTCGCATAATGAACCGTATAGCATTTAATAGCTACTAGAGTGTCCACATTTCACGTTTCTCGGGTTGCACGCGTTCTCAGCGTCTAGCCGCGGGCGCAGCCTTCCGACTACAGCCTGACACTATGGTCATGCCTCTGCGGTTTCATTCTTTTATTAAAATTAGAGATTAAAATGACCGTCTGAAACTTCAAGAACCCAGGGAGACTTCCGATTGCGCACTTGGCCCATTTTAGTAGAAACTGATTTTCACAAGATGTTACACAAGCATGACTAAAAGGGAGCTATTTCGCAGAAGTTTTAAATGTTATTACCGACTGCGCTCTACATCGCTATAGTTTCGTCAAATATGATTTCGCGCCGAGTGTCGCATAGTTTCGTGTCGCATTGACACAAAGCGTATCAAGGCCGATATAATAAAGGTGGATTCGACTTAAAAATGTAGTAATCGTTACGTAAAGCGGACGAGAAAGTTGCGTGTGAGTTTAAGAAGTGGTTATCATGTGAGTGGAGCGGCACTCGAAACAATACGCGCCATTTTGAAAACGCTCATTGCGGAACCAATATACCAATTAATTTAATTCTTACTGTGTCAGCAATAGGCCTATTATCAATCATAAGTGTGTAAAAAGCTTATTAAATTAATGGTTGCGACTTTGACTTTTCTAGTTTGTTGAAGTTCCGGTTACAAATTAAGCGTTCGAAACTATGTCTAAAGTTAACAAAGGTTTTAAATCATGGACAAGGTTATGTCGAGTTTTGACAATAAATGTCTTTATTAAGCTTCGGGCTACAAAAAGATAAATAAATGCTTGTAATTGTTGGTAATACCTACATCCTGTACGTTATGACAATGAATCCCACGCCGTCTGTAAACGTTAAGTAATGTATTTTGTGGTATTTTCGATTGACAGGTAATGGGGAACTTTTTTTAATGCTTTTACGCATGCTTTTATGCCGATTTCTTATCCACCTGATTAAAAAAAAAAACATTTTTTTTATTATTGCGGCCTTGTTTTAAAATGTCACTAATATGACTATCTGAAAGCAATTTAATCTTACAGACTGGCTTGTAACGCCGTGTTGAAACCCAAGCAGGTTGAAATAATTACTAGCACTTGGCATGGATTACCCAATAAGTAGGTATAGGCGATACATTTTTACGCACAACATTTAACTAAAACCAGGGAGAGATACATGCATATATCACGCCTGTATTCCCTAATGGGGTAAACGGAGCTCACGAAAAGGAACGATTATTTCAAGCTTTGTAGCCACTCTCGCATAGATACGGTTAGATTTTAAGTTGAGAGGTACAGCAGTGACAGGTACTATAGTTCAATAGTAAGCCTGTCACCCTAGATGCATCTTTCAACATCCACTGAAGAAAAACAGAGTTTTTATAACCCCGAAACCACCCAGCCACCAACTAGGCATAGACTAGGGGAAAAAATGTCCCGCGACATTGTGTCGGCGACATAAACGAAATCAGTCGACCTCGCGCTTCATGTGTGTAAATTAATGCGCAATTTATTTTATGCGTACTTATGCGAAATAAATGTTGCCAGATATGTCGAGCAAACTTTGGCAATGTCGCGCGACTTCATCCGACATTGGTAACGACACGTGTCGCTGGTCATTAGTCCCCTATTCTGTTCTTGGCTTAAATTTTATCGTCTATGGCTTGTGTGTAAAAGACATTGAGGATAGAACCTATAGAGTACTAATGTCATTTTGGTTGTTCGGAAATTATTCCGCAAAACAATTGAAGTGATCGCTGTGCTCTTATTTGCCGGTCCAAGATCGCGCGTAACGCTAGTGCCTTTTTCTCTACGGTTATTGGCTCTGTACAGTTTCTGTGACAGTGACGGTGACGTTTAGTATGTTGAAATCAACAAACTATTTGCGGACCGGGGTTGCGAACATTGTTTCTCTATAGGTTCTATCCTCTATGGTAAAAGAACATGTATTTTGTTTTGAAAAACTGAATCAAACACTTTCGAGTGAGAGTGACATAATGACAGCAATTAACCCGAGTTAATTTGACATTCGTCGAGATTTACTTGACGTATTTGTATCGTATGACGTAACAGTGACACCAAGTTAATTTTAACCTAGATATGGGCAAGTCAGTCTAAAGTCTTAATAATATCAAATTGAGGAACATTATTATAGGATACAACGTCGTAAAAGTAGAGTGTTTCAATGACAATGTTTTTCTTCTTAGACCGTTTTCTCTGTGTGACGTCGGGTTTAGGGTTTACGTTTATTTCTTCCGTAGATGTTGTAAAAAGCGGCTAAAGAAATAGGTTTAGGTTTGATCTAGGCGACAGAAGCAACTTACCTCTATTATGCCTCTTTCATCTTTGTTGAAATCTATAATTTGCTAAAAAGTTGGTGTGTAAGTTTCTTTTAGGTTTTTCATTTTGAATTCTTGAATTATTTGCCTTTTCGTTTTCTTGCCTGCAATACATAAATACAAATATACAAATAAATAGTATTTACAGACAAATTGATACATTGTACAGTTTTATAGCAGTGTCCCTCTGGGCATATACCCCTTCCTCCGATACACCTACCCAATATTTTACATATTGCTGTATCTATCAATTTTGCAGTGTGGCATCGATTTTAGAATTACATCTCTCCATTTCTTCCGTGGGTGTCGTAAGAGACGACAAATATAGGTTATGGTATATTTTAGGCGACGAACTAGCAACCTACCACTATTTTACCTTTTGAAATAAGTAATCATGGTTTTGACTACGTAGCGCTTCGTGTGCTATGTCTACCCCATTTGGGAATACAGACGTGATGTATATATGACTCTACCAAAAGAAGCGTCTGTTCTTCTTCTTTCCTTTTCTTCCCATTATTTGAAGTCGGCCCTCCTCGTTCTCACGCGCCAGGTCGATCGATCCTGTGTTGTCTCTTCGTTCAACTGGGCTTGTTTCAAATCCAGTCAAATTCAAATACAATAGTCGATAATATATAATCAAAAGAAGCATCGAACACAAAAAAATCAGGCAAATTCTTAAATAAACGTAGTAACGTGCGAGTGCAAAGTGCTATTCAATTAATCCAATTACTGAACTTGCCGCTAACCGGTTATTATTGTTCCAATCTCTTAGCACTAAGAGATTTATATGGGACCCGAGTGATTGTAACTCAACAGGTTCCTTTTAAAACCATAAGCTTCGGCCTTAATGTTACATTATATTCAGATGCAGTTGACGACCGCGGTCCTAAAGGTCTTATTTCCCTTGCAGACATAATTGAAGTCAAACCTAATTGCATGCGCGTAAGGTCTCTATTGAATTGTATTTTTAACGGATATAAACTGTTTCCGCCGGTAGATATTTAGTTGATATAATAGTTATGTAAGAAGTAATGGTGGTGTTAACGTATTGTGTGAACGCCTGTAACGTATTACTTTGTATACTAACAAGTGTAGCGCTTCATTAACCATTGAGGACCTCACGCAGTAAATGTTTGCTTGCAATTTTACATATTGCAACTTGAGAATGAAAGCGACTTAGCGCGAAATATGGCGTGCCTCAGTCTTAAACTAAATGGAACTTTATAAGTTTAATTTTAGATTTATAGCGGAGATCATGGATAACTCGTCTTAATTCAAACTTAGCTTGAAATGTTTCGGGGTAATCCGTAGCCATTAATCTAGGAGCCCAGGCGGCTGCGTTCCCTAGATGAAGGGCTACAGACTAGCTCGTAACATGGCGAGCTAAACTCAATTTAAGACATAAGTTAACCGTAAGAATCGACTCTGGGAAAGGGTTAGTGTATTGTGGGCGATGGGCTAGCAACCTGTCACTGTCACTGCAATATCACGTTTAACCATCTGGTTTCCCTGAAATAGCTAAACGTGGCACTGAATTTTTATTCATGTGCTCTGCCTACTCCTCTTGGGAATACAGACGTGAGAATATGTATGTATGTATGTTAACCGTATTTTTGAGCAATATGAGTCTCACGGATGTTTTATGTTCTAAAGTTGCGAATTCTGGCCAAGAGAGATTTGAATTCGAATTAAACAGACAAGACGTACTTATTACCTGTGTGAGAGGGATCGGGCTTTAGCGCGGATTGGGAATTAAAGACTCGAGATTCGAACTCACAATCCTCTGCATGAGAGACCTAGTCAACCCACTAGAATACCACCGGCTTTTTATTATTTCCGCAGTCCAATTTTATTCACTAATGAGTAAGTAGTGTGAGTCAAAATTTTCGCTTGATGGCACTTCGGATATCATTGAGGATAGAACCTATAGAGTACTAATGTCATCTTGGTTGTTCGGAAATTATTTCGCAAAACAATTGAAGTGATCGCTGTGCTCTTATTGGCCGGTCCAAGATCGCGCGTAACGCTAGTGCCTTTTTCTCTACGGTTATTGGCTCTGTACAGTTCCTGTGACAGTGACGGTGACGTTTAGTATGTTGAAATCAACAAACTATTTGCGGACCGGGGTTGCGAACATTGTTTCTCTATAGGTTCTATCCTCTATGTCGGATATGAACAAAAACTTGGTGCAGCAATTCGCCTGTCTGAAAGCCAAAAAGCACACAATTAAATAACAAAAGGCACATTAAACTGTCACTATGAGAACACTGAAGAGGCGTCATTTAATTACTAATGAAAGTAATTCCTACTTATCGCCACACTTTTTACTTTTCGGACAAATTGCAGTGCGTAAACATGCGATCTAGTCCCACGTGCAACAATGTACTATTGTTTCAAATTAGACATTAGTTAATTAAAACAGTTTTGGCAAGAGTAATTTCTTGGTGAAATCAAGCTTTCTTTCGATTCTGTTTCAGGTTTAGTTTTTGCTTTGTTTTGGACGGTGAAAGTTTATGATCGCTACAAAATGATACACACGTTTTTTCGCGCGACTTTGAATTAGTTCTCAAAGTTATTACTTTGCCTTTAATTACGTAATATCAAAAGAGTATCACAGGAGTCACGTGTGGTGTCGGGTTTAGAATAACACCTCTCCATATCTTCCTTAGATATCGTAAGATAGGATATAGGTGTATGTTTTAGGCTAGCAATCTGTCCCTACTGTATTTCTTAACCGACTTCAAAAAATTAGGTTCTCAATTCTGCTGTAATTGTATTCGGCAGGTAGTAGTAGTGTAGACTTACAATGAGTAAGTTTTAAATTTTATACTTTATATAAGAGCGAATAGCGAAATAAAAAAGAACAATAATTATTCGCCAACAGGAAAACGATTGTATAATTCTGTGTCAGTGAAGGCAGTACCCCGCAGAGGTGCCGATACCATCGGACCCCACTCTCTGGGTGGTCGCCACACCACAACCAACGAATTTACATTTATACACTAAATTTATGCACTGTTAGTGTAAGTATGCTCGTTTCTTTTGTTTAACCTGTGCGCTAAAGGTGACATCGTTAAAGACGATTTTGTTTATTTAAATTACTAGAAAGCACGTGATAACGGTATGGTAATTATAGTATTTGCATTTATATGCGAAACGGACGAAAACAAACATACTTATTAATGGGAAGATTTGGTATTCTACAGCTTAAAAAATATGTTTTCATAATGATTTACGCATTGCGTTTAATTGCGTTTAGTAACACATGCTGTAAACTAAAAAATACTTCATAGCTTGAAAATGGTTATAATTCTGTCAAGTAGGTACTTAAGGTTAGGTAGGTAAGGTTGTAGGTAGTCTGCCTACCCCCTTCGGGAATAAAGGGGCGATGTGTATGTATTTTTATAAATAAAAACAAGAAAATGAATTTCAGCTAACTAGACATACATTTTATCGACATGCTGCATACATGTTATTTTATAAATCCTGTGCTCATTTTATTATGTATATTGAAATGAGAAAAATATCGGCAACAGTTGGTAATGAAAAAGAAAACGTCATTAGGTACATTAAATTTTACTACAACAAAAACATTGGCGTAAAGTTTTAGATCGATCGTTTTTTAGGGTTCCGTACCCAAAGGGTAAAAACGGGATCCTATTACTGAGACTTCGCTGTCTGTCTGTCTGTCTGTCTGTCTGTCTGTCCGTCCGTCCGTCTGTCTGTCACCAGGCTGTATCTCACGAACCGTGAGAGCCAGAGAGTTGAAATTTTCACAGATGATGTATTTCTGTTGCCGCAATAACAACAAATACTAAAATTAAAATAATTATAATAATTAAGGGGGGCTCCCATACAAAAAACGTGTTTTTTTTTTGCTATTTTGGATCTATTTAAATAACTATAAAAGGTAAATACTTGAAATGCTCACAGAATATTTTTAATTAAATATTTACTTTAAAAAAAAATTAAAATAAAATAAAATTAGTATTTAAGGGGGGCTCCCATACCAAAAACGTGTGTTTTTTTTTGCTATTTTGGATCTATTTAAATAATTGTAACAGGTAAATACTTGAAATGATCATAGGATATTAAATTAAATATTTACTTTAAAAGGAAATAATTAAAATAAAATAAAATTAGTATTTAACGGGGGCTCCCATACAAAAAACCTATTTTTTTGCAGTTTTTTTTGCTGTTTTGGGTCTATTTAAATAATTGTAACAGCTAAATACTTGAAATGCTCACAGAATGTTTAATTAAATATCTACTTTAAAAATAAATAATTGAATAAAAATAAAATTAGTATTTAAGGGGGGCTCCCATACAAAGATTCTGATTTTTTGCAGTTTTTGGTACGGAACCCTTCGTGCGCGAGTCCGACTCGCACTTGGCCGGTTTTTTTTTATGTAAATTCATTACTAAATACGTATACGTACTCAGTATTCGATACCGAATAGGCCTTCAAATACGGACAGGGTTTGATAACATTCTGTAAATATTATTCGGTAGGAGAAAAAATGTCATTAACATCCGTATCCGCGTATTTATTTCAACATTACAACACGGAATCGTAAAGTCTTTATAAAATTCCTTGATACACCTTTCTACACTAGCTTATAATTAAACCTCATCGATCACATCCTATTCGAATTGCCCAGTAAAATGGAATGCTCTGCACATTGCGACGGAATAGGTAATACTAGCACTATGATCAGAAGGTCCACTACCGAACGTGATTAGAAGTAAAAAAATTGATGTCTTCCTACCGTTACCTATTTGTCGTAGAATTTTCACGAGATCTCGCCGGCAGAGCGTACCTGAACTACGAAAAGGACCTAGCCTTACATTGCATTACATTGCTGGATAGTGAGGATATAACATTAAAAGAGATTGATTTACAGCGGTAATCTATAGCCAAACGAGTGATTTTTCTCACAAAGTGTATTAATGCTGTATTACCTACGTTGAGTCACTAAACAATACACGATCACGACATACATTACGGAAGTGACAATACGTAAACTTAATCACCGTACACAATTTTCTTGCACCAATGAGATACTACGTAATCTTAGAGGTTGAAACCAAACAGAGCCGTCAAGCAATAGTTGTCATAGAAACAGAAAATAGCATAGAAAATATTTTAGCAAATAGGTTCAGGTAATTTTAGGCGATAGGGTCCTGTCATTATTGTACCTGTTAACTTGAAACCAAAAAATATACCGTAAGTGGCTATGAATCGTGAAAAAGTCATGGTTGTTTCCACTGAATGAAAATATCGTTATTTTATTTTTAAGGATATTACGAGTACCTTCTGTTTATAAACTTTTGATAGCGGATCAGCCTTCTTAACTTCTCCAGTTAGTGATACGATCTATCACAGTTACACATAAGCGGTTACGTTGGTAACAAAGGAACAACATAATGGTTAATGTGATAAGGGGCAACACCGCGAAATGTCAAAGCTTGACCCTTTATTGACCCTTGAGATTATAAAGTCAAACGCTGTTGGTTCCTATTACGACCCAGTAATAGCACTGGTACGAATACAGGCCAGTTTTTTTCTCTCTTTTTTAAGAAGCAGGTGCATTAAAAAAGGCAATAATACGAATATAAGAAGATTGTTATGAGCACAACGTCAAAATCTGTACATATATGCTTGTATCAGTTTCTGACATCGTTTCTCTTTTCTCGATCATTTCGTTTCGATTTTTTATTTTATTTTACTCTTTGCACTGGCTTCCGGAAAATCAGATCGTTAGCATTTCGGACTTTTAAACTTGTGATGTGAAGTTGGTTAAAATATTAAAGTTTTCTCTTATCATTTGTCACGAGAGCAAATAAGTGGCTACTTTTGGCCGGCTTAGGGTCAATTCCCACCAAAAGAGCAGCGCAGCGCGGCGTAGCGCAGCGACCCGCTCCGTGGAATGAGAATTTCAACTTTATTTTCATTACAATAGGACTTACTATCGCATGAGAAACTCTAACGATGCGGGCGCATGCCCGCGTCTCCATGGTAATAACAACGCATTCCATAAACGAAGCCGTGCGACTGCGCGAGCCTTCGCTGGAATGCCCGAGGATGCTCGAGCAGTCGCGACGGCCGCTGTCAATACATATGTCAATTAAATATGTCAATAATTATGTAAATTCCAGCGACTTCCTACGCATTCCAGCGGCTTCTCGAACAGTCGCAGGAATCGTCGCGCATTCTCCACGGAGCGGGTCGCTGCGCTACGCCGCGCTGCGCTGCTCTTTTGGTGGGAATTGACCCTTAGACTTTATATTTTATTTCGCTGTATCAAAGCTGAAGAGAAATTTGTGAAGAGCAAAATTCATGTATCTTCTGCTCCTCATTTAAGCTCGAAGGTGTTGATTATTTTTTCTTTCATTCATACAGAACAAAGTAAATGAACAATTCCTTCCATACAATGTGGTTCAACACACAGGACGCATGTAGCAAACAACAATTTATGTGATTTTACTGTATGACTCATTAATCAATCTATAATTCTGAAATTAATTGTGGTCCAGCCCAGAGTCTTTGTTAACCACTGTTCTACATCACGCAATGACTCCGTCAAATACTATTGAGTCGGTAACCTTAGGAAATTAGGAGCACGACATTCGGTAGAGAGATTGTTTCCATTGGCCACGGCCACGGCACGGCAGCAAACTTTCTCATCAAGTACATACTTCAAATAAAGTAGCGTCATAAATTGTGTTTAGTAATGGGGAGATTGTAATGCTAAGTGATAATTTTGCGTTGTTACAGTTTGTTCCGGACAATTATACGCACGTTTGGGATAATTCAATGTTTGATAGACGTATGGTTTTGACGGAGAGAAACCTTGTGGGGTAATAAATTAACAATCTAAAGCATTACATGAAGATGCGTAATGACCTGAAATGAGCAGACATTTTAATATAACTCGCTCACTCGTCTTCATAATCATAGAGATGAAGCGCGAATGAGCAAAAGATTCTCTATTTGATGTTCAAGATACGCCGGTAGAAGAAAACATTTTCCTAAAGAAAACTATAACTACTATTTATTTTAAACTATTTATTTTAAAGCAGGTTCCCTTGATAAAAAAATACCGCTTGATCATCTAGAACAGGAATTCACAAACGCCGAACCGTAAAAAAAAAGTCGCGACAAAAAGCAACGAAAACGCACCGCCACATCCGCGGTCAACTATCTATGGCGTGAGATCAAATATTTAACCATTCGCCTTGAAAATGTAATGGCTACCCGAGGCACAATGTCAGCCGTCCATGCCGGTTAGGACCATACAGCAGTGATTGAGAGAGCGAAGCGTATCTACGACACTAATTACTGTTTTTAACCATTCAAAAGCATATCTCGATAATCAGACACCTGCAATAACGCCAACACTAATTGTCATACAGATACATCGATAGTAGAGGCCTTCGAGCAAACAATGCGCCCAAATGGTTTTCCTGGAGATACAGTCTACAGAGTATATCCTACGCAATTCACGCCTGACAATACGGTTGTTATCTTACGGTAGCTCAAATTAATTTTATTTTTCTTCTGTTTTAAGTAGCCAGACTCGTTAGCGTGGCGGCTCGCTGCAACGTCATGCTGAGGGCGGCCCTTTTAGCGACGTTTGGCGCAGTATGACACCTCATTAATTAATTGCATGCATTTGTTTTTATTAAACTTTATTTTGAAACAAAATTAAATGAAAATGAAATGCAAAGGGGCGTTTCTTGATATCACTACTTCTTGATTCTTACTTATATCTGTGGAGTTTTTAATTTAAAATTCATACATAAATGATACACGAAACGAAAGAGCAGAACTTAGTTTGGTACGGTTTTATGTAATGGTTTTCTGCGTAAACCAACTTTGCAAGGTTCTAGTTTCAAGCTGTACTTAGACTTTACAGGATCATACTTGAAATTGCTGTAAGTGGTAAGTACCTACTGAAACTTAAATTAAGGAATACATTTCGTGTGCCGTGCCCCGTGCTTGCACATTTTGAGAAAAGGAACGTGATTTTTTTTATCTTACATACATAAACATGGCATGGTAGACAGATCACACAAAATGTGTTGTAGTGAAAGCCTGACTGTTACACGTTTTGTAGCCACTTCTAGCATAGTTTTAGATTTTAACATACACGACAGAGGTACAACAGTTACAGGATGCTAGCCTGTCGCCTAATCATAATATCTAAACCTCCCTTAATTGCCTCTTAAGACATCCACGGAAGGAACAGTAAGATGTTATGCTTAAACCGACTCCAAATGGGACATTTTTGCTTGTATTTGGGTCATTGTCAAGCCTTGCAATTTTTTTCGCCAAAAAATTAAACACGTGATTTATAAAATTCAAAGGTATATTACGACTCTTACTCTAACTTGCAACAGAACTGAGTATCATTCAGAGATCAATTATTCGAAAAAAACGATTTAAAACGAAATAACGATATTTCGGTTCCACCGTAAAGACTAATTTGTCCACCGAGTGGACTAATTATGTTAATTAATAATAAATAAACAAAGCAAAAAGCGGTAAACATCCTAAGCAAAAATAACGTTCATGATATATTCTCATAATCATGAACAATCAGACACGTAAATACATTCAAAAAGTATATAAAAAATATTTTGTGTCTGTCTACCGAAATGACAATTCTTTTCGGTGGACAGAATATGCCTTCGACCCCCGAAGACTAGGAAGCCTTCAAGACTTCAAGAACCATGTATGAAAGTGGGGGTTTGGTGGCTCTTCCTGGTTTTAACGTTGACGTATCCGAACTTTCAGAATATACGTCCAAAAATTGTATACTTTTATGAACATTTTTTTCAATCAACGAACAGACTGCACTCTTTAATTTTTAATGGTTGCTGCATTCTGAAGTCATCAACTTCTTTCTAAGTAAGTAAGTTTCTTTGCTTTCAACATTCTTCTGTTTTTCACTGCAATACGTTTACTCATTTCATGGTACTTAAATAACTGGAATCGGAGGCGGTATTTTGCGTGCGATGTACTTTTAAGTTTCTTTTTGTATATTGATTTTTTTTCTGCATCGTCGTGCATCATTCCATTTTTCCTCCAAAGCTTATTTTGTATGTTTTTGTTAAATATTCTACAGTTTTTTTTTACCTGTACAGAATTTACGTTTAAACATTCACTATTCAGTCACTAGTCATTTACGGATAAAACAAAAAAGGAATCAGAAGCTAGTTTTTAAAGTTATAATAAAAAATTAAACCAAAGTACAAGAAATCAATCAAAATACAATCATTTATCGTTTGGGTGTACAAAAAGTCCACCAAAAAGACGTCCACCGAGTGGACATTTTCCGCAATATCATTCACAACACCAGTCATTTAAAGTATTATTCAAAAGGCAAGGCATATTTACAATGTCTGATTGCTTAACTAATTATTAAAAACGTTTGGTGGATTTATAGCGATGTACTTACGAAATACAGCAGTAACCGGAAAGACAATTCAACATTGACACCACCAAATATTCTTGTTAACACAACAATATCGTCTGCTGCGCACAAGTCACGGCAAAATGGCTGCTAACAGGGATAGTACGATAGTGAATGAGTTAAATTATATGTCCCGGTCTATTCATTTGATATTTCCCTTATTTTTCTAGAATTTAAAGTAATGTCCACCAAAAAGACAAAAAATGTTGTGACAAGATTCAATGATGCAAAAAATGTGTTTTATTTCCATCTAATTTTTTAAATCCTATTAATGTTAAATGGAAATCATACATAGATTAGGGGAAAATGGCATTTTTGTACAATAATAAAAGAGATGTATTTTTTTAAAGCCACATTCTATTAACAGGTGGAATCCGGACAGTCCACCGAAGTGGACTTTTAGTTACATTTGTGGTGATAAACAAAACAAATAATTACATTTATAGAAAATATGATATAGTATAGTCTAGTACGTTTCATGTACTTTATAGTTATGATGTAAATTGAATGCAATTATTAAAAATGTCTTATATATTACAAATGGACAAGTTTTTTTAGGGTTATGACAATGACCCATTTGTATCAATCCTAATATTTTCGCGAGTTTTCGTTTTGCCTGTTTAGGAACAAGACTCATTGTGAATGGTCCTATGCTTACGAAAGCGTAATCAGCTGTAATAATATTTCACACTGACTGTAGCGAACCTCCCACGAGATATGCAAGTTAATTGATTACCCAGTACAGTACCTGCTTAATTAAAGGTAATGATAGTTTTTGAGTAGAAAACTCATTACTTACCTGGGTGCGGTGTCGATCCGGCACCCATTAGGTTGACTAGGCCAAGGTAGCGTACTAACTGCTGTCAAATCTAGACTAGACCATCTTGGGCATTCCATCACCTAAGGTGGCAAAATATTGTATCAATTTGAATAGTAATAATTCTTACATGCTTGGTTTATGAAAGATAAACGTATAATGTATTAGGCAAAATAAATGTTTGTGTTTCTCTTGGACTTTACAAACAAATGCTTAAGAGGGCGCAAACATTTTTTACGAACGTAATATAAGATCAGGTGGGGGAAGAGAAACTCAGGGGCAGGGCAGGGGTAAGAGGCACCACAGACCATAACTCGTCGAGTTATGAGTGAGTATGGTCTGTAGTGCCCTCCTACCCCTGCGTTTCTCTTCCCCCACCTGACCATAGGGCGTTTGTGCACTACCATGAATTTTACGGTCCGGCTTTTTCATTGAGTTCTCGTCTCGCTTGCTCTTCCATTAAATTGTATTGGCGTGAGCGGGACGGCGCGACAGACCTTGAAAAACCGGACGGCCGGACCGGAAAATTCATGGCAGTGCACAAGCGCCCTTAGTGGTTTTGGACCAAAGTTTAAAAAATCGTGAAAAATAAATTAACTCATATTTAGCCATGAAAAAAATATGGTTAGACTAAACATATTCTTTAAATTTATAATAAAATTGTTTCATTTGTAATTACATTAAAATCAATGAGAAAAAAATAAAGTAATGGTTCAATTTTGAAATTATGTAAAATGATATATTTGAATAATAAAAACCAATAATTTGATTGTAATACCGTTATTCCTCAGTCGACTATATTGTCTATCAGATAATAACAAGTTTATATCGTTTATGGTAAATTTTAATGGAAAATTTTCAAGTGAAAGACAGCTCTGACGCGTATTTTTGTGAAAACCCTTCAACAAATTGGCTAAGTAAAAGAAATCTGTGTTGCTAATAAAATAATATTTACCGTTAATCCCATGAAAAAGAGTTTATTTATATGTTACAGTAGTTTTTCTTTAAAAACTTAAGGATTTATAGCTATGTAAAGCATTTGAAAAACATCAAAATCGCCGAATTGTGTTTGCACGCTCTTAATTAGTATTTTATAATGCACATTAATTTACAGTATTTTGTACTACAGTAGTAATTTTATACTTTTGTTTGTCTGTCACATCGTTAGCCTTGATGAATGATTGAATGAAGGAATGTTTTAGTTCCATAACGACTAAAATTCTTTAGATGATTGTACGCAACCCTTCCAACAGGTACTTATGGAAGTTTAAAGAGGGGGCCTATGTTCAGCAATGGACGTCATACGGCTGAAATGATGATGATGATGACGCAAGCCTTCGTGCAGGAGTCCGACTCATACCTGGTCGGTTTTTTTTTGCTCGATTACAGTTTTCCTGCACTGATATTAGCAAGTTTTCCTTGTAGGCGTGGTACAATCGAGGCCGTAACGGACTTAGGCTGAAGGCAGGGTTCCACAACTGAAATGGTAGCCAATGATTAAGTGCAAATTCAATAGAATAATGAAGGCTGAGAATTAAATTAACCTTCTTACTGGAATCAGTTAATCCAATTAGGTTGAAACGGAGTGGAAAAAATATAAAACATGAGCGGTGAAGTCTTTGAGTGTGGCTAGTAGTTTTAAATTAACTTTTCAAAGTAAAATGTTTGCTTTTGCAAAGTTTTAAATAACTATTCGACTTCCTAACGTAGCCACTCTATTATATTATTTCCTTTAGTCATGAGAAAAACTCAGTTGACATTTTGATTGAAATAAAATCTTTGTGCTCTGTTCCAGTAAAAAAATATGCGATTTTGTTGTTACGAGATACCTACTCGTTCCAAAAGACGATTATAGTTTTTAGCGAGTATAATATACGTGATTTTCCACTTATTTTACCCTGATTCTACACAAAATATACCTAAGATCGATAGTAGAATATTCTGGATTCTTTTTACTTAAAATTTATTTTATTTTTTTAGCTTTTATTTAGTTTCAACTGGCCCAATATTGTTTGTTTGTCTATTTATTAAAATGATCCGCAGCTAAAATTTTGTTATTAGTGTAAGTCGGATGACAATACAATAAATCTATTAAGAAAATCTCTCAGAAAGATTGAAAAATACAAAATAAAATAGTGCATCAAAACTACGCTAAGGCGGTACGAAGTTCGCCGGGTCAGCTAGTTGGTAATAAAATTCTTGTAGCCCAGCCAGGACCTTGTCTGCAGAAGGGAGGTCTTCAACGGTTCGTCTCATTGACTTGAAGATTGGTACTCAAATCAAGGATGAACGATAATAAAGTACTATCGAACCAACTGATTCCTAACCCACCGCAGAATGTTGTCATAGTAAACGTCATAAACATTTCCTTTGTCAGGTAATGCAATGTCACTATGACGTTCACTGTGAATAGGTTCTATGGTGGGTCAGGAATCAATTGATTCTATGGTACCTACTTATCTATAGTTAAATTTTAATTTATTTTTTTAGTATTTTTAAAACCAGGGCTAATCAGGAGTAAGGCAGGAGAGGTCCACTGGAGTTTAAGTACGCTTCGCCAGTGAGACCTCGTGATCGGTCTACGGCAAACCGATAGGGATAGAAAGAGACAACAATATTTTTACGTCTACACATGTTCGGGAGTGGACCTTCTGTGCGTAGTATTATTCCGTGCCGAAGTAGTCGGATAAAATGGGGGAAGATCTTTATCCTGATGTAGTTAATATTCCACTGGCCATTACAAAGCGCTTGGTTTATTTCTTGATAATGAGTAATGGAATTCACTTCTTTCGTCAGTATTTCCTGATAAACATTATCTAGAGCTCTTCAAAATCTGAGTGAGAGGCTATTACTGATTACTGAATCGTCGTAAGGTAAACGTCCCTGTGATCGACACTGAAGCAATACTTGGCACTTGCAACCTTATGTCATAAATAGTAAAACAGGTGACAGATGGGTGTCATCTACTGGGCGTTGAGGCGTCGAGCATTGGTACTTTTACCTTACTGAGTCGTCGTATAGCCAAGTTATCTAAATACATATTAGGAAATGGGCAAAATAAATGTATGTGTTTCTTTTAAGCAACATAGATTCATTAGCCTAAATTACATTTAAATAACACAGAAACGACATAACACCATAATAAACATAATTTCATTTGACACAGTCTTTTTTTTTTCGATGGGAAAATGCGTTACGCATACGACTGCGCCGTAGGAACGACACCATCTTGGCACAACCCATCTTTACCGACAAATCATTAAAAATTCTGTCAAAACAACTGTTAAAACGCCATCTATCACGCAGACATGGTACTTAAATAGTTTCTGCTTATAAAAATAGGAGCCAAATGTAAGGGCACCCCTACAAGAGGGGCGAAGCACTTCCTTCTAGTTGCTCAACGGTGCGCCGGATCATAAGACACGCGAGGTTGCGTGCGCGTGCGCCGCTCGTTCAAATTATCACTAATCGCAACGTTATGACATTAGATGCAACACTGATCATTATTGAATTGGCGTGCAGTAATACGAGCACGGAGAAATGTAACGTTACTTACACGTGAGTTGAAACATCGGTGACAAATTATGAAATTGCATATTGTAACTCTCTCGTTATAAAAACATTAGTCACACGAAACGTCGATTATTTTATGACACAAGTGGCTACGAAAAGTGAAATAATCACGGTTTCGTCTATGTAAAGTTTTGTGCGCTCTACCTACCTCATTTAAGAAGCCGAGCGTGACGTTTAATAGAGATAGATCGCTAGCCTGTCGCCTAAAACGCACCTTAGACTATTTCCCTTTTGCCTCACCTTTTGGCGCTGAGGACGTTTAAGACGGATGACTTTCGATGTCCTTTTTAAAATCTTTAATTTGATCTCCTCCTTTTAGGTCATTAAAGCCGCATGGTATCTATTATTTTAATGTACCGTTGCAGTAAAAATCCTACTTTAATAACGCAATTACGAAGTATACCCCCACCGAACACAAGCAGTGATTTGTAAAATTGTACGAGTGATACTAAATTGCTCTATTATGCGGAGTTACTGATAACAGCAGCCTATAAAATGCACTGATTCTTAGTTATGTTTCCAGGGTAATATTATCTTTGTATAAATGACCAATCTGGTAAATTGCGTTAGCTCGCCCACACGAACATACAAAAAAAAATTACATCATACCTCTTTTCTTAAATAGGATAGGCAGAGCACATATAACGGATACAGGACCGTCATTGCTTCATAATGATAACCCCAGTGTTGAATCCCCGGATGCTAATATAACTAAAATGAGACAAACCATGAGGAAATCAGTCTGGGGTGTGCAGAGCACATTAACCACTATGTAAACAAAACCATGACTATTTCACGTTTTTTGACCACTTCTAGCATATTCTTTAGGTTTCAAAGTGGCGGGTATAATAGAGACAGGTTGCTAGCCTGTCGCCTAGCATGTATTTTAACCTAGTATTTGTCTAACAAAGCAAGAATTAACGATCTGTTAATCTATTTATGCAACCTGTATTTATAGCCTTACTAGCTTTCGCCCGCGGCTCCGCTCGCGTGAAATTCGGGGTAGCACAAAAGAGCTAGCACACATACCAATTTATAGCTTTCTACATTGAAAACTTCCACCCCCTGAAGGTCCCTAAGGAAATGGGGGGTTTTTAAGAGACAAAAAGTAGCCTATGTCACTCTCCATGCCCTAAACTATCTCTACCTAAAAAATCACGTCAATCCATCGCTCCGTTTAGCCGTGAAAGACGGACAAACAAACAAACACACTTTCACATTTATATATTGGTACAGATATTTTGTAAAGGAATAATTGAATCATCGCACACTAGAAAAGTTGAGACAAACAATACAGGTGAATCAAAAAAGCGCATGAGTTATTTAAATCGTCAAATATAATTTACCTCATGTTGTCTCACGAAAACCCATAAAATCTTAAGCACACTTAATATTGCTCAAACGTTTTACCATGTTTTTTTCGTAACCTCATTGTCTCGTATCTTTTTAATTGCGAATTTATGGCCGAAATGAGACCCTGCCTACATTAAATGTTGCAATATTTGTCTTAATTTTGATGTCAGATTTCTGGTGCAGTTACGCGTTTGGTCTTAAGACTAAAGGGTGTTGTGGCGTAAAGCTTTAACCACATTCACTTGGCTCTGTTCTCACAGTCTTATCATTAATTAATTTATTACGCTCATTGGCATTGGACCTGTCAATGATTTTGGGTTCGTTGCGTCATGCGTCATGCGTCACACGCAGGGCACACACGCAAACATGCGGGACACATTGCGTCACAAAGTACTTACCTAATTACCAAGCAAAAGATTAAAAATTACTTGTAATTATAGTAGATATTAATAAAATAAAAATCATTTATCTAATATTTCCTACAATTTCAAAATGTTGGTTGTATTTATATTAGGAGCTAACGTTAAAAGAACCCCTCAATAAAAACGATGAATTGTATCACGAATAAAACAAAAAAACATCAGTAAATTACCGACTGCGAGAACTCTTCAAGGGCCACATCTACTTAATGGTAACGAAATTGATTTGTAACCGCTAATTTACAACGGTTGCACTTTGAATAAGAAAGTGTCTAGCCGTCATGAGACACATTTTATCGCAATCTACTACAACAGACGATTCAAGTATTTCCAACAATGGAATCGCGCTCAAATAGCACGCCGAAGCAAAAATATAAGAGTTTCGAAGAGACCTACAAATTTTGCTCATTTGCTCTCGCCGTAAGTTTATTTTATCCAAACAAACGAAACATCCTGAAGAGAGCTTTATTGTTCTTTTGCGTTTTACTGTTTCATTTTTTCACCTTATTCTGGTACTTTTGGTACACTATCAAATGCTTAATAAAGCGTGACGTCTACAATTCTACTAGAAATGTCACCATTGGGGTAATAATATTTCTCTTTATTTTCAAAACAATGTACGCAAATCTAAAAACTGCAACGTTCGCAAAAGTATTGAAACAAATAACAAAAGACTTACTGAAAGGCAATGACTTGGAAAATGATTACCAAGAGATTTATGATCACTTTATTAATCAAGGGAAACTTGGACAGTCGGTTTTCGTGGTCATTCCCTGCTTACTGACCTTCATTTTCCCCGTAGATTCGGGAAGGGCTATGATCGGTGAGAGCCTGACAAATGATGATTTCAAAAAAGTTATGGTACATGAGATGGAAATAAAGTTTTTGGAAGAGAAACAATACGAGTTTCCTTACTTTGAACTGATTTTTGCTTACTACACGTTATCATGTGTAACCCTCCTTCCGAATTTTGTCGGATTTGATGGGTCTTTCTGTATTGCAACTAGCCACTTGCGTCTAAAGTTAAAACTGGTAGCACACAGCATCCAAAAGGCGTTCGAGGATTCAAAGACGACTACGGAATTAAAGGCAAGGCTAAAAATTTGTATAAAGGATCACCAAGACGCATTGGATTATCACAAATTGCTTCAGGAAATGTACGGAGAATGGCTGTTTGCTGTTTTCGCATTGACATCTTTGCTGATATCCTGCAACTTGTACCAGATCTATCTCGTCGGGATCGATCCAACGTTCACAATGTTTGCCCTGGCCGGAGTGACCCACATGTATGCGCCTTGTCACTTCGCAAGCTGCTTGATTGCGGTAAATTTTGCTCATTAATTTTGTAAGCGGATTTCTTGTAAAGTAGTGCACAAAAGTATCTTTTAGAAATGAATGTTAAAACTCATCCTTTTACTAAAATAACATCACTGTAAATTCGTCTTCTGCACCCCGATGTTACAGCTAGTAAGCAGATCTCAACCTATTTACCAGCGTCAACGGTGAGCTTATCACTCCCTGCAGAATTGTCCCTCTTTAAGCGCCATTTTAGTCTTTTCAGCTTAGCCCAAAGGCCTATAATAATTAGACGCCTATTCTACCGTCCTAAAAGTAAAGGATGTAAGTTCTAAGACTTTCTATGAGCATGCGTCTTTTACTATAGCTGGGTCGTTTATCATTAAACATTGTTTAATTTTTTCAGTTAGGTGAAGAAGTAAGCAACGACATCTACTGCGCTCAGTGGGAGACCTGGGGCGATCCCGAAGTGACTAAACTCCTCATCTTCATAATAGCCAGGGCGCAGAAGAAGCTGCTGCTTAAAGGAATGAACGTCGTCACGATGAACATGGACACTTTCGTGTCTTTAATGCAAACGTCTTATTCTTTCTTCACATTGATTACTAGATAAATTTTCATGAAAATGAAAAGTTAGGAGTCAATCACGCTTTATTTTATCGCGTTATTTAATATTATCTGGGAAATCTTTTTAGAATCAGAAAAGTTTATGATACCAGTTAATTTGTATTAGTTTGTATGTAACTAAACTAGTGTCCGACCGAAGCTTCGGCTTCGGCTTCGGCTTCGGCCACCTTCGGCCAAAAAAACCACCTTCGGCCAAACCTTCGGCTTCGGCCAAAATGTGGCCGAAGCTTTGGCCGAAGCCGAAGGTTTGCAAATCGAGATTTGAAGTTGAACAAACGATGCCAGAGCGAGTTCGCAGGCCTGATTGCATTACTTGCAGTTAATTTTATAAATTACTGACAACACATAACATAACAACATAGTCACACTTGATTTAGAAAAGAAAACTGCGCATAATTTACTGCCGTATTTTTTTTACTAATAGCAAGTTCTCGTATTTCTTAGGGTCAACATGGGGTCAACACACCTTCGGCTTCGGCTTCGGCTTCGGCCGAAGGTTTTGATGAAAGCCGATTAATCGGCTTCGGCTTCGGCTTCGGCCAAAATTGTACCTTCGGTCGGACACTAAACTAAACCATACTTGATATTATGTATTCTCTCGAAAGTGTGTTTGAGATATGACGCAAAAACAAATCAGTTACACCCTCTACTTATAATAATTGTAACATTCAGTGTACACTTGTCTTATGCAATGCAAACGCATTTAATTTTGTCATAGTAAAAAACGCAACAAACACGTTATGTAATAAGTATAGTTAGCCTCTTGTCTCGTTATAACCTGCACATATTTTAGAATAATTTATCTTGCCATGGTACTAAAGGTAATAAAATTATATTTGTCTCTGATCTTGTCTATTTTTTTTTTTCTAAAATTTGACAAATTTTCTCAGCCAAAGGGTACTCCGTGAAATACGAGCCGTTGTTCAAAGTTTTTTTTGCTATCAACTCATTCATCGCCGACGCATATTATTATATCGTCGACCAAGGCGCGGCAGCTAAAAGCGAAACGCGGCGTCAATGCCAGTGCAGCTAGCAGCTATTGCACTCCGTCGATAGCAAAAGTGTCTGCCGACCCTGGTCCCCCCACTCGCAGAGAGGGGGCACCACTACCAGCTCCCTTCACCTTCGCCGCGCGCGCCGACCAATGACCGCCCGCCCCGAACCGGCGAAAGGTTTTATATACAAGTGGAATTCGCACTGCCAAATTGCTATAAGTCAAAATATAGGGTAGTCGGGCGGTTCACTCGTCGCCGTGCTCTGACCGGCGTGCGTCGGTTTTTTTTACGATTTGTGCACACGACTCCTTTGGATTTCACGCGGCTTCCTGTGCCAGGCAAATGCTACGTGCAGTGCCTTATTAATTCAGTGATATTTGCTAGGACTGTGTGAACATGGGGTGCAGTGCGAGATACTGTTTACTGACTGTGGCCCTGTGCCTTGTGGTGGACCTTGCTGCTGGTGTGAGAGTGGTGCCCAAACGGAAGAAAGGTAATTCATTTTTTCTAAAAGTTTTTCGCTGAATTTGGCTAGGTTTTTTACTCTCTGGTGACTTTATTGTCACTCAATTTACGACTTATTAACGACCTAAATTGCACTTTTTTTTTAACTGAGTTTACATACACATATCGCCTGTATTCCCAAATGGAGTAGGCTAAGCACACGAAATGTTACACAGACTTAACCATGACTATTTAAAGTATTTTTTATTTACTTTATTACAATAAACAACGCTCTATAATTTAAATTTTAGCGCAATAAAATTCAAGTGCGAAATGTTGATCTTTAATTAAGTTTTTTTTTGTAAACTCGGCCGCTCAATTTTCATTTTTGACGCTGTTTTTCGGACGCTACAATTTATAACAACAACAATCCTCCAAACAACTACAGTGTAGGCAATTAACGTATGAATTAAGCACGGGCATAACTGTTGAATGTTGATGGCTCCATAACCTGATTCAATTATTCAAAATCATGACCATTACAACCAAACCGTTAGATAAAATTAACAAACTTTAATTAAACATGAGCACAAGAATGCAAGGAAGCATTAATCGTCAAGTGAAATTTGCCGAAACCAACCTGTTGCTACCAAATCCGTTACTTGCATGATCTTGATGGAATTATGCAAACGGGTCAGAGCTTAAAGAAAAAGAAGATTAAATCAAGTTGGCCTTTTTATTACCAAAAGTAGATCTCAATAGCCTAGTCACGATTTGGTGAAGAAAAAGCGTCATTGTTGACCGCGTTTCCGGAGTTTTGCAAAACCACACAAAAAGGCTGCAACTATTTAAGATTGTGAGTCTGAGAAACGATAATAATGAAATAAATCGAGCCGATAATCCTTAAAAAGAACTGCTCTACTACCGGCCGTATTAGGGCAGAATGCAGTCGACGCAGTTTTCGCGCCTTATTTTGCCTCACTAAATCTATGAAAATATGCGCGCCCGCGCACACACGCTCGAGAAATGTCGCAATTTAATCTAAGTCAAGTTTCATAGTTCCCAGACATCCTGTCAGACGACGAGAAAACGTAATTAGCCCGAGCAAAAACGAAATCTGAGAAAAAATAAATGAACCGGACGATTTTTTTCTTTTCTGACAAATTCTGTTATACCAATGCACTTCTTTTGTTCAGAGTGTGTGAGTAAGCACCTACATTTAATTGTTTTAAACTTGTTATATTTATGTACTGTATGTATCATAGTACTTATCACGTGATACTACAATGAATTTCTGGCACAACTTGAAATGAGGAACATAAATCTTTTTTCATGAACATTTACGAGTTGCTTGTGCAAAGTACGAAAATTAACAATTAGGATTTTTTCCTCTTTCACAATTAGTAGGTAAGTCGACAGCAGAATAACATGAACTCTATGTACAATCGCGGATTGTTTAATTTCCATTTTTCGATTAGTTTTATTTATATTTTTTACGTAAGTACATACCTACATCAATCACGCCTGTATTCTCAAAATATGTAGGATAAGCAGAGCGTATTTTTTAAGGGTTAGCAAATTTTCATTTGAAGACATACCTGATACCTAAAGGTTAAATAGTATCAGGTTTCTAACCACTCGCCTAAAACATACCTTAACCAGATTCTGCAGGCTTGCGATATCCACGGAATAAATAGAGAAGTGTAAATCTAAGCCCAATGCCACACAGGCACCTATTCTTCTGTTTTCATTGAGTTAATATTTTTATGTGTAGTTTATTTTTAAACGAGTTTTTTTGCTGCGAAGCAGTGAGCGGGCAACGTCCGTACAGTAGCTAATATAAAACCGGTCGTCATGAAAAGCAAAAGCTAGAGAGTACAACCGGTCCGTGCGACGGTCGTGTATTTTCCCGAGTTTTCCAAATAATTAGTCTCAATTGCATCTCGTGAAGATGGAAACTGGAAAATTGTCACTAAACGACGCCTACGTGCCAGCGTGGTCACACCCACCGAGTATCAATTTCAGGGCAAATATGCAAATTCTGAGTGAAGTTTCTCTGCCGATTCGAGTGACGTAATCTAGTCGAATTGCGATTCGGTTATTTAGTGAAAGTCATAAAATTTAGACTTTGTTATGATTTATTTATTAAAGAAATCGGCCTAGTTGATAAAGTAAAGCCTGTACGAAGGCCGGTTGCATTTAAAAACTCTTTAGGCATAAAATTACTATTAACAGAGCGTTATCTTTACACAAATTGTGCGCACTGAACTAAGCGTAATTTATTTGTCAGGCAACTGTACATTTCACGACCTGTTAATTTTGAACTTTACGGTACTTTGTTATTAAGTGATAAGAGTTTTAACCAAAACGCTAAACGCTAAAAGTAAAATTTAATAATTAATGATTGTGTCTACATAATGTGCTCGATTTAATATTATTTGTTTGTGTATTTTAATGTAAAAAATGCCTTTTAGCTTCTTGCGTGGATATCGTAACAGATAACTTAGGAAGCAGATTAAGGTATATTAGGTGATAGGCTGTTATACCTTCTTTATTACTACATTCCATTTTTATGTAGGTAAAAACTATTTCCTCATGGTTTTGTCTATGCAAACTTTTTGCGTGCTCTGACTACCCCATTTGAAAAAGTTTAACACAATGAGTCATGTTTGAAACTTTCAACATCTTTGCGGCAGATACCATTAATCACGTGTAATTGAATTATCCTTAAATGAATTAATGTTGCCGCATAATTATAAATAATCACTTACTCTTAATTAAAACCCTCTAGCACCGTCGTTTACGGGTATCCTAGAAAAGTAAATTGGTGAACTGATTCAGTTTAAACTCATTTTTAATTAAGCACATTAGACCAAACTTGAAACTCCGGCAGTCCTCAGACATACGAAGTTGATCCAATTTTTTGCAATAATTACACGCTCGCGGGTTTTCATGTTAAGTGATTTAAATATGCAATTAACATTTTTTAGACATTAGAGCTACTTGAATAAAAGTACATACATCACGCCTGTAATCACAAATGGGGTAGACATAACAAACGAAACGTTACATAGACAAAACCACGACTAATCCACGTTTCGTAGCCACATATTTATGTAGATAAAAAAAGTATGACATTGACAGGTTGCTAGCCTGTCGTCTACCTTAACACGTTCACGGACACAGGACCATCTCGATTTTTTTGTGATACGGCACAGAAATTCCCCATACAAAATTGTATGACGTCTGGGGACGGAATGTCATATTGCTCAGTTTTGCTCAGCTCCTGCTGTGGCACACGGCGACTAAACGGCGGAATAATATATGTATGCGAATCGTCCGTCCACAGACGTAGTGCCACAACACGAGGTCTGTAAATTTGTGGCTGACAGAGGTAACTTGTGTGCACCAGTTTGAGTGCTTGCTGTGGCACTGGCGGGTTTGTGTTACAGCCAAAAACGGCACAGAGTCCTAAACTCCCTATAAATACTATGACGAACATTCGGCTGTGGACGAATCGCCACTTTTAATGAAAATTTAATTCCCGTCTATAGACGTAACGCCATAATATCGATATTATTATAATATATATCGGTATAATATTATTACGAGGGTTTTAGTTTACGTCTCTCGACGTACTGTCCGTGAACGTGTTAACCTATTTTCCTTGGTTGCCTCTTACTACATTATCGAAAGAAATTAATTAACATTATTTCAAACTCGACACCACACGGCAAAAAATAATTGTTCAAATTGCATCCAAATCACGTGCCTCGTTTGAACTCGTACGTACGTTCACACGAATCCTGGAATCAGTTGTTGTAATTCAATCCACAAGTATAACTCCGCTTAACGACTCCACATACATTATTCAATACTTCAAACTAAAATCTAAAGTCAAAGTACCACGTGGTATCTGCTCTAGTTACATACATCTACCATTTTATTAATCCATATTCATACAATGTAGTAAAAAGCCTATCTGATGTGGGCTTTAGAATAATACCTCACCAATTATTGCTAAGGAAATAGGTTAAAGGTATACTTTAGGTGACGGATTAGCAACCTGACAGCTTTAAACCATAAAAATATGCTGGAAGCGGCCACGAAACGTGAAATAGCCATGGTCTTAGGTAGCCTTTCGTCTACCTACCCCATTTAGGTGTACAGGCGTTAATGTATGTATTTTGACATGATAGACACTGAAACGTGAATCCGATTATCACACGCGTCCATTACCTATGGCTGTTACATGTCATTAAAAAAAATTGGAGCCAAGTTGCGTACAATCACAAAATCTTGACAAAACCTCCGGTCGTTAGTCCGAAATACGTTCGTTGCAAGACTTGCAATTTTTATGGCCAACGAAATGACTACCAAGTATCTCGCTACGCATTATTAGTGCATAATGTGTGCCAATTTCCCGTTCTTATTGCGTAGAGATTCGACATGCCATTACATGTAAGGCTGCGTTACAACAATGCTTGTAGTGAAGCACTTGTGGTTTCTTCGACAGAATCAATCGCGAATTCCTACTTTTTAAAATAACGACACTATACTACACCATTCATCTATTTAAACTAAAAAGAATCTAAAAGTGGCTACTAGACGTGAAATTGTCACGGTTTGTGTGTAACCATTCGTGTGCTCTGCCTACCCCGATTGGGAGTTCAGGCGTTAATGTTAGGATAGGTTAGGTATGTTTATGTTAAAAGATTTTATTACTGCTGTTATTTATGCTATTGCTTAGGTATCTAGTGACACAAAAGTATGTTAAAGTGACAGGTTGCTAAAGTAACAAATCATACAAAAGGTTAACTTTTCTTTTATTTGTGACTTCTAATGAAAACTAATCATTTTGTTTCCTAACTATTCTTGATAATTACGCGGTCCACAAAACAAAATATTCGCAACTGTCAGCACTAAAGTTTTGATAAACTGAATATCAAACGCAACCGCTTGAACGGAACCCGCTATACGTTGTTACTTATAACCTTAATTTTTAATTAGATCATCGCTTGAATAAACAGGGTGTGTTAATAAAACCATGTAACAATCAAACACGCCCACTGCTCAGCCTAATAAACGATACTTACGTAAAAGCGCATAACTGACAATTATAGTATTCGTAGAATCGTTAGCTAACTCACAGTTTTTATAGATCGTATAAGATGTAGTAATATAAAAAGTATTATTAAAAGTATTACGACCACGTCATTAAAAGGTAATCTAAACGATACTTGGATTAGGCTTCACAATTTAAAAGTATTTATACGAGAAAAAGAAATAAAGCTATTTACAAGAATATAAACAGTACCTGCAAATCTGCAGAAGTGCCAGCACTTTTTGTAACACAAATAGAATAAAATTTGTGTTTTGTAACACTATTTTAAGATAAAACTAAATCTAAAAGCGGCTTTTGCCTCGCCGAAAATATTTGACTCCAAGAAAAAACAAAAGTCAGTCGGCAATTTTGAATTTTGAGTTTTATTTCTTTTTGTAAGCGGCTAATTACGCACCATGGAGGTTAACCATGTTAGAGGTATGAATACTGGTAGAGTACCTACAAAATGTCATAGCAAGGGTGTCTTTTAATTCCAGGGTTTCTATTTGGCTTTTAGTTCTGATATAATAATGCTGGTAAATATTAGCCAGTAATTACGACATCATTTTTAGTCATTGTACGTGACAGTAATGGTTTGAAATCCACTAATTAATATTTAAATCGCTTAGACTTATCCGGTAATTTCAAAGCTAAACAATATTATAGTGTCTACAAAATGTGAATTAGTCATGAGTTTGTCAATGTAACTTTTCGCGTGCTCTATCTACCGCACAGGTGTGACATATACGTATGTTATGTATGTGCGAAACCATCCTCTAAGAATGCAAATGCTTGGTCTATCGTGACAAATGAAGTCTCAATGAGGTTTCACTTTTTATAGAGAATTAGCAATATTCTAAACACATTCTCGTGCACGGTTTTCTTTGTGGATTTCACGTTAAAACCTATAAATAAGCTCTCTAATCGCCATTGACGCATTTTAAACGATTTCTTCATCAAAATTCAGTTTCCGTATTGATTTGGGCATTTTAAATAAGGTTAACTGTCCTAACATACATTATAAGGTTGAGTTAGGGAATTCCCTACTAACTATTTTGAAGATACATAATGCATGTTTTCATTTCATATCCATAAATTATGATGCTTTCTTTCCAAGAAATCCATCGGCTTTACAACAACAACAAACAATCGCGCCTGTGATCCCAAATGGGGTAGGCAGAGCGCACGAAACGCGACATAGACACTTCTAGCATAGTTTAAGGTTTAAAAACAGATGGAAGAAGTATGATAGTGACAGATTACTGGCCTGTCACCCATAGCATATTTAAACCTATTTCCTTAGTCGCCTCTTACGACATCCGTGGAAGAATAGAGGTCATTCTAAATCCGACACTACATGGGGACATACACATATTGAAATTTAGCTCCCTTGGCAGTTCTGTTGACCTGGTACAATCTCTGCGGTCACAGACAAGCTTTGTCAGTACTGGTTTCCACCGGCGCCTACTAATAAGGCCATTGGGCAACCAAACGTAACATTCATAATCACAATCCATTGTAACAAGGCGCGTTTGCGGATCATTCATCTTGAACATCGATTGATACATCAACTGCCATCAAATTACATAGTGGAACGACCTCTAAAAAACACGGTTAACTTGCACCTAAAATCGACTATGACTTGACATGTGCATTTATGTTCGCACGAGCGGAGCTGTGGTGAGCAGTGCGCGTTTGACAGCAGCCGTCACGGCTCCTAAATGAAGGGCTACGGGATTAGCCTGAAACATGACGAGTTAAACTCGATTATGACGTGACTTATCCGTATTTTTCACGAGTATCTTACGGTAATTTCATGTTCACAGATTCTAGAACGATGTGAGTTAAAGTCATTACTGTTTGGAATTAGAACGTGTGCCTGAAGACGTGTAGCTAAGTTTCGATTACCGTCGTTCGCCGCATACTGCACGCGGTGACCGCAGAAGTGTGAAAAACACGGTAGTTGCCCGCATTCGGTGATCAACAGCTGTTCCCTGACTAGGTGACGGTTGAGGGACAGTCTAGTGTAAAAACGCCGTTTGTTCACATGTAACATGTGCGGCATTAGAACGACTCATTGTAATTGACGCGTAAACGGAATGTGAGACCAGCGCGAAACGTGACTAGTTTACTAGAGTCTAACACCCACGTAGAAATTAGCCCATCTCCAACACAACCCGCTAATATCCGCCTGAGGCGAACCCAATCACTCGGTCCAATACTGACTGACAAGTGAAATGGCATTAATAAATCAATCGATAATCTATTTCAACATTGTGACAGGCGCACATTAATGCGTACCGTCAAATATTTAATAAAAAGCCTGGTTTATAGGTTACGCAACTCGGACACCCGGCTGCCTAATTAACATCACTGATTTAGATTAATACATGACATAACCGTAATATGTATAACCATAAAGTTGCGTAAGGTCGAGATTTTAACTTTCATTATACGACATTGCGGAGATACTGCGCCGACTCGATAGACAGCTGTTTCCGAGAACTTTTTGCCCATTGTTGTTTTGTACTATTAACAAAAAGCTATCTAACTAGGTAATGTAAGCGTAACTTCTATTCTCATAATCGTTGCTTCCACGATGGAATGAATGTACTTGATTAATAAAAAGTCTGTTGTGGTATCGGTTTAGAATAACACTTCTCTAACAGAATAAAGCAATGAGTTATGGTAGGTATGTCTTTCACGACAAGTTAGCAACTTGTCACTATTATATTTTAATCATCATCATCAGCCTATATACGTCCCACTGCAGGGCACAGGCCTCCTCTCAGTATGAGAGAGCTTGGGCTATAGTTCCCACGCGGGCCCAGTGCGGAATGGGAACTTCACACACAACGTTAAATTACTTCGTCGCTGTGTGTAGGTTTCCTCACGATGTTTTCCTTCACCGAATAGCTCGAGATAAATATCAAATTCGATATCGCACCTTAATTCCGAAAAATTCAGAGGTGCGAGCCCGGGGTTTGAACCCACGACCCTCTGCTTGAGAGGCCACAGGTCGCACCGCTGGGCTACCACCGCTTTTTTTTAATGGTCTAACTTAAAAAAAAAAAACTATACCAAAAGTGGCTGCGGAACTTTAAATGGTCAAACGTGGACTAGCCATGGTTTTGCCTAAGTAGCGTTTCGTATACTTTGCCTACCCCAACAAGTATTAATTAATTAACCAAACTTTACATAAAAGTTTTCTCCTGCCTTACCTATCTATGTAGAACCCAGCGATAGAAACATTAACCAATCAAAGCTAGTATTTTCTATTCCATACTCATACTTCAGTCGTAAATCCAGCCAGTGACAGCATCAAATCGTCTTTTCAGATACTTGTTTATCTGTTAAGTGTTGCCAGCCTATTAACTTACGCTGTAACACTGCGAAGCTAAAGCGTTGTCGTTAGGAGTTTACGCACGATACATAATTTAATACTTTCACTGTAAGCCAGTGGACTGTCTTTGCTTGTTCAAGACATCCTCCGGATTAAAACTGGACGACATCTGAGAGCAATACTTGGTTGAAACTAAGTTCATGTGCAATGGCGTCGTGAAAGCATTGAATTTTACTTCGTTGATACCTACATAGGGACATCAAATAGGGTAGACAAAGCACAGGAAACGCTATGACTGTTTTACGCTTCGTAACCACTAGTAGCACTTTTTTACGTTTTAAACTATGATGTACAATAGACAGGTTAGTGTGTCGCCTAAAATGTGCCTTAACTTATTTTCCCTAACCGCTTTTTAAATCAAATGAAGGAGTGTTCATTTTACCTGATAGGTACTTCGCGGAGAGACTTCATTGACCTAGGTACAAAATGGAAAAATGAAATACATTGAATTTTTTTTAAGATGGTACGGCAATCCGACAAAACGGTTCCATTTTAATTTATATGCCAAGATTGCCAAGCCACGGTGTGTACCTAATCTCCATTGCATGCATCCTCCTATTGTACCACGTTTTATACATTGCGATGAAATTTCAGAACACAAAGTGCAGATGTCGCTTTACGCCATGACGTAGCAAAAACTTTTTGAACTCGCTTTTACTTCATTACTGTCATGTCATGCCCATTTGGCCGGCAAATGAGATTACACTTTTAAGAAAGTTTAAGCGAAAGGTGACCCTGCCCTACACTTAAGTATGACGCAAGCGCAGTATCGGGTTGCTTAAAAATGGAGAGCATGTATGCACCTCGAAGATTGACCTGATTTTAAATTGTAGCTTAATCCTTAAACAAAGAGAGGATTAGCAATTAGTCTACAAACGCCATTTAGGGCTTATAGTTACTGTCGGGCAATGGTTTCGACATTATGCGCACGATTGCAATGTGTTGTATACCAATTGACTACTTTATACTTTAGACTACTAGATACAGTAGGGGACACTAAAACATTTTGCTCCTTTAACTTACATAAATTAATAAACTATTTTGATAAAATTTGGTAAACAGAAAGCTGATACTTGGGATTAACGCAAATGCTACTTTTAATCCTAGAAAAATAAAGATATCCCGTCGGATTGCGATAGAAGGACTTTACGTAGACTCAGTACTCGTACTCCACATAATTAAATAGAAACTATAGCATCTGATATGCTTCGTAATTAATATTAATACTTAGGTATGTCACAAATCACAATCCATCAATAAATAAAACTACCACATCTTACAAAAAAATTGCCTCTAGAATCCTTCTCAATTGAGTACGAATGTGTTTACAAAACTGTCGACGTATCAAACATCTCGCTCATTTAGTTCCGTTTTGTAAACTATTAGAAAGCATTGACATTTTCACCAAAATCGATTGCGATCGATGCGGGAAATCCCTAATCGATTAATCGTGATTCGGTGTTTTTAAGACGCGCCTAGGTCAAGAGCAACGGGCGGCCGTGGCATCGAAATCATTGAGCTCTCGCCTGTCATCGAACTCGTCTTAGCGAAATTATAGATATGATCTGGGTTCCGTACTCTTAGGGTACTAAATTGGACGATATTTAGATGTATGTATATGTCTATCAGTCCGTTATTTTAAACTGACACAAGGTTCTATGTGTTGAATCTTAATAGCTGAACACATGAGATTATTATTGGTTCTATATAACTGTGACCCTAAAACTACGGACACACAGACAAAGAGTGATATTTAGATACGGAAAAAAAAATTAAACACTAAAGAGGACCCTCATACAAAAAACGTATTTTATATCGAACCCTTTAGGAACTAGTCCGACTTTTACCTGACCGTTTTTATTTTATTTTATATGGAACTAATTTACAGTGACCAAATGTCTTAGCTGCATGAAATAAAATTGCTAAGACTGTAATTCCGTTGCGCTTTACGCTATATGTCTCTATTTGGCTCGGAGCATGTGTAGTGACGCCAAATCACCTTTTTAATTGATCTTATCAACATCAAAGATCAATAAAATCGCTAACACGAAGAAGAATCCGTACAATTCACTTCTAATAAAGCCAACAAGCCGAGAATTTCAGAGATACTTTACTATTGCGCAATTGGCGAGCACGCCAAAGGTAAAATATAAATTATGTTACGATTCGGGAATGTGATTCGGTATTTATTGGCCGCTCTACTAGTTCCAGTTACAATAACGAACAGCTGGTGCGCAAGAATGCTCTGTTCCCAGGCCCAGACGAGTTCGCAAATAAACTGAGAACGAGCAATCGGTAACTCTCCATTGCCCTCACCGTTCACTTTGTGGTAGTGTTACCTCGTTACCACCACGCAATGAATACATCGTTAGCAGAGACTTACGATCACCGGACACGGTTTGTTTAAATAGGCCTGTATGCAACAAGCGCCTAACACAATTTGCAGGTAATCTAACTTTGTCGAAGTCGGTGATTATTACTTTCACTGTTGTACAGTTTTACGTAACGATTCCGTATCTTAGAGCTAAAAGCTATCAATTCAGGAGAAACATAGAATTACGCGGTCTATCTGTTATTTAAATGAAATCAATCGCTGACAAGTTAATGGACTGTTATTTCTACGTACGGGGAGAATCAAAATTACTTTTATCTCGTTCATTTCATCACCTTATTTACATGATATATATGAATTATGTATTCAGTTTTAATACGTAGTGTTCGAGCGACGATTACGAGTATAGTGTAATGACTTTTTAATTGGCGCTTAGGGCTTGTTGCAGCATCGTCTTCAGTCTCAAGTAATACAAAAATCAGATTACTATCTATGAGACATTGGTGTAAGTAGATCACCTATTATTAAGACGATTGGGAATTGTTTTAATTTGTATACTTGGAAACAGACACAGTGTTGCAATAGCTGCTTCGTGTCTATATAATTAGCTCGAGCGATGCAATTGGGACAAAAATTTTGGTGCACTTTCGAATGCATCTTACTCAATCAGTTAAGTTGTAAAAAATAAAGGCCAAGCAATAATTGCATGCGTGTAATTTTAGCGGTAAAAATGAAAAAAAACACAAATTTATGCACTTATTAAATTTCATTTTCAGTAATACAGTCAAATTCATAATCCATAAAAAAATTAATTGCTGATTTTGGTTTTTAAATGTTTGTCGTAGTCCAGGGAAGGTTTAAACGGTAAGAAAATTTGGAAATCTTGCGAAAAAAAACCTTCCCAATGCGGAATGGAGTTTGCCAGGCCTGCTAGTTATTTTCATAAATTTATGAAATAATATTCATATTCTGTGCACAAAATCAGACAGTTAACGAACCGTTTATACCGCTATGAGATTTCACCAGAAAACAATAATGACTCTATAGGTATTGTATCAACTCAACTAATAAGTAATGTAATCTTTTTGTAGTTTTCGGAAAATGCTATTTATTTTCTAACGGTGCTTACTCAGATCAAACCTAAAATTAACTGTTGATCTTCATTTTGACTTCGTCTTGCTTGTTAGGTATATGTTTGGTTTATTATTTTTGCTGCTTGACTGAAAATGATCAAGACGTTTCATTAATTGAGTCATCTAGAAATTTTCTCTATAGGAATGACCAGCAGCTTTCTTTAGCCGTATTTATACGAAGCTTGTCTCTGGGAACAGCATTTTACGAAGCTTCTCCTATAAATCAATCGGTCTATTACGGTTTGCTAAAGGTGTGAAAAAGCAGGTAAAGGTAGGTTTTGTAAAGAGACAAGTTACACTCCTTTTATTGATTTACTTTAAAGTCTTCTGACTTTTACTGGCTGAGAAGCCTGTTAAGAAGCTAATAAGACTGTTAAGCGTGCTAGTTTCTCCATGTCTTTTAATAATTCTCACTTTTGTACCAACCATTACGAATAAAAAAAATTATTATAGTACCTACGTAACTTCTATTGTTATGCGAGAAATATATTTGTCAATTAAATTTTGTTTACACACGGAAATTAGAGCATTATTTCATAAACATTTATTATTAAAGGTCCGAGTGATACATTGATTCATTGTAACACAAATTGACAAATGCTAAGTGATGATAATCTAAACAACACTTTTTATCTACATCCATATTATAATTTCTCAACTATACATCCAAAGGTCATAGGCAAAGGGCATTATAATGTTTACATTATAGAATCAATATCAATACTATAATCACAATTACAAATCATTCATGATTCATTTATGAAAATTGCCTCATCGACCCATTTCAAATGGTGTAGCAGTCACATAAATAAATATTAAAATCATGATTCGCCGAATCCCAAGATTCACGTTCAACTGTTTCACTTTCTCGTTACAATCGTAAAAAGCGCAATAAAAACATTTTGAAATTGCAATTGGATTACGTAGGCGTAATGCGTTCCGAAAACGCTTGTAGTACAAAGGCTGCAGTTTCAATGGCGGCGAGAACCAACCCGCTTAAATGCGCATGTTCAAGATTTCACGTGTATTTAATTTGTATTACAATGGAATAACTTAATTCGCTGGATTATTGTAAGTGGTATTTTAATTCTTCCGTAATTATAAGAGTTTGTTGAAAAGTATTACTGGTTGTTATGTATTTTGTTTGATTAGGTATATACACGCAACTACGCTTGTTATATTAGAACAAAATAGGTAAGTAATTAAACACTTTACTTTGTAAAAAACACGAAACAAAAAATACAAACAAATAATGAAGCACAAAATCGGAGTTATTCTTAAAATGATTTCATGCACGCAGCCTTTGAGAGACAGAGGGGAAACTTAATTATTAAGTAAACTAAAGAAAAAAATAACTCTTTCTTGTACAAATAAAAGAAATACATGTAAGTCACAAACAAAAATTTTGAAGTACAAAGGCGGACTTATCGCAAAAAGGGACCTCTACCAGCCAACCTTTGAGTAGTAGAGAGGAGCAGTAACACAGGTAACGACATAAGCGAAAATTATATTATTTCATTATTGAGGTCGACACCGTTGACAAAAAGAGTGATTACAATGAACATGATGAACTAATATATCAGATAGTGATAAAAAATAATATAAAGAACTTGTTGCTTACCTAAGAACACAGTCTTTTATGAGTGAATCAGAGGCTTCAGAAAGTCAGATGTAACGGTACTATTCAACTGCAATCATCACTTAACCAGTCAAGGATGCGCAAACAAAATAACGGTAATGATAAACTGAAACGTAATCGCAAATTGATTCATCATCCGTAGTATTTTCTAGATACACGAACCATCACGAATCATATCATTATTTGTACATTATACCTGTGTGGTGTTGGGTCAGTTTTAGAACAATACCTCTCCATTCCTTCCATGGATGTTGTAAGAGGTGACTAAGGAAATTAAGTAATGTCTCGTTTTGAAGGACAGGATACTTGTTACTAGGTATGTACAATCTTTTGTCTCTGGCTACGAAACTGCAATAGTCATGGTTTAGTCTATTTTTTGTATCTGTCTACTACATTTGGGAACACAGGCGTGATGTTTTTAACTGCTATAAAATTGGCCCACCTACTTAGGTTAAAATAGCATGAAACACTTGTTTATTTGAAAACCACCCATATTTTATGTCCAACAAGTTGTTGATTAATATTTATTTCATTGATATCAAGAAATTCGGAACTTTTAATAGACAATTTTGGCCGAATGGGGAACGTAAACCCGCCTCCGCTTATGCCACCGCTTCCGCTTTCACCCGGCTGTCTCAAGGCGTGTATCGAATCACTTTCGCCAAACTGGAGCAGCGCACTGGCGCAACGGGTCCACACTGGACCACCAGTCGCAAGGTTGAGAAATAACTGGTCAACCGAGTCTTACGCACTGCGCTCTAGGTACATTGTAGACTGCATTTGCTCTATATTTTCTCACGGTTTCTCACAGCTGTTTTACTTATGCCAATCATTAGCTATAAACATTTTATTTTTATTAATTAAAAACGTCGTTCATTGTATTAACGTGTGTTATTAATAGCTCAAAGTGGTCGTTATATGAACACGGAATTACTATAAAGTATAACCAAATTACCTAATTAAATACCCAACAATGTGTTGATAAAAAGTTTTTGAATTGTGCAAAACTGCTTTACGACCACACGTAATCTAGGCACTAGACAAAACAAATGAACACCTCTAATTATTCTTACACACGCAACAGTCAGTAAAAACGTTTTCAAAACACCTCTAGGTATTTCAAGGCGATGCAATCTGCATTGCCTATTTTTGACATTTAAACGCGATCGTATTAAGTTGCTGCCACGCAATAAAACCAAATCTAGTGCGACCGCAGAAACGTGGCACAATTACATTTGACTAAATCTGCAGAAACCCAACAAAAGCTTGATAATTTCCGGTCCATTAAAGGTACATTGCCGGCAAGGTCGCGCGGTGTGAATGTGCCGCATAATTGCATTCCATATTACCTCTGTCCCAACCTTCTAGCTCTGACAAACGAATTTAAGATCTCTGCTTCAGTATTTTAGCGTAATTTATAGCATTAGCTACTGTGAACTTTGACAGAATATTAGCCTGGGTTTTGAGAAGTTATCTTTTAATTGGATCACAATGATGAGTTCAAAGAGTAGTTAAAACCACTCTTGGATCTTATTAAACAAAAACGAGTTGGTAGAGACCCTTGGAGGTTGTAATTTGCTTCTTCTTTATGAGGTTTATCCTAACTTCATACACGACTTAATAAAGCACTTCGCAGATGTGTTTCACCGATAAAGTCAAGTTTTTAAAAATCAATAGATTCAGGAGTTACTCGGCCTGCATTTCAGTAATGGCTGCGAATCGTGAAATAGTCATGGTTTTGTCTGTCATGTTCTGTGCTCTGCCTACCTCTTTTGAAAACGCGGCATGATTGTGTGCTATGAATGTATGTGCATTATTTTACGGAGCAGCAAAGGAACATTACTTTGTCCATGTCCTTTTTTCACAAGTTTATCTTGTTTTTCAATAAACTGGACAAGGTTTCACAACTCGTATAGACCACGAACTATGACAACAGAAATATCAAGCGGATCCGATTGATTCAAAGCCGTGAGCAGTTGAGACGGATGCTGGGAACGCCCTTGTCACGGAATCCGATGACAGGTGACTGTCGCGGTCAATTAGTTATCCAAGTATTATAAACCGAATGGATTCAAGAGCATATTTAAAGATAAGTGATTGTTCCAATGGAACTTATAAATACGTCAGTATAAATTTGTACACTGTTAAGGATTCAGACAATACTGAATTGAAATATAACGTCATCAGTTTTCTTTTCTGCAAGACTCGAAATATATAGACAAAATTTGAATTCACAACCAACAAAAAATCCGCTGTAATATTTCCCTTTCCAGAAAAGTCATCCTGAGATGCCACTGTCAGTCCACTTAAATTCAAATCAGTCTAATTTCTAAGATAAAAAACAGACAAACGATCCAACAAAGAGCCAATCAGCATCTTTAGATTCCCTGAAGCTGAACTAAACCTACCAAGACGTACTTTAGTCGATAATAATGAGACGTTAACGCTATCGAGTGGAACAGCTCAACCCGTGGGACGCAAAGTCGCCATTTTAGCACAAAATTTAAATAAAACAACAGTTCTTCGAAATAAATCGTTATTGTACTAAGAACAAGGATACCAATTAACATGAAAACCGGAGACTGTATGGTAATTAAAATGTATTATGTAAGCGGATTCGAATCATAGTTAAACATAACTCAGCTGAACGTGACTGTGGGGAACCTTCGATACGATTTATCTGAATTACCAACTGCCAGCAAAATTCTATTTAGTCGTGAAACTTTACAACTGCGACACTCTAATTCTCGTGATAAATATAATAAGCAAATACTAACTCTCCCGAACAATATCTTGGCACTGTAACACCAGACTGAATCTCTTTTATACACACACTTCACACCTGTGTTACCAAATGGGGTAGTCAGAGCTTACGAAATGTTAACTAAGGCACGTAGAGTAGTTCGTAGCTTTTAAGTTATGATATTAGTAACAAGTTAGTAGCATGTCACCTGAAGTGTACCTTTAACAACATTCACGGGAGAAATGAAGATTGTGTTGTTTCAAAATGTATAGCCACTTACTATCACAAAATTGAGTAAGCTATCTCCTTCGATTTTAATTACTATTCGCAACATTGCAAAATCCACCAGCTATTATCCGCCTCATACCACAGATACAATAACTATTGTATGTCTAACCTATCTAACGATCTCACAATGCGGTTTGTTTGCCAGCATTGCCAACTTGACATTCGGATGGCATTAACAGCAGACAGGTGAATCGCACCAAAATATCACTCACACGTGAACTTGTCAAGAGAACAATACAACAAGCCCACTTTCTACGCAATTTTGTAATGCTATTTCTTCAAATTGCGACATATTGTCAGTGAAAATATTGCGAGCTTTGAAACTGTCGTACGTATTAATGTTACGCTTTGTTTGTTGTGACGAGGAACTGAGATACGGTTTGACTGTCAGTCTCATAATTGCCGTCAGTCATACTTATAAGTGACAGCTAAATCGTATCGTTTTCCACTCTATTGGCCTGACAAATACGCCTAAGGCTACGCTTCCGTAACTAAAATTATTTTATCATTGGTGTCATTAAGCTGTATTCCACACCTTACAATATATGGCGGTGATATTTCCTGTATTAGGTATAATAATTTTAAGATTCTATAGGAAGACTGCAATTTACTATTTACTTACATTCGAAGCAGGTTCTGTGTGATTAATGATTACCAACACCCACAAACTTATGTTACTTAAGTATGTAGTCTATGTTTTGGATGTTATGAGTTTCGATTTAGAAACGCACTTTGGTTTTTCTTTGTTTACTGATAATTTGATGTGAAATTTAACTTACTGTGTTTCCATATAGTGATTTTGCATAATGCTCAACATCTACAATAAATATTACCTCACCTAGACCTTTATTTTTTTATCAAGTTTTCCACCACAATGTCTTTTTTTTAACATTTAACAAATCAATATTGTATTCAGATTTCTCATGAAATGTTCAATTTATTCTCTTTCCTTATCCAATTTCACACAATAAGATACACAACAAAAGAAGAAAATTTCACATTGAATTGATGAGGTTCATTTGATAAATTAAAATGAAAAGTCTATTACTAAATAACTATCAAATAACACTACATCCGTCACGAGCTATAAAAAAACATGTGGCCAAAGTGACTCGACAGTTGGTACTTACAAGCAACTTTTTGCACTCACGAGAAGAAATTTTGAACCGGAAATACCTCAACCGGTTGTAGTCAATCAGGATATAATTTTAAATTGCTAATTACATGCTCGGCAAGGACATATACATATTATTTATAATTATATTAGTGTGATACGTGTGACCAACGCGGGCGTTGTAAATTATTAATCAAAAGTTTAGTGATTCAAGTACGCAATATAATTCTGCGTTGAATGTAAAGAGACAAAAAATATAATAACATTTAATTTTCAATTGATCGATATCTTACAGGGATATAGTATATGTCCATATATTTATCAGAAAATAGGTTCTTTCAATGATTATCTGTCGTTTTCCTATCTATAGTAAGCTTAACCATCGACAGATGAATTAATTAACTGAACAATAAAATAAGAATAATAATTTAAATAATGAACAAAAAGTTGCGGAGAAAAGAGTTCGTTCAACTTAAACGCGATCACAATTTCCCGCGATCAGAAATTGCGTAATCTCCCATCAAAGTTCGTAATGCTAATAAAAAGACGCTTCCTTTAGGAAATGTCGTTAGTAACGACTCATTATGCAAAGTGCGAACACACGTGTTATAGCCGCATATACGCGTGAACTAATTGTTACCCATTGCCTGGTTATGTGATCTTTGATAACTCTTACATAAATGATGACATGTTCAAAGTTATCATTATGTAAAGGCGTGCTTATAGATGCGGGAAGAAATTGCAGTGTTTGCACACTTTAGTGAGATATTTCGAACTATTCATCTCACAATCTGTTTCATCAAAACATTTCCCTTAGTGTGAAAAGTTTATAATCCAAACCAGAAGCAATTGTATACTAAAAACTGAATCCCAATGACATGCCAATGTCTAATAGTCTACTGTATCTAAAGACAATATTTTTACATACACCCATACAAACATCACATCAGTATAATAATATTATATATTATATTAGTGTGAATATATTATATTCTCAGATGGGGTAGATAGAACACATACTTAGTTAAAAACATCACTTTCAGCTAACAAGTTTTAGGTTTAAGGGACCCGTGTGGTGCTGGGTTAGAATAGCACCTCCCCCTTTCTTCCCGTGGGTGTCGTAAGAGTCGACTCCGGGAAAGGGTTACAGTGTATTGTGGGCGATGGGATAGCAACCTGTTACTGCAATATCCCTTTCAACCATTTTTGAAATTGCTAAACGTGGCACTGGATTTTTGAATTCATGTGCTCTGCCTACCCCTCTTGGGAATACAGGCGTGAGGATATATATGTTATGTGTGTGATAGATACTGCTAGACTGACACTTAAAGCCTACATTACCATATACCTTTATTCTAAACTTGACACTACAAGATTTTTTTATTCGCATTGATTCAAGGTTTATGTTGACTCGTTTATTTTCATTGCAAGTCGCCGATGATGCACAGTTATGCGATCTCTTATAACAATTACGTAAACGATCTCTTCAATGCTACCATAACATAACGGTGAGTTCGATTTTCGCGACCAAACGAAACAGGTTTGCGTACCGATCTCAGAGAAATCTTCCGTTACTAATATACTTAACACTTTAGTAGTTAATTACATTGTAGAGTTTTTTCTCATTTGTCTCTAAAAGTTTTTATAAATTGGTTTAGTTTGGAATCAATCTTGCTAGCTAAATTTTGATCCTATTTTAGCAATCGCATTGATTTAAATTCGAGACTAACAGGTAAAAATTAAAATAAAACACGTAAAATGAAAAATAGAATAAAAAGTGACTGAAATTTATTACGAGTAAGTACTTAGGTGATAAACTTTTTAAAAGGTAAATTTTCTTGATAAAAATTGTCCCAAACATTAAACGTTATTTCAGAATTCCTACAATCTTTTTTGCTAATTTTTGACCAAAAAATAATGTACTAGCACCGATTTACTATATAGCAGTGCAAACCGTTCGCTCGTTTAGTCATCTTATTAAATTATTTCATAAATTATCGCTCGCGATCGAATACCTTATGTAAATAAGAATCAATGACCGAGTCATTGACTCGATATTCACCTCATACATGATTTCTATTTCATCAAGCGATTTGACTAAGTTATGCTAGGGTTATTCCTTGCTCAAACGCATAGAGAAAGCTAAAAAAGAAAATTTTATTACAATTCAGGTATTTGCGTTTCACAATTTTATTTTATTTTAATGGTTCAAATATGTAAAATCCCTTATGTAAAAGCATTAAAACTCACATAAAAGTAATTATATTATGTGTAACTGACGATAATATTATTGTATATTATTTTAACCATATTATTTTATTTTCAGGTATGTCATAAAAGATCGAGTACAACACGGAAGTATCAAAAATGACTCAAAAAATTACGCAGTTGCTCAAGGTACTACTACAAGCTACTTACAAGGCAAATTCATACAGACCACGCATTTCATGCCAGGAACAAAATGTATGCAGTTCTTTTTCTAACCCAAATGATAAGATGATAGTCTTTCCTTAAATATTCTTCTTTTGTGACACTACATATTTGGCGATGATTTCAAAATGTAAGATAGTACTGAAAATGTTAAAAAGTTTAACACAAATTAAACAGATTATTCGGCACTCATAACATTATTGTTTCTTAGAAATTCGCAATTTTGCGCAATATTCTCCGCAGCTATCTTTGAACATTGTGCAGAATCATGAATATAAAGAAACAATTAACGCTTAAAAGTCAAATAATACTTAAAAACAGTTGGAATCTACAAGAGACTCGAGACGTAATTTACTTTGTAGCTACTACGAATCACAGTGAGCTATTAATTTGCACACAGCCACACATGTAGCTTTTTCTTTCCATTTTCTAATAACATTAGTATTAGCGAGGTGATTTTCTTGAGGCCAAGCATGCACTTTACAAGCGCAGAGGTGGTCGTTATTTATAACAGCAAGAACTAGCTATTAGGAGCTTAATATTCTGTACCCACGGGCGTTGAGTTGGAATTTCGCTTAACGACACTAGATAATATTTATTACCGGACTGTGCTTTCGTAAATAAAAGGTTTTTGAAACTGCGATAGGATAATTTTAGACCTAGACAAGCGTGAGCGAAACGGATGAGTATCTTTGGATAGGCAGGTATAATCTAAGCATTTTGTCTGGTTATTTTGCTATATCTAGCGGGTGACATTCTTAGGCCCTGCGCAGACGACAGACTATCCGCGACGGACTTTTTAGTCTCTGAAAATAGAACCTATGGAACTATATGCAGTAACGCACACGACGCGCAAAAAGTCCAGCGCACAATGCATACAATCCACGCAGTCTTTTTGTGCGCCGCAGAGTCAATCGCACAAAAAATCTGTCGTCTGCGCTGCCCCTTAACGTGGCAATGCAACACTTATTATTAGTAGTTTCTCAGGTAAACGTCCCTGTCCTCGACACTGACCCAATACTTGGCACTTGCAACCTTAGGTATATCATAGTAAGACAGGTAACAGGTGGGTGTCAACTACTGGGCGTTGAGGCGTCGAGCATTGGTACTTTTGCCTTATATTGTTTGTAACTACAATTACGTAACGGGTGATAGGGCAAGATGGGGCAGTTATTAGAAAACAAATGTTATGACCTTTTCAAGATACTAGTATTAAAATGAAATCCGATGATTAAGTATCTTTCAAGACTGTAAAGTGCGGCTACGAGTTTTGTATGTGTAACGTTTTGTGGGTTCTGTTTACCCCGTTGGGAATCTAGGCATGATTATACGTACAACGTAAGATCTCATTTTGCCTTCCGGTGTAAAGTGTAATTAACTGTTAACTATTTAACATGGCTTCCTTTATTTATATTAGTAACTGACGCCACACGATAACGCAAAACCGTGAAAGATTGATCTAAGATATCAAGCTGTGAGTTACGTAGTTTTATAATACGTGCTAAAAAGGCAGCAATAGCATCAGATAGCCTGCGAAGAAAAACGCATACGCCGCGGACGAGAACGAAAAATAATTGAGTGCGGTCAATCGCTTTTATTCATCTTTTATCTTACAGTGGTGTAATAAAACTAAGCGCCATAGCGAAAGTTGCCGCTCCAGATAAGAAAATAATGTAGTCTATTGAACAGTGAGAACAGAAAATAAACTACGAGCTTGCAGGTCACGTCAACAGACTAGTCGAACCTTGCAAATAGATAAAAACGTATCAAATTACTTATACATTTCATGTCGTATGGAGAGATTGAGTTGCTTTCACTATCATAAAGTTAAGTTACATATTTATGTTTTATTGTAGCAATGCCTCGAAAGAAATTTAATACACGAATCTACTACGTTTTTAACCGACTTCAAAAAGGAGGAGGTTCTCAATTCGACCTAATTTTTTTTTTTTTTTTTTGTGTATGTTACTCAATATCTCGAAAACCCGTGGACCGATTTTCAAAAATTTTTTTTTTAATCAAAAGGGTATGACTCGAAATTGTTCCCATTGGCACGAAACCAGGATCTGATGATAGAATCTTGGAGAAATCGAGGGAACTCTTCAAATTTTATATGGAGATGTACGGCGTTTTTGGTAATTTGTTGATGAAGTCAAGATTTTACATTCAGTAAACAGAATACTTTTAAAATATTGCTAATTTGAAGTCGGTTTTTTTTTTGTTTAAAATTATTACATCACTAATTCAGAGACCACCTTTAAAAAAATTAATAAATGCATAGGGGCGTATTTCAGTAACTCAGCTACTACCGAAGAATTATTTTAACAACAATATAAGTACAATTGCATGTACACATACAGTATTTATAATTATGTATGTCACTTCAACCCCGTTTGTAATAAACAATAAGGCACGCCAGACAGTGAGGCAACTCAGCCGCGAACCGTTCATTATTCCTACTTAAGTAATATTAATTGCTATCCAGTATCATAAAGAAAAGATTTTACCGTCGCAACGTCTTGCTCGTTAGACCAATTCTTGATGCAACTGTTGCGAAAAACATTATTGGCAATTTAGAAAAATAATGCTTAAATTAGGAATGATTGATGATGGTCTAGAGGCAATAAGACATTTACGGTGTGTTGCAATGTGATGGGATAACGTGTGTGATGTTTCGACGCCACGCACGGCAAACCATGGTATCAGTACACACCAATACGACAGTAATTTGTAGTATACGTGACTATAAGGCTAGAGCTCTAGCAACTGCTTAAATTTTGGCTACACTGTCAGAGATTCGTTTTGCTCATACACGGTAAATTTCTAAAAAACTCAAGAAAAATCCAGAGGTGAGGGGCACAATCTCTTCTTGAGAGGCCATGGGTAAAACTGAGCTGTCATAGCTATCAATGAGATATCAAGTTGTACCTACTGAGCATTCGAGTTAGTCCATTTATTATTTAAACAGCCTATGAGTTATTAACGCTTCATTTTCTAGCTGGGTCACATACACAAAGAAACAACAGATGTCTCCTGTGAACATTGGCTTACAGATGTTGTGGAATCCAAACCTGTTGGTGAAGCATCACGTACCTTTTCAAACACTTTTATTTTTTCCTAATCACTTCATTTTAACCATACCCATAAACGAAATTCGAACAAATTTTATTTACGGTCCAGGGAGGCAACTCAGAAAAGAATGATCACTCCAGAAACTTTGCGGGCGTATTGGTTTCACAAAGGTTTAATTTCATTTGAGATCATATCAGACAAATATTATGGTGTCTACACTGGCATGTGGTTGAGGCTAATAACACACTTTGTTCAGCCACTGCGGCTTCTTGGCCCACAATGGGTGTTACGTTGTAATAAATCATTGCGTGTTTTTTTTTAAACATTCAGGTAGATATTATGGTAAAAATGATACGGTGGATGATTGTTTTATTGGCTGTTAAACCAGATAGTCTAATTAATTGAAGCTATTTACTCATTTGAAAAAATCCAATTTTTGCAACGTATTAATGCAATATTTGAGTCTATGTAGTTGCATTTCCATGTCCATTTAGTATGTGGTAGCCTAATGGTTTGACCAATAGGATCTTATGCACAATGGCATAAGCCTTTATGACACTTGCACTACTTGTAGGCACTTGCAGGCCATCGCTGGCCTTTGACTATAATGTAAGTATTTGTCACGCCCTGAATATAGCACGCATAGACAAGCTAATTATAAAACACGTTAACAGAATTGCTATTTCATTGAACCATATAAATATTGAATCATTCATTGCGTAGCTGCACTACTTCTGTATCGCGATCGCGATCGAGCACAACGAGTGTCGTGCGAGATCGTACGATACGTACGGTGCAACCACGGGAACACGACGTTTCGAAATGTTTTTGTAACTCTGTCCGCCGCGTTGTGGCTTTTTGACAAACGTATTGTTTTACTAGGTTAGGCTTGCCGCTGTGAACATTTTGTATAGTATTATTTGAGGTACCTATGTCGATTAAATTACAAAGCACTATTGTGCTTCTATCGCGTCGCTTAATATTTTTTTCGTCTTTTGTTGACTTAAGCAGGTTTGACACGAATCAAAGTCTAAAAACAGACGCAATACTCGCGATATATCATTCTGACTAATACCTATTTTGATTTTTTTTAATTAACGACAAATGGCTACCATTTTATCCTCGATCAAAAATCTAATGAAAAATTACCGTGTGATCTAACACAATACGCTACCATAACGACCACATTTTACTTCCTCAAGTACACCCAACCACAAATACTGGCACCGAGTAATTTCGAAACCTGTATCAAAATTGATTAGCGCAGGCCCCAGGGACCTTGAATCTCAGAATTATGTTCGCTTGTTATACCATATCATAATACGAAAACGTGTGAACGTTTCGTAACTCATTGTTGCCGGCGAGGCTTGAATTAGGCTTATAATCTTATCAATCATAACTTTGGATCACAATGACTGTGACATTGGCTTTAGAAACAAAAGCGAGTGAGGTTCGGACTGAACTTGACTAGACGGCATCGACTTATTGATGGTGCAAATACGTTCTTTGATGAATTGTACAATGTCGGCACAGGTAAAATAAGAGAAAACGATGACAGATCAGGTATTTATAGCGTAGAAATTGAAAATCACAACAATTTTGATGTCGATACTTACAAGGATTCCATTTCTAATGATTGTTTCGCGAAGCAGAACGTGGTTTCAGAGCTTAAGCTTTTGATATCACGTGCAGCAACGAAATCAATCTTCCAACAGTCCGATCAACTTTCCTTCCATTAGAAATTGTAATGACTTATTTAACGAAGTAAATAAAGCAACCCCGATAATTAAATTGCGATTACAAATGATTACATGTTACACTTTCACTGTTAAAGGCAAAACAAAGAGTCAATCAAAAAGCCATGGTTGAAACGAAAGTGTATCGAATGTACATCAAGCAATCGTTTAAATTATTTGTTTCTAAGGAACATCTTAATAATCGAATAATTGGTATTGCCTCCTTTTGTTCTGTCAGCGAGCATTGAGTCCACGGTCGTCACGGCTTCTAACAATTGTCACAAGGGCTTGATGCTTCGTGACAAATTTGACTTTCCGGTAGCATTTTCTTTACTTTTGATGGCATTATAAACAATAGTTACGTGTAATATGACAGTGTGAATTAAGGAAAACCTTAGCTAACAAAATTGTTAGTTTGAGGAAGATGTGGACGACATTGTCCCCTAACAATAACAATGTAAATTAATAGGCACTTAAATCGTGACTTTGAATTTCAGAGAAATCGTTTTTGTAATATTTTACAGTTCAATTTCAATCGGGAGGAAAGTATTTCAGTATTACGACTTAATATTCAGGTTATTAAGGCAAACGAGGTTAATATACCATATCCGCCCGGAAGAAAATAATAATTTAAACAAATAAAACGTAGACCTACGTTCGAAATCCGGTTTCCAGCGTTACCTTTACCGTTTTATGGTTATTTTGATTTATTTGTATTATCCTTTCGATTGCGAAGTTCGTGTTTTGCAAGTTTCTACGGCTGGGTGGATTATTACAAAAACATGATGAATAATGACTTTAATGTGCCTACACATCACGCCTGTATTCCCAAAAGGGGAAAGGCAGTATCTGAAAAATCCTGGGCTATCAGATTTGCATCGAAAACCCGTGTGTCACTTTTCAATGCCATGTTTTGCAACGCACGTTGACTTCAGCGCTACAGCTTTGGTAACCCTTACTTCGTTATCAAAATCGAGTTCAAATAGCTAGTGAAAGCAGGAAACATTTGGAAACGATACATTTTCAAAAAATCCTGCTGCGTTGAAACTGAGTGCCCAATTATGGTCTGTGTGCCATAGAATTCGGTATTGATTTACGACATTATGAATCACAGCGCCAGCGGCTTGGTTTGAGTTAAACTATGGGTTGTGCAGTCCTTTGGCATTAACGTGGGAATCGAGTCCTAGCTGCCTAGCGAACTAGTGTTTATTTGCGATATTTTGCATTGCCTTCGTCTATTTTGAACCATGTTGTTTCTAGTTGGAAAAGGATATGTGAAGAAACAGATGACGTTCGATTTAAAACATTTGAAGGATTCTTTCGCTCGGGCATCAAAGTGACTAAAATATAAAAGAATAGCTCATCGCACAAAGCCCTACTTGTTTTTATTTACATCTGTAAGAGACTTAGCAACTAATACAGATCTGAGTTAGAACTAAACCTTTGTTAACGTTACATCGAATAGTATTTTGCGTCAAGTTTACCCCGACTTATATCGAGTTACCTTGATAAAGTGGGTGACACCCGCACGACATAGCCTTGCCGTCTTTTTTTTACAATCTTTCTCAATTACCTACTTTTATAAATGGTATCAACAACATCTTTAGCAGATATAATTAAAATGTAATATCGTTAATTTAATAGGGTTTACTAATTTTACTTTTTTTTATTCAAAGTTTAACAAAAAAAAATTAAAATCAGTTGAACACCTTTTATTGATTGATGGTGCATTGATAGTGTTGTACTTATTGATACAAGTCGAAGAAATCAGCATGCTAAGGTAACATTCCAATGACGCTGGACTCTATTTACGTTGTTACGTTTAGCCCTTCATTATTTTATTATCAAACGCGCTCTGTAATTTACAGATAACCGTAAGATTAGAGCCGTAGCGTTAATACGAAGGCGACTTATCACGACATAACCTCCAGGCGTGGTCGATTAAATTTATAATTTAAATGAAACCGAAAGGTGCCGTTTTCAATCAAATTATTGCGTTACTGTAGAGTAATGAACAAGTACATTGTAGGTACATTTACAGTGACTTTACGCGCTAAATATGGCGTAAACGCTTTGTAAAGAGAATTTGACAGCTAGTGGCCCTGTTAAAATTTTCTAGATAAATCGATCACGCTGTGGCAATGGTATTTAGATCATAAACTGTAGGACGTAGGTGTTTATGGCAAGTGCAATAAAATGATTCAGGCTTGAGTGTTGTTTGTCAAAATCTGTCTGCCTCAGTGTTAAAAAATAACGCAACCAGACATTCTGTTCTTACAAGTTCACTAAAAAAAAAACTGCACTCCCGTTGAACTCATTGGAAACCTGTTTCGAGTATTACACACATACACCACGCTTGTATTCCCCAATTAGATGGGCAGAGCTCACGAAACGCTACATAAACAAATCCATGGCTTGGCTATTTCACGTTTCGTGGCCACATTTAGCAGTACCAATGCGCCAGATTGCTGCCTTGTCGCCTAAAATATACCTTAGCCTATATCCCTAGTCGTCTCTTAGGACATCGGCGGAAGAAACGGAAAAACGTTATTTTAAACCCGACACCACACGGGAAAATACTACTGTTTCACTACCCCTATAATTTTCTGTTTGTTGTTATAGCGGCAACAGAAACGACAATTTCAACAGTCGACCTATCAAGTGAGACACAATCTGATGACAGAGAGTCAGGCTAACTGACGGATATAGGGTTCCCTTTTTCCTTCGAGTATGGAACTCTTAATTAAAACTCATAAGCATGTTGAGCAAAGCAAGTGCTAACGAGAGTTAATTTCCATTCTTGTCCATTAATATGAGAAACGGTCAAAATCAGGCAGGGCGGCCGTCGCTTGCGCAACGCGGGCGCAGCGAGCGATGTCAAGGCCGCGCCACAATTGAATCTAAGCCATCGATCGTTATTAATGGCATCTCTTATGATCTAATGGAATCTGAAAACTGTATTGTTTAGTAAAGTGCTTCGGATGATTTCGTAACGTAAAATTTGATTGTTCGCTAATTCGCGCTAAGTGATTCTGAGGTTGTTCAAGCATTCTTGGGTTATTATAAAAATTAGGTAACATTGTAACGAACGCACGAACATAGGTATCTACATCGCACCTGTCTTCCCAAATGAGGGTAAACAGAACCTAAGAACGAAACCTTCAATAAGAACGAAACCTGTCACAGGTTGCTAGCCTGTCGCCTGAAATATATCTTAACTCATTTTCTTGGTCGCCGCTTACGACATCTAGGGAAAGAATGAAGAGGTCTTATTCTAAATCCGACTAAAAGATATATTCTTTTATACAGAACACAAGGGTAGACAGTTACTAGTCAGTAAATCAAAATATTCATAAATTTCCTAAGAAAGGTTTTGTCTAATTGACCATCAGAGATGATGGAAGAAAGACTGTTGACTAAGTATTCAGAGAAGATTAAATTCTTATTATATTTTTTAAACCGAATATCGTCGAACACTATACCTACTGCAAACCATAATCATGATCATCATTATAGTTCGCGTATGAAACTAAGTCCAAACATTACTTACCAGAAATTCTGGCCGCAATCGTACCAACGATTGTCTTCAAAAACCGAACGAACTCGAAGGCATATTAAGGTTGAGGACACCACTGATTGGCTTGCGAAATTTCATATCTGCACTAGTTTTTTTTATTCTCAAAAAGTCGTTGGCCTTTAGCGAGGTGCTTTAGTAAATAATTATTGTAATTTAACTTGATTTTTACTCGTACTTAAATTGTTACACGGCACGGAATACGGAGACAAATGTGGTAACATTAAATAGGAAGGTAAACCGAAATTAGTCTAGTTTTAGTGCAGTTAACGCTATTGTTGCTAATGCTTTTTTGATTGGACTATGATTTTTTTAACAGCGAGGAAGGTAAATTCGTAAGTGGATTCCCTGATAGTAAGTAAGGCCCTTGATACGCAAAATACTAAACGAATTGTAGATTATTCAATCCAGAGAAATAATACTGTCTCTTGTGATAATAATTTATCGACTAAACTACTTCGCAGGTAGGGGAGATAAGCCTAAATCGGGTACCCCGCCTAAATCGGGTATGCTTGTTTGTGTGCGTGTTACGTCTATTAGTGAGAATGTACAAGTGCAGCTAGGTGGCGTGACAGTCGGCCAATCACAGGCAGTCGGCTCTCCGCTGTGACGCAAGCGCTTGCAAGGTAAGATTGAAAACAATATTTTTGATGGTTTTGCTAAAAAATAATTACTTTTGGTAACAGTGAATACTCAAATATTGTTGGATTATGTTTACTTAAGTTTTGTGTTGTGATTTTGTAAGGAATTATGCATCTAAATTAAAAAAACTTGTGGCATTCCTGCATTTGGTTTTGAGGTTATGGCGGTTAAAAATAAAAACATGCGTTTGGGCATAACGGGTAGGGGTAAAACGGGTATGTACCCGATTTGCCCTAGTATGGTCATGTAAGTAGTTAGGGTGGTTGAAATGAGGTTTTAGTTAAGATTTTTGGTTTGTTTTATTCTAGATGGTTAACAAATATAAAAGAAAAACCTCTAATGCATCATGGGACGAGGCAGTTATGAAACTTGCTATGGAAGAAGCTAGCAATATATCATCATCATCATCATCAGCCTATATACGTCCCACTGCAGGGCACAGGCCTCCTCTCAGTATGAGAGGGCTTGGGCGATAGTTCCCACGCGGGCCCAGTGCGGATTGGGAACTTCACACACAACGTTGAATGACTTCGTCGCTGCGTGTAGGTTTCCTCACGATGTTTTCCTTCACCGAATATAAGCTCGTGATAAATATCAAATTCGATATCGCACATAAATTCCGAAAAATTCAGAGGTGTGAGCCCGCGGTTTGAACCCACGACCCTCTGCTTGAGAGGACACATGTCGAACCGCTGGGCTATCACGGCTTAGCAATATATGAGTCTGATTAATAATTTAAGACGCTTAAATGAAAATATAAGTGATTTTATGTTAATAAATATTGTAAAACTATAAAAATAAGTTGATTGTTCTCATTATATAGCCTTTACCCGTTATGCCCTGATGAGGTACCTGATTTAGGCCCCCTATAAGGGCAAAACGGGTATTTGGAAGGGTCTCCTAATTTCTGTTTTTCTAAGATTGTTGAAGAGAATGGTTATGTTTGTTATTTTTTTATATACCATATTAAATAAACATTTCCTTTAGTAAAACTATTTGGTACATTTTACGTTTCTAAGTATTTTTTATTTCACATGTCCCTTAGCGTACCCGTTTTAGGCTTACCTCCCCTACACTCCATAAAGCCAAGCCTTCAGGAATGTTACATTTAAAATAGACAAGATGATTAAACAAGCTATTTAGTCCATCACTTAGATTATATAAAAAAAAAATTGAACACGTTTTTTTTTTAGCTTTAATAAGTTGCTTTAGACGATAGGCAAGCAACCTGGAATTAGAACGTGAAATAGTGATGATTTTATCAATTCTGTATCCATTTGGGAATACAGACACAAAAAATGCGTGTCCCATTTTTCCATGATCAAACTATCCCAGACTGACCCAGTCACCGTCTGTATTCAGACATAAAACATAGTAAAGGTACTGAAAATGACGACGACGAACATTGAAAAAAAATGAAACGCGGCTACGGACGAGACATGTGGCCGGCCCTTGTAGTCTAGCAAACTGTGGGAACCTAAACCAACATTTTGAAATCTAGACTCGTCTTTTGTTGAGCTCAAAAATACACTCGCATTGTGTAACGCGGTAAACGCACCGGCGTTTATGGAAATTAATCAAAATTGCTTACAACTCACAATGTAGGTTGAGGTGTAATTATTAGGCAAGTACGCCCAAGAAAACTTAAATAAATTAAACGCCTTATAAAAACTAAGGATAAGTCCCCACTTAAGGCTGATAATGAAGTTTTTTGGGCTTCGTTCGACTGTTACCCAGATTGCAACAAAGGCGTGACTATAATTGCTATGTTCTTCGTTAACCATTTGCATCCGGTGCGTCGAGGAAGCGTTAATGTGAACAAAGTGGTTCGTTCTCGAAGCACTGGACTGTATAAATTTCGCAAAAAATTACAGGGTTGTAATCGTTACGTGTCCCTAAAGGAAGTAGAACCCTGTCACACTGACACAGTTGTGTAGCCTCGACGATATCTGATTGTTTTACTAGCACTTAATAAACACCTGTTAAACAGTTGCTGGATAATTACTTTCAAAACCTTAATTGTAACTAGGAATTATAATTGCACAACACGCCCCTTTTATACGTTTCCAAAGAGCATTTAGTTTCGGTCTCTTGTCTGTGTAAATAACGTGGTGCAAATCAGAGCGGGTAGCGGTGATATAACAATTTAACCTAAGAATATGTTGTTCATGGTCGGGTCATTCTTTTGTATTTAGTGTATGATTTAGTTGTGCCAACTTGATTGCACTCCAATCTATTTATTACCAGCTACCTATTTGCAATACAGGTTTTTTTGTTAACACTTAAGGCTAAGTTTGTCAATAAGTTGATTTTTACTGAAAAACGATGAACATTTTTCCTCCTCAACTTTTGAATATGAGTATACTACAAAATTCATACATGCATACATCATGCCTGTATTCCTAAATGGGGTAAGCAGTTCACACAAAACGCCAAATACACTAAACCATGACTATTTCACGTTTCGTAGCCACTATTAGTACAGTTTTAGGTTTAAAGTTTGATGATAGAGGTATAGTAGTGACAGGTTGCTAGTCTGTCGCCTAAAGTATACCTCAACCTATTTCCGTTGTCGCCTCTTAAAACATCCATTGAAGAAATAGAGAGGGATTTTATTTTACTAATTTAGCCTGCTTTAGTGACCTAGTAAGCAGAACCCTCTCCTATCAATCTGTAGGTAACAATTAAAATGCTCGGCCCTTTGGGTCTGTTTTTGTCTAGTTAGATCATGCCACTTTTTCCTCCTTGGCCTGCCACGATTGCGACATTTTTTTTTTCGGAAACCAGCCTATTCCTATAACTTGCACCACTTCAATGTCATAGAGCAGTCATATTTACAGTGGGGCAATGCTCACGCGCCGATTACACGGGGATTACACATGCAAGACAATTACCTGCCCATTACAAGCTTACACCACACTACGCGACAAACAAACATGGGTACCCTGCGTGTGTCACAGCGATATAATTTCAAGTTGATTGATTGCTTGTAGTCTAGCTTTTAAGTCATTTATTTCGATTTTACCCATGAAAATAATCTATAATGATTATTTTTTAAATAAATTCAATAAATTGTTCTAAAAGTGCATCAACAATCAACATACAATTATATTTCTCGACATCAATCTTTTAACTGGAAAAAGTTGTTATCGAATCCCTCACAACAAAGAAATCTTGCTAAGTTATGTCAGTTATGAGCCGGTAACTATGCAATGAGTTTACAGATATGTAAAATGTTAATGTGAGAGTTATGTCATTACTTATTGTATATGCAAGGTTATATATGTGTTAGTTAGAGTGTGTAGTTGTTTCTATGTGCTGTCATACTAAAATATGTACTAAAATATGTTACAATCAAAATTTGCTACAAAAATGTTGTTACCTAAATTGCTGCTCCTCTCTACTGCTCAAGGGTTGACTGGAAGAGATCCCTTTTGGGATAAGTCCGCCTTTGTACTTTGTGTTATTTTTTTTTTTTACCAATCTGTTGTCTTTTATTTCTTTTTTGTACAATAAAGAGTTTTTTACTTTACTTTACTTTATGAGTAAAGAAAGGTAAAGAGGCCGGATTTCGAACTGAGTTACCCTTTACCCATCCATCTTAACGAAGTTCTTGAAACATTGGAGGTAGTCTCTAACAATCCATCTATCAGCTACCTTCCGAGTCACTTGCTCACTAGAAACTCACCAAGTTACAGCCAGATCCTTACTTTTGCTGACATTTTCTTGATATAAAACTGGTGATGTCCGTTGTCTTCAAGAGAATCCCAAGAGTTGCTAAAGTTCCTAGAATTAGGAGTGATAATGCTATCCGGCCAAAAGAATTTATGAACCCTGGATATAGTAGAGTTCCTATTTCTATTGGAAATAATGTCAATGTCTTGGGTAGTTATGATCACAAACTGCCAGACACGCAGCACAATGTTGTGGTAGGAACATTTGCCATGATACTGACAGGCAGCTCATTATTTGACATCCCTCGCCAATGCGAATTGCGATATAAGGAATAGCCCTGTGGCGGAAGCCACATTGTCAGCGTTTATTCCATGCGTGCTGATAGGTGGATTAGATACAAGCACGCATGATAGATAATCCTCGTCTTAAGTTGTAAACACATAGTATATAAGCTATACAATTTGTTAATTAAATCAGAATTGAACCTACCGACAAAGTGGTTATTTCTCACCCCTATCACCCGGTAAAAGCCCGATAAAATAACTGCAATATAAAGGATAACTACTCTTTTCTAGCATGCTATTTATTTGTAACCTCTGTTTGATTTGGATCGCGATAAATAATTAGAGCAAAAAATCAAATTCAATTAAAGTGTCAGCAATCAATATTCGCTATATATTTCATAATATGGGCATTACGAGGTAGCCTATAAGGAGTTCATTATAATCCAATACGGTTAACGAAGGACAATGCTTTGGAACGAGCATTTTCGCGTCCGTTCGACCACAAACGCATAATAACAAAACTAACTAACTTTGTAGTTCAGTCTAGTACGTAGCAGGAAATCGTGTGCCTAAAATGATTTAGTAAGCCAAACATGGATAGCAATCAAAGTAACGCGGCATGAAATGTTGGCTAATTACTTACTGAAGGTTGTTATTACACAAAATGACAGTTCCTAGATTAAGTCAAGTTTAATTAAAGGCGGGTGACATTTTAGATTTTTATCAGCTAGAAGTTTAAAGGCGCAACATGGTGTCAAAATTTAAATGGCTCTGCAAATTATTATTTTTTAATTATCTCGAAGCACTACTTACTTCGTTCGTCTCTAATAATACTTAAGTAGAAGCAAAATTATCTTATTAATTTATTTTTCTAGTCAGCAATTTTTTTTTTTCGATAAACATCAGAATAATCCAATTGTAGAAAAATAATTTTAGCCTCTTTAAAAATTGTACTAATGTTAGTGAAGGTTAATCATTCAGGGACCCAACATTTGAGGAAATTAACATTTTCACGCATCTAGAAGATAATGATAGCAATTAGAACTGAATTAGAAAATTACATGGACTGATTTTTTACTAAATACGAATTGACTTACTCATACACGGATACTGAAACTTTACGCGTAATTTACGATAGCATGCATGAACAATTCTAATTGAATTGTAAAAAAGTACTTAGTGAAGTTTTCAGTAATAACATAGACCTGAGTTAGTCCTGAATTCGAATAGATATGTAACAAAATCTTAGGATAATCTGATGTTAAATAAAACTATGACACACTTATTCCTTTAGTTGGATAAGTACATTTTAATAGGCATCTGCAGTAGGCATTAGGGTTCTGTTAATTTCTAGATAAAATATTTAAGTTTTTTTTTTCATACGTTTTTAATTACTTCAACGTTTCAGCCGCGCTAAGCGATCGTAATCACAAGTAGGCTGCAACATGTAATTAAAATCACATTATAAAATAAAAACAACTTGGTCAAGTCCCGCTAAGTGTGTAAACTTGTGTGAGAATCACGAAAGTTTAAAACATCGTATGTATCTATAGGTAGACCAAAGATGGAATTACGGCTGTAAGACGAATAATACTTTACAAAGTCTAATATAATCCTTAACATTTCAATTCAGGTAAAACTAATACAGCTCACAACAGCAAATTTTTAAATCTAGATTCGAAGTAAAATCAAAAATTTAGTCAAAATTGCAACCACTTATACATGTAAAGATAATAGTGATTTTAACAGTACTTTTCATCAAATTGAACGATTCGACCTCGACGTGAACGGGTAAATTAAGCTTTTAAACATGGGAAAAGCAATTAACAACAGTTACACCCACAGTTAGAAAGAGATGAGCAATCGAACATCGTGTGAACCGATCTTCGGTGCAAGAAACATCGCTGTAATGATACCTCGTTCGCGTACAAACACCAAAATTAGCGGGCAAACTACAACCTGCTTTCGATTTCTAAAACTATAGAAACACCTCTGTTTTATCGATTTACACTACACTTACTAAACTTATTCAATATAAACATCCCCATAAACCAAACAGGTTTCTTGAAAAAATAGAGATAGTTGTTAACTACTAAATATTGAACAGCTTTTTTATGCTCGAAACTGGTTCGCCATGCAACGAATGTGATTCCGCCATGTGATTCTGTTCACTTCCGTTTTTTCACTTGTCCAAATTTTACTTTTTTTATTGATTAGGATTCTGTACCCGAAGAGTAAAAACGGTACCCTATTACTGCTGTTTGTCTGTCTGTAACCAGGTTGTATTTCACAAGACAAATAAGGTTTAAAAGTAAAGAGCGTCGTCGTCATAGAATACACGTATTTTTAACGAGTTCAACGGGAATGTAGCTGTTTCATGTGAACTTGTAGTAAGAGAATATTAGGGTCGGGATTTTTTCCACACTGCAACAGCATTCTACGCACGCGAGTTCATTCCGCACTTGTTTTTATTTCAAGTCATATCCGGCAAAAACAGAAATTATTCGTCTTCGAATTTGTGGAACAGAATGGTTTTAATGTTAGTAACAGCTAAGCAAAGGCCATACGATACGAGTATCGACCATAAGTGTGCACGTGAAACAGGTAATATCTTACACGCATCTCGTGTTACGGGGCCAAGACCTCACTTCCTAAGAGCGATCACATGCATGCGCTTGCGCAATGGGGAACAATGCTCAACAAGAAGCCTAAGTGGAGTGAAAGTGATTCTCCGATAGCAGCGGACACCTTCAGGTGCAGCGTAATTTAGCACTAGCGCATTAATTAACTCAATTAAAATTTTCAGCCACCTATTCACATGATGATTTGTTACACTGCCGAGTTAAGCAATCAGTTTATATTATTAAAAGGAATGTAGATATTGAACCACTTATCGTATATTTAATAAATCCAATACAATATTAGTCTTAGCTTAAAACAATCGACTGGCGAGTGACGCCGAGAGGCCGCGCCATATCCCCTGTCAAAAGTGACAAAGTCTAGTGTTGGGACTAGTAAATAGTGATGTGCCATACAACTGATTTTGACAGCTAACAATATAAATGATTTTTTGCTCGGAGTAAATTACTGATTAGCATAATTGCTCACTTTGGTCTACTAAATACCTCGTAAAGGAAATTTAATAAATTCCGGATCGTGCATTGGTATCGGGTAATTGCGAGGCATCCACCCCTCTTGTGTAGTCTACAGTTATGTCTTCAGCTGCCAAGAATGAAACCAATTAAATAGAAGTTATATGTGATACGATTAAAGTCACAACCGTTGCATGAAAGTGATCATATTTCACTGCCTAATTATTATTCAAATGCGTATTGCTATCGCTCGAACTTTTTGCCTCCTTTGTGATCGGTCCAAAACCAATTTCAAAACCAACGAGCGTTAAATTAAGTTTGTAATTAATTAGTTCCGCTGTTACATTAAGTGTATTTCTTACTTTCGCTTTAAGATGTGTCGCGTCACGACGATAGGCATCTCTGGGTTTTGTTTTTTTTCGCACGCACTATCTTTCACTCTCGATGTTTAGCTAAGTATTGGTTCGCTTTGAATCGATGTAAGAGATTGTTTCTAGTCTTTAAGATAATTCTTGCTCAGGTCATAAGGCGCACGATTACGTCGCAAGGTTGGCGCTCGATCGTAGAGACAGGACAGTAGTCGGATCACGAAGTCACAACCACTAACGTACTGCTCTCGTTTTACGCATTTCAACCGCAATCCGGACAAGAACTTAATATAAATATTAATAGAGTAGTATTCGACTATAGAAATGTACTGTTTATTTACGGCTCATATTTGACTTTAGACTCTGAAAATGAAGTTGATCTGTGTCGTGGTATCTTCTGAACTCTCACCCAAAATTATAAAATTTGTCGAAAATTTAAATTAAATCTCTTTCATTTAAAATAATCTGGCAAAACAAGTGCTAAATTATTAGGTTCAAGAAACTGAAACTGAAGCATTGCATTAATGGCTGTCTCAAGAGTATTTAAAGCTAGTGGAGAAAAACAAAAAAAAAAATTTTTTTAGTGCAGTTAAAGTAATACAAATTAGATTGTCAATCAGCATACCAGTAGCCGAATACTGATACGTAATCGAATAGCATAAAATTGGTTCAATTATAATTCTTGTTGAAATTGATATGCCCTGCAGAGGCAGGCAGTCGAGTGACATATTATCGAATAATCTAACAAATCAGTGTCACACTACACGCATAATAAGAACAGATCTGTCGTTCAACATGGAAAAATAAAGGGAAACAACTTTTTCTGTAAACCACGGAAAGTTGTCGCGCTGTGCTTTGTAGAAACTGGACCGGTAGCCTTTGATTGCTGTATACATATATTTATATCGCTAGTCTATGTGCTCTATAGGACATCCCCGACTGAGATACTGTATTAGTCAGCGCAACTACAATTATTTGAATATCCTAGTAAATACTCCATAGAAGCAAGGCTACAACTTTTAGATAGCTACTTCAACTCTTTCAACTTAGTCAAATAATTGGTTTTAGTTAGTCGTTGGTTGGAGGCGCTGAAAGTCAAATATGAATCTGCAATATTTCCCAGTCATTTGCATTTACTACTTGTTATTTTCGCACATTTGCATGAATTAAGTTTTGAATCGGGTACCCAGATACATTACGCTTCCGAAAGTAAGTACCTCAGCTGGAGGCTTGAGCTTCCGTTAAAATTGACACTTTCTCTCTTTTCCGCTTGAACGCGCCCGGTCGTCTAGTTCACTTTACTCGCTCTAACAGTAAACAGAAAAAACGCATTCTAGATATTTCTCGCTTGCCTGGCTTCTAAATTTTCGGCGTGAAGCTGATATAATAATGTAGGCATACTCGCTTTCTCAGTGCAGGCGTTGCATCATTCCAAATTAATTTTCATTCTTTCACGTAATTTTGGACGGTTTTATGCCTCAAAACTTACAACATTGGAGTGGTTACATTAATATTTCATTTTTAAATCATGTAACATGATGTTGTTGAAGAATTTTTGGTTGCTTGTAGTAATTCATAATCTTGTTTGCTAGTTAGCTTGCTGAAGGGTTACTACAACACCTAAATGTAATTCATTTCATAGTTTAACTATTAAAAACTGAAACTAGATCACTAAATAAAAGGTCTTGCCCATAATAGGTACATACATAAGTACGCTTTGCGATTACGATTTAATAACTTAAAACGGATTGTCGACTATAATTAGAGTAAAGGTGTAGTAAATAATGATGCGATTCGACTAAAAACCTAAAATGGATCGCTTATAGCCGTCGTGGAAACCCGCTTAGAATCAAAATCATTAAAAGACTGTATTTGTATGATGCTACGTTAGGCAAAGTTACTATTATATCAATTTATTTATCTCTCTACTTTAGAGGCTAATAAATACAATTTATCTGACTTCGCTCAGTTTAAATTTAGTATCTTCTTCTTCCTCGATTCCTCATGTCTGAGGGTCGCGACAGCAGTTAGTAACTTGGTTTACTAGAGCTCTCCATTCCACTCTATCTGCGGCTCTTCGGATCGATGCCTGTAGGTTTGCTCGGCAGACTTCCTTCACGGTGTCGGTCCATCGTGTGGGCGATCTTCCCCTGCCCCTGTTTCCTTCGATCTGCCCGACAACAATTAGTTTCTCCAGATTATCTGGGTGGCGTCGGGCAACGTGTCCAAAGTACTGAAGGATTCGCTGCCTGCAGATTGTTGACAAACGGGTCCGAATGTCTAGCTCCTTTAGTATTGAAGCGTTAGCTGTTTAATCTCATTGGCGAGCACATCATGCGCAGGGTTTTGGAGGACTGGACGGGGGGCATTCGGATTGGTGGACATCTCATCAATAACTTGCGTTTTGCGGATGACACTACCATTATTGGCGCAACTGAAAGAGAACTGGCCGAGTTTCTGCAAAGAGTACGTTTGGTGAGTGCCGAGTATGGACTCCAAATAAACTTATCCAAGACCAAGCTGATGTTTGTCGACCGGGCAGGAACCCTTGAAAGGACAGGTGAATTAGCTGACCTAGACACAGTCCAGGAGTTTGTCTACCTAGGGTCACTAATAACGAATGACGGAGACTGTGACAAAGAGGTAGTCAGGAGAGGCCAGATTGCTAAATCAGCGGTGAAGCGACTAGAGAAGATTTGGAGGAACAGAGGAATTGGGAGGAAGACAAAAGTTAAGCTTATGCGGACCCTTATCTTCTCTATCTTTCTTTATGCCTCAGAGACCTGGACTCTAAAAGCACGCACACGGGCCAGAATCGACGCTTTTGAAATGTGGTGTTGGCGTAAAATGTTGGGCGTCTCATGGACGGAACACCGCACTAACGCTTCAATACTAAATTTAGTATAAACATGACTTAAAAGACTTTAAGCGGCCGTGGGCGTTACCGATTCCAATCACATAATAAATCGATGAATGATTGATATATTGCACAATGCAAGCGCGCCATTGTACCAGCCAACAGGTGGGAACTGTAGTTCTGTAGTAGCAATGACCTAGAGGTTATGGTTTGAAAACAATCACGCGGTCACGCTCCTGACCCACTAATGCGATTAATTAATTAAAAAGCCTACTCGCTTTTAATTACACGCGTACACGTTTATATTGACGATTGTATGATATTTCGAGTTTATTCGACGTTGAATTCTTGCGTGTTGCAAGGCAGTTTCCTTTTCTTACTGATTAGTCATCGAGCTGTCAATAACGGCGGTGCTGGATAGAACCGGACTGGCTATTGCTACACAATCTCCTTAAAGCCCAGCGAATGTTTTGAATACTAAAAAGTTTTAGTTTCTAACTACCTCTATTAGGATATATTTATTGTAACTATGAAAATGTTATCTGGTTAAGGTTGAGGAACAAAAGGTTGCTCATGCATTAAAGTGCGTTAAGTCATGGTTAAAATTTCGAGTAACTTTTCTCTTGTGACTCGAAAGTTATCCATACAAATGTATAGATAATTTTCGTAACGTAAAGGTCCTTTAACGCTGTAAAATACTAGGAACTAAAATGTCTGTTGTTAAAAACAAACAAGCGATCGTTCTGATATAATTTCAGAAAACGCTCCAATACTGCACTAAAATCATAGAACAAGAAGCACTTGGCAGATGCGGAAAATAACACCACCCATATTGTGTCAGTAATAAAATTATAGATTTATAATAAGGAATAGCTTTCCAATCTCGAACTAAGCAAAGCAATCAAATACTAAAACCGGGGTTTGTGCAAACTTCGCAATCACCGGAATTAGTGAGTCGTAATCTCACTTTATTGTAGCGCATACGCACTTACGAGTTACGAATACGACGCACAAACACTTCCCGTGATCAATTTGAAACCAGGAAGCTCGAAGAAACTGTCTCTCGGTTACAAAAACCACACGATCAACGCGTAATACAAGCCTAATTGTAAAACGTTACGGCAACTGGGTAAATTTATGAACAAAGTTACACCTAATTGATATTAGTTAACAGCTATCGGATTCCATCTAGAAAGGGAATTTGCATCAAGTTAGGACAGGTTCTGGATTGCGTTCGTTTTTGATTTAATGGTTATTCAAAGTGAACTACTTTGGAACGCAGACGTTGACAGCGATAAGTCACGTGCAGTTTTAGGTGCCACATTCAGTAATGCAATCAAGTTTCAACTTTTCAATACATATGTTTGGCGCCCTTGAAATGAAACGAGTTAATTAATTCAAATCAAGATTAACTGTCAATTTTATTTGTAATGCTCATGAGGTAATCAAGCGCAGTAATTGACAACTACTTTGCGCTAAAATTAACCGAGTTGTCAAAATATTCTAAAAAGTAATCATGCCAAAATAGTAGGCACAAATATAATTTCAGAGACGGTAAAACACAAGTCATGTTATTGATTTATAACCGCTCGCTCATTAGTTCACAAAAGTTCGCCTATAAGGAAGTGACAGTGGTTTAAACTGAAGGCCTTGAACCACACCGCGTACAGAATTGCAATCACTTTACCATTTTTTGCAGCTTGACACGTAACATGAATTAAATTTAAAATTCTAAATAAAATATTACGCATAAAGTAAAAGCCGTTTTTGAATTAGCATACGAATTCAATGAATGTACCGTTCGGAAACTACATGAATTATTAACAAGTTATGGTTCTGACTTGGAACATAATTCCACGTATACACAATAATATACTATAGCTCTATTTAGCAAAAGACCGCACATGACAACGTATGTCCGGCCTTTTATACGAGTTTACACGTCCGGCTCTTATCGTTAGCTCCGTAACATGTCGGATGCCTGGAAATCTCACGTTTCCCGGCACTTAGCCACTGCATTCTCTCGTTTTAGGATTTTCAATTCAAAGTTACGGACACACGATCGTGACAACATAAGAGCTGGGCGCTTTATGCACTTGCTTCTACAGGTTGCCACGAAATTTGCATTAATGCACCTGCCGAGCGCTGTGCGGCTTATCTAACAGTCTAATCAAAGGAATAAATTAACTGGCTACTGACGCTCATCGAAAATCCTCTAAAGATGTACTGAGGCGATAGTTGGTTTATGTTCACTCGCTTAACTAGTGCAGACAATTTTGTTTTTGTGTTAAAAGTGTAACACACACACACACATAATATACAACCACTCCACCAGTTTCTATAATGTTAATTTTCTTCTACAGTTGTTCTTTCTTTCTTTTCCAGAGGCCATCAACATTCCAGACGATCAGTCCACATCAGCGTCATGGTGGCAAGCCGGCACAGCGACCCCGTTCCGGGATACATCGAGCAGCAGCGTATTCTCCGCAACCCATGGTCTCGTCCAGACCCACCCATCAAACAGTGATCCCTTCGGGTCTTTCGGAGGAATCGGAAGCACAATTGGGCCTTCATCTAACCCGTTTGCCCAGGCGAGCGGCAGCGGTCCGCTGAGCGGTGGCATAAGGAACAGCCCATTGCCTCCTTTGGCCAGAAGTGCCAACGGCAAACCTAGTTTTAAACATCTGGACTACACCAGCAGTGCCACAGCAGAGCTGAGAAGAAACCCTTCGCTGTCTGCTCCCGATGAGTGCGCTAGAGCCTGCAGGGAAAACGAGCCACCAAGGATATGTTACTATCACTTCACCCTCGAATTGTACACTGTGTTGGGAGCGTAAGTAAACTTTGTAATTTCTTTAATTATTATAAAGTAATCACAACAAAGGGGGCGTTTCCACATATTTTGACATTACGTAGCTCTTGTTTAATGCTGGTCTGTTTAGTGGCTAGTTAGTTCAAAGTGAGTAATTCATGCGTGCTGCAATTAGACCCGATAAAGATAGTGTTTTTTACCATCGCGAAGATAACAAAACGAGACCGACCTAAGTCTAAAAGGTTACTCTATACGTAAAAGCCCAGTTTTTAACATTGTTCCATTGTTCGCTGGACGGAAATGAAGTCGCACGCCTACTCAACATAACCAATGGTTACGACAGATCACTCAGTGACATTGCACGAACTGGGTGAACCGCCATCAATCGTGATGACTGTCCCCAAAATGTATCCATTGTTTACGTAGATAGAACAGCGTTTGGAACTCGTTGTGAGGCATTTCATTTTACTTAAAAAAAATAACGAGTTATTACTGATATTCAGTTTGTTGCTTACTTAATAGCCATCAAACCTATTCGTATCAAGGAAAATTTATATTTTTTGTTCTGATGACTAAAACCATTGAATTTTTTTAATGACATCAACTAACACAAATTTGAATCAAATAAAGTTTTGCAAGTGACAAGTTCAGGGGAACGTTTAATTAACAATCGATTTGGTATTTTATCACATATGTACTAGTTTCTTACAACGTGTTGAACACGTTGAAATTTGCAGCTGGCTACGTCCACGACCTACCGACCGACATTTTCTTTTTACACACTTCACGCTTTGTTTCACATCAACTGCTAACTACATGATTTCAATGCTGAACTTGAGTATACGCCAAGTGATCCAAATTCCGCTGGGGCTAGTGTAATTGATAGGTGACGACAGAGGTTATGCAAACATCGCTGTTTCATGATAGCGAAGTCTGTGGAAATTCTGACGTTACCAATCGCTGTACGTTATACATAAGGAAAATGGTCTTCCGACTTACGCACAATTTGTTCTTTTCATTTCAGTGCCTGTCAAGTGTGCACACCGAACGCCACCAACGTCGTATGGTCTCACTGCCAATGCGTGTTAGCCGACGGAGTAGAACGTGGTATCCTCACCGCCAACAGAATGTTACCCGGACCATCCATCCAAGTCTGTGAAAACGACAAGGTCGTCATCGATGTTGAAAACCATATGGAGGGTATGGAAGTGACCATTCACTGGCACGGAATCTGGCAAAGAGGAACACAATACTACGACGGCGTGCCTTTCGTGACTCAGTGTCCAATTCAACAGGGAAATACGTTCAGGTAAAATAAGCAACCCGAAGGTCACTTTTATCACATTTTATGTACAAAGTATTAATACGTGATCTCTTTTCTATTCAGATATCAATGGCAAGGTAATGCAGGCACTCACTTCTGGCACGCGCATACTGGCTTGCAGAAACTCGACGGTTTATATGGCAGCATTGTCGTACGTCAACCGCCGTCCAAGGACCCCAACAGCCACTTGTACGACTACGATCTGACTACTCACGTTATGCTGATCAGTGATTGGCTGCACGAGGATGCTGCTGAGAGATACCCAGGCCGTCTGGCTGTCAACACTGGCCAAGACCCCGAGTCTGTGCTTATCAACGGAAAGGGACAGTTCCGTGACCCCAACACTGGTTTCATGACCAATACTCCCTTGGAAGTGTTCACGATTACCCCCGGAAGGAGATACAGATTCAGAATGATCAATGCGTTTGCTTCCGTGTGCCCTGCGCAAGTTACCTTCGAAGGACACAACTTAACCGTCATCGCGACCGACGGCGAGCCTGTTCAACCTGTGCAAGTTAATACCATTATCTCGTTCTCAGGTAAGCATCCACGTGACTAAGTATTAACGATCAAATTATCATACCAGTTCAATTTCCTCTTCCTGTACAACTTTTTATTTATTTTGCATGTGATTTCAGGTGAACGATACGATTTCGTTATTGAGGCCAATAATATTCCTGGAGCTTACTGGATCCAAGTCCGTGGGCTGGGTGAGTGCGGCACAAAGAGAGCCCAACAGTTGGGTATCCTTCGGTACGCAAGAGGACCTTACCAGCCTTCTAGCCAACCCCCCACCTACGACGTCGGTGTACCCCAGGGTGTGGTAAGTCAAATTCGATGTAAATATACAAAAAAGTATCGATAATCGTAGCATTAGAAAGTAAATTTGTATATTGGATTTATTCGCAATGAATATGGTACACTGGATGTAAACTGCACTGTACCGCACCTATTACAACAACTTACTATTGAAAATACAAATCTTTGTTTCAACAAAAACTCTAGCACCTTGAGTTGTGAGAAGTTCATTGTGTTAGTGTGCCACTGGTAGTTTCCGCTCTTGACATTCGCTTGTAAATACTTGGCGTCTTAGCACTCTTTGAAAAACTTGACTGCTTGACGTATATTTCCTCTGTGCAAATGACATTAGCGAAACATCCTGAGTTATCAGGCCCCATGACACTACTGGTCGCGATTATTAATTGGCGGATATTGCTCACTGGATTCCTGCGCCAGTATCAACCAGCCTCGATTAAGCTTAGCCAAACTGTTGACTATGTTGCACGATATTGCACAAACTTTAATACCAGTATTGATACAAATACCAAGTACTTTAAATACATTTTGTTAATCGATTCAGCTGAACTAAAAACTGGCAGTGATGAATGTGCTGCAATATGTACATATTAATATTACTTTGTAGCGAGACCCTAGTTATTTAACTTAGAAACTGTAGTGCACGATTCAAGAGTTCCTGTTCCTTGTAGTTAAACGAGGTGTCGACTAGTTTGACAGTACTTTGAAAACACTAGATGTACCTATGGTAGTGAATATTCGTAAGTAGCAAGCACGTATTGTATTTTAGTAATTGCACGTAAATACCTCTCTCCCCACTAACCATTCAGGTGATGAACCCCTTGGATGCTAGATGTGGCCAGCCCAGGAATGACGCCATTTGCGTCAGTCAGCTCAAGAATGCCAAGAACATCGACCCCGCCATCTTGCAAGAGAGACCCGACGTCAAAATTTTCTTGCCGTTCCGGTTCTTCGTCTACAGACCAGAAATGCTGTTCCAGCCCAACACTTATAATAGATACTTAGGTAAATAATTGTTAAATCTCCTGTTTGTTATTCAAAGTTCAATCAAAAACATCCTTTAATTTTTAATTACCACTTCCACAGTCGCGCCGGGTGGTGACCACGTAATCAGTTTGATCGATGAAATTTCCTACATGGCTCCACCTACTCCTTTGATCAGTCAGTACGATGACATCAATCCTGAACAGTTCTGCAATGGTGACAACAGACCCGCGGATTGCGGACAAAACTGCATGTGCACTCACAAAGTCGATATCCCACTCAACGCTGTCGTAGAAATCGTGCTCGTCGATGAAGGTATCTAAACGATCTTCATTATTGAAAACCTAGTCATATCCGCTAGATAACTATACTCGAATACTAATTACAAACTTTTCGCTTTCAGTTCAAATTGCCAACTTATCTCATCCGTTCCACTTGCACGGATATTCGTACAACGTAATCGGTATCGGCCGATCGCCCGACCAGAACGTTAAGAAGATTAACTTGAAGCACGCTCTGGACCTTGACAGGAGAGGATTACTCGAGCGTCACCTCAAGCAAGGAGACTTGCCCCCGGCAAAGGACACCATCGCCGTACCTAACAACGGATACGTTATCCTCCGTTTCAGAGCTAACAACCCCGGTTTCTGGCTCCTTCATTGCCACTTCCTTTTCCACATCGTCATCGGTATGAGCCTGGTCCTCCAGGTCGGCACTCACGCAGACCTCCCCCCCATCCCCCCCAACTTCCCCACATGCGGTGACCACCTCCCTCCCATCAACTAATTCGGTTCCTAGTGACAGTTTCAATTTACGTGCAAAAGTACAGCAGTTGATTTATTATGTTGCCTAAGTGTAAATTTATGTTTGTATTGTGTGATGTGTTCGGTAGATTCGAAGTGCTCGATTCTACCGTTGTGTTTTTTTATGTATTCGAATGATTCCACGGTTCATGACGGTTCGTGATTTTATTTAAAGGTGATATCTATTTATGTTTGACTCTTTTCAGTTCCATCTGCCATACTAGTTGGTGATTATTCTAGATTATTTAAACGTGTCTTTATGCTATTTGAGGCTCTATTCCTATTTGTTCATCTCACCTTTGAATAATACTCCATTAATGATGGAAACGTTCGTTCTGTAACTAACAACTTGCCATTATACGTTTCACCAAGGATATTTATTACGTGTATATAATGAAAACATATATTTCTTTTAATAAATAGATGTTTAAGATTTTTCTAGTTACTAACCAGCGGTCAAAATTGTAGAACATGTAAATAAATGGAAACTGCAGCACTTGTAAATACACGAAAAGTAGACACTGCTCCTTGTAGACTTTGCAGCAGTCTTGTCGACACGACGTTTAGCGGCCGACTCTTCGCTCACATTCCACAGACAAGGAAGACTGTACATAAAAATCATCTAGACTTTAAACGTAGGTATGCACTAAAAGTTACCACTTCACTGGTTACCGCTACTTTTAAGTACCGCCTGAGTGTATAAGCATACACTCCGTGTTTATGTGTATCTGTGCCAATAAATTAAAAATAAGCCTTGTCTTCAGGCAACGATACATCGACTATCTAATTCTCAAGATTATTACGGCACTGCTTTAGCAGAATTGTAATGTCTTTTTTTAATAATTATGTTAAGTAAAGTGTAAATTTTTATACTCTTTAATAAAATTAAAATTAAATGTGTTTTTTATTTAGTCTTAACATTAGTGCGTCTTTAAAACAACCACATTTGTCAGTTGTTTATTTTTATCTCCTTTTGTTGTCTTAGGGCTAATTTTTCAATCACCAGATAAGACATATCTGTCCGATAAATGTTGGCTGTCACTTTTCTTTTATATGACGCGAAAAAAGGATAGCAATAATTTTAACTGGCAGATAAATTTATCTGGTGATTGAACAATCGGCCCTTACTGATTTTGTGATTTCCTAAATTATCAAATAACCGTGACTATTGTAATTATACTTCCTCATCCTATTTGTATACCTGTGATTTTTACCCTATGTTGATAACACAGTAATGTACATACATATTGCAACGGTATATTCACTAGTATTTTGATGCACGTAGTTCCAGTAGATTTATTTACCTATTACTTACTATGCAAACCTAAGTCCTATTTATCGGGAAAGTGTACTGTGGAGGTGTAATGTAGAAACCGTCACCAGAATCTACGGGTAAAAGGTTGTACATTTTTTTTACTTTTTTTAAATGTTAAATATTATACAAAGTGTATGGAGCTATTTGTGACATTTTTATAATCCCCAAACACTTTAAACCTATGTAAAAAATACTGTATTTAACATTTTTGATTTTAAATTTTACAACCTAATACTGGCCAGAAATTAATTGAAACACTTTTTTTAGTTCCCTATTCTAATGTTGACGGGTAATCTTAATGTTTCCGGCCAGTATATATTCCATTTAAAAAATTAAAAATAACTTGCTCTCACGAGAACCTCAGTTTAATGCATTCAATTGTTTTCCTTCTCTAGGTCATGAATCCATTGGATGCCATTTGCAACGTCCCACGTAACGACGCTGTGTGCGTTAGCAACCTCAAATCGGCTAAACCGATCGACAGGGCGATATTGCAAGAGCGACCCGATGTCAAGATCTTCTTGCCATTTCGCTTCCACTTCTACAAGCCCAAAGAACTTTTCCAGGAGAACACTTACAAAAATTATTTGGGTAAGCATTTTTTCATTTTATTTATGCAATTAACTGTGCAGTTGACCCTATCTTAGCTCCAACAAATTTAGTAAAAAAAGACAATTAGTTCCTAGTTGCACCTAATTAACTACAGTTAACATTTATTTCTTCATTCGTTCCGGTGATTTATCAACGGGTTTTAAGAATACTTGTTAACAAAGGAATCTTTAAATGCCGGTCGTTATTAACGTAAAAATAGCTTCCACAAGAAACCACAAAAACTCCTGGTATTTGTTGTTTAATTGAGTTCTACCTCGGAAACTAGTAATTACTCTAAATGTTTTCGGATCTCGTTGTTTTGTCAGGTTTTGATAGATCGTACATTATTGAGTTATGATTTCAATCTATACTCAGAAAAAAGATAACCTATTTATCAGAATAATAGATTTTAAAAAAACCCGCGTGGCGCCGGGTTCGAATAGCACCTCCCCCTTTCTTCCCGTGGTGTCGTAAGAGTCGACTCTGGGAAAGGGTTAGTATATTGTGGGCGATGGGTTAACAATGTGTCACTGCAATATGACGTTTAACCATCTGATTACCCTGAAATTGCTAGACGTGGCACTTAATTTTTAAATTCATGAGCTCCCCCTACCCCTCTTGGGAATACAGGCGTGAGAATATGTATGTGTAATATGTGTATGTATGTAGATAAGGATAAAAAAATCATCTAATTTTCATTTCATAATAGAAACTCATTGGCTACTTTCCTACACAATCAAATTAGCAACTATTGGACGCATTAGGATATAGGTATGTGTTACTATTCATGTGCGACTGTCTTCAAACGCTGTGTTGTCCGTATTATGTTAGTAGTATGGGACTCAAACTCAGATTTTGATGTGTAATGTAGAGGGTTGACATTATTACGTATTAAACCAAACGAGAGTAAAGTGTAGTCTTAGAATAAGTCACTCTTTATCTGTAATAAAAATATACAGGGCGTTTGGCGCATGCATCGTGTGCCAAAGCCATTTGACGGTTAGAAGGGGTGGGGTCAATTCCCACATAATATTCAGCCCCCATAACACGTTCCTTGCCAGGTTGTTACTTTTATGTCAATTTTTGTAGCCATCATCATCATCATCAGCCTATTATAATTATACGTCCCACTGCAGGGCACAGGCCTCCCCTCAGTATGAGAAGGCCTGGGCTATAGTTCCCACGCGGGCCCAGTGCGGATTGGGAACTTCACACACAACGTTGAATTACTTCGTCGCTGTGTGTAGGTTTCCTCACGATGTTTCCCTTCACCGAATAGCTCGTGGGGAATATCAAATTCGATAGCCATATCACCAATAAATCCAAATTACTCCGTTTAAACTCAATTAAAAATAATTAGGCGTTGCCTCAAAGTAACTTTTATTTCGAAGTGCATTCATGTCATGTATGATCATGCGAAATCCAAACTTACTGACAAAATGTCATCAATTTTTTTAAAATTCAGAATGGTCATATTCTGACATGCCTGACATTGAACAAGTTAGGGGGTTTGAACAAATAGGAAATGACCCCTTCTATCCACCAAGTTACTTTGGGAAACGATGCGCCAAACACCGTGTATAAAAAACAGGTTTGAGTGACTTCTAAAAAAATGTAAATCTAAATTTTATTCTCGTTTGGTTAAATCGTCTATTAGAAACGTTAAGGGTTTCGCTATTATCGTTTGGTTCATCGTTCGTATCGTTTGGTATCGTTGGGTTTCACATTATGGCCACTAAGCGCCGCCACTAAACGCGACCACCAGTGGTTCAGCCAGACCACTACACGCCGCCACCAGTGGCAGCCATTGGTGGCTGGATGCGGCCACTAGTGGCTGCCTCTTGCGGCAAGTAAAACGAGACACTGCACCGCAATTAGCTCGATAGAACGGACGTGTGCTTGTTAAAAATGGACGCTCTTTTGATTTCATTATTGTAGCTTATTATACTAAGACGCGCCCTCTCATATTGAGAGGAGGCCTGTGCCCTGCAGTGGGACGTATATAGGCTGGATGATATATACTAAGACGTAGAAAACGTCGCCGAATTCGGAACCATCGACGTCCAATTCATAGGCGTTACTGGGTTCATCCAATTTTAACTTAACGCAATGAAAATGGACAGCACAAATTGCTTTTCGAATAATTAAAATGTTATCTATATTGGGGCAGAGAGAAGACGGCGTCTGTAGCCGTGTGTGCGCGCGAGTCGAAGGACAAAACGCGGCCACAAGTAGCGAGCGTGGTTGACTCCCGCAGCTTGTGGCTCGGACGCGGCCACTCAAACGCTCGGTGTGCGCCGATGCAGTATAAAATGTATGGAGAAACGCATCCGAAGCTTGTGGCGGCCACTAGACGCTCCAGTGTGGCCGCCACTGAGTGGCCAGTGTGCGGGGGCTCTAAGTCAGCCATCTTAGCAAAAGTTGGGTTTGTTAAAATATTTGTTGTAGGTATTATACCTGATTAGTTTCTTGTCAAACCTCGTTTAACTCAAACGCCGAGCCCTTGGCACATCTTTCGATTTGTAGGGCTAATTTTCGTAGATTTTTTAAAATTACTGCTAATTACTTATTTCGTTAATCCAGACTAACGAAAACATCTTAATTTTACAGTGGCGGGAACCGGCGACCACGTGCTCAGTTTAGTCGACGAGATCTCATACAGTTCTCCGCCCGCGCCGCCGCTCTCTCAAATGCACGAGCTGTCTCCTGAGCTGTTCTGCAACGGGGACAACCGGCCGCCCACCTGCGAAGTGGACTGCAGATGTACGCACATGGTGGATGTGCCTCTGAACTCCATTGTTGAGATTGTGCTGGTTGATGAAGGTAAGCCCAAAATTCTTCGCCTCATTCCCAATACAGGTCTTGACAAAAATTTGTCGGATGATCCCAGTAATTAATTAATGATTGGGTCTACGTTGGTGCCATACCTTGCCGTTCGCTTCTAGTCCAGTCTTTCGCAAAACCAGGCCTGCTGTACAATTGTCTTTCATCGTCATTCGTCTTAATACAGGATGAAGGGTAATCCTTAAGAATCGCCTTCCCGTGGCATCACATGTCTTTATAAAAATCGACTTATTAATATAAATTTATTATAATACTGGAATACCAGGGAAAAAAAAACCAAAACGCTGAAGCTGTGCCGTGCTATGTCTGCATCAGCATCTCGTTCAAGATTCCTATTAAATTACTTAAGCATTACCATAAAAGTTTCTTTTCAAAGTCATTTTTTTTAATTTCCAGTTCAATCGCCCAACCTCTCACACCCGTTCCACCTTCATGGGACCAGCTACAACGTCATAGGGATGGGCCGTTCCCCGGACAAGAACATCAAGAAGATTAACTTGAAACATGCTCTGGACCTGGACAGGAAAGGGCTTCTCCACCGGCAGTACCAAGATCCTCCGCTGAAGGATACCCTCGCGGTTCCTAACAATGGATACGTCGTGCTCAGGCTAAAGGCTGACAATCCTGGTAATATTCTTTTTCTCCCTAAAAAAGTCATTGCCCAGTTGATTTGTTGCTTCTCACGGGCCGTGGGTTCAAGTGTTGAGATTTCATCAATCTGAGGTTTTAGAGTTTATTTGCCAAATCAGTTTTGAAATGTTTCATTACTTCATGATTCATGAAATTTTTGTGTAACTGTATTAGTTCTCAATCTGATTACATACTGGGATAGGTATGAGAATGAAATTAATAAAGAAATTGAAGAAGAAGTAATAAGTGTAAGTATTGATGACAAACTGGAGAAACTTACACTGACAAGAGTAGTTACAAGTCAATATAAAAAAAGCAATGGTCAAAGAGGTTTTCATATACCATTTGCCTAAAGTCATTTTGAACTGGCCAGTATCTATTTCATCTGTCAGAAACAAAAAAAACATAAAACGTGCTCTGTTTACAGGTTACTGGCTCTTCCACTGCCACTTCATCTACCACATAGTGATCGGGATGGGGCTCGTGCTGCACGTGGGGACGCAGCACGACCTGCCCCCCGTCCCCCCCAGCTTCCCCCGCTGCGGGCACCATCTCCCCGCGATCCAACCCCCCCTCTTCCCCGTACACTGACGATAGCTTAACGATCTCACGTAACGTGAAGGTTCAAGGAACCAACGACTCGTTTCCAAAAAGCATCATGAATGAGTACTGCCATATTTTATTCTTGTTCTTAGAGGAATATGAAGGGCGAGCGACATTTTTTTTAGTTCACTGAGTGAATGAATAGACTTTCTATGGTGCTGTTTGATAGGAACAATCTTGTTACGAACTTTAACTTAAGAAGACCAAAGGTTATGACAGTTATTTATAAGCGTTTCGTTATTGTTTTTTTTACGATCAATTATATAAACATTCAATTCGTAATTATTGACGACTGATTGAATTTGATAGAACGCAATGGACGTCAAGTGTGGATACTTCGTAAAAAGTTAGAATAACCATTTTTAGAGACTAACGCAAATGCAATAGGGATGAGAAAAGTAGTTAAAAATAATACATATTCAGTCATTCATTTGGATTATGGAAAGATAATATAACTCGTATTTATTGGTTTATCAAATGATAAAAATCGATAAATGTAAAAATTTGATACTTCCGAAATAGGGACTTGTGACGTTTCCTCTAAGTAAAAAATGTACTCAAAAGTGACGTCAATCTAAACTTCTAAGCATTATATCGTCATATTTTAATAAGAAACAAAAGAAAACAATGTGTAAGTACAATATTTTTTAAATAATCCAACAATTTTTTTTTTCACATCGTCCATTGTTGATTTTCAAGCAATTGTTTTATTAATATTATTTATGGCTATGCTGAATAATGTTGATAGTATAGAGGTGCTTTGCGAATTTCTATAAAAACTCAATAAATAACAAATCGTAATGGCTTAATTCGAGCCTGAATTGATTGAGATTATTGTACCTAATTATTAGGATTTTATACCTTTTATAACATGTTGTAAATAAATAAAATGTATTTAGTTGATCAGACTAAAATTATGAAGAAAAAAGAAAAGCTAGGTAGACTTGAAATATAATTCCTAACTTAAAAAGGTTGGATAGTGCAAAGTTGTTGTACGATACCAAAATTTAAATAAGTTAAAATTAATTTAGTAAGCAGACCATCAACAGAATGCAATTATATGTGTATTTATTCGAATATAAATCCCTACCAGTTCAAGTTTTGCGAGACTTGTGCCCATAACGCGAGTTATGGTTGAAGACCTTTCTTATGCAATTTTTATAAATACCTAAAGTAGAAAATGTTTGAGCTGTTACTTTACTGCAGTTTTTTAATCCTTTGAGCGTATCTCAAGATATTGTGCTCAAAGTTGGAAGATAATAAGCTCGACTACTTATTTGCCGAATACTTTATGAAATATTATTTGAAATTGGGATAACCTAAACTATAAATTTCAATTACACTGGCGTCAAAAAGTGCTTAAACATGTACTGTACTCGCATTATTACTAATAAACATTAAAAAAAAAATTGATGTCATAAAAATAGTAAATCTATTACCATCCTCAGTTATGTTACTAATTTACGGGCCTTATATCATTTAGTTAATTATTTTTGTAAACTGTAAGAAATGAGCTTAAATATTCCAACTTTTAGCTTTTTTGTAATATTGACACAGGGTAGTATTTTTAGTAAAAAATATACGCCTGTGGTTTGATCGATCGCACTAACGAATGGTCATTTCGATTCCTAATTTAAATTAAATAATTAAGATAATTTTGTACTTTTTTACTGCTCACGACTTCGTGTTTTATTTACAAGGATATTTCTAATTACTTTTAAGCGTAAACTGATATTTTTTTACCTGTTGTATAAGGTTCGGAAGGAGAAGTCATTTTGTAATTAAATAAAATTGAAAAATTAACATGTTTTTTAATCTTTTAGTAACATCCCATATCGATACGTCTAAGTAAGAAATATACATATCAAGCTATGTAATGTTTACTTTTTCGTCATTCTTGGATTTAATTCTATACCCCATAAAACTACTCATAAATGGTAACTGTTCTTAAAGGAAAATAGTATCTGATTTAAGACAATAAGTACACAGAATACTGTAACAAACAATTCCCAGGGGCATGCACAAAAATTAAGTCATTGTCATTTTAATACAACAAGTAAATGTACTGCTATTTAGTCAACGGAGACACATAGTTTTAACACCTAACACTCGTATTCATCACACAAATAACTGCTCCGCCCGAGAATCAAACCATGGATCTCAAGCTTCGTAGTCAGGGCCTCTAACCACTAGGCTATCCTGCCGTCTAAACAACAACAAACCTAATTAGTTTTACTTATCGTTGTTCCATTATGTTAATAACCTGCATCCTCGCTACGCAGCACTCGAACAGTTCATCATTGAAGACTAAAACTACGCCAAATATTTCTGCGTTCAAAAATAGCAGGTGTACAACACTTTCGGTATGGTTTATATGTAGATTATAAATAATCACGATATAAAAACGTGAGTAGATCATTTTAATTTTACTTTGAGTAAGTCTCGCGGTAGTTTATGTTTAAGATGAAAAATTATAAAATACTTACGCAATAAAAAGTAAAAAACTATTTATCCAGGAAAGTTTAATTTCTTAAAAACTGGCTATCCCTACATAGCAGTTACATAGCCTAAGATCCCGCCATACCTTCACGAAGCTGGTTAATGGATCAAACATATTTTTATGTAATTTAATATATCAAAGAATATAATTGCATATGGGTTGCCGAGCAAATTTCAGTCCTGAATAAAAAAAAGTTTTTTCTATATTTCACCAGTTTGGGTAATGGATAAATTTTATACCTATCGAAAATATGCAGCCCGTAGTAGGTATATGCAAAAGTTAGGTTGCCTATTTTTTTCCTGTAGCTGTAGCAGATCGGTGCAAATTACTAGTATCCATTTACCTGTTCATACCTGGCAACCCAAGGGTTGTGACAGGAAAGAAATAGGCAACCTCACTTTTTCATTTACTATGGGCTGCATACTTTCGATTGGCATACAATTTACCCATTAACCAAACTGGTGAAATATAGATTTTTTTTTAATTCTGGACTGAAATTTGCTAGGCAACCCTTATGCAATAAATATATTCTCTGTTGTGTCTTACGCGGAGCGCACAGTTAAACTAAAATAAAAAAAAAGTATATACTAAAATCATCAAGGTACGGACCACGAGTCCGTAGATGAAAAATATGTTTAAAAAAAAAAATATATATATATATATATATATGTATTCTCTGACATATTAAATTACATAAAAAATGTGTTTGATCCATTAACTAGCTCGGTGAAGGTCGTTGTATGGCGGGATCTTAGGCTAACACATTTGAAACTAGAATCTAACAAAAGTTTTTTTTTTCAAGTAATATGATACCGTAAACCGATTGATTCCTGGGCCACCATAGAAGTTATTAATAAGTAGTAAACGTCACAGTGACATTGCACTGCTCGGCAAAGGATATCTTTATTACGTTTTATTGTGACAACATTCTGCGGTTGCTCAGGAATCAATTGGTTCGACTGTACATAATACCTAAGAGCAAAAAAAGCAAAACCATTTACCAGTTAATCATTGTAACGTGGCTGAAACTATATATTATGCACACATAGATGAAGCTTAGGTATGGAGTATGGGGCAGGCACAGCACATGCAATGTTACAGAGCCAAAACCATGTCATTAGTAGCTGGTTGCTAGCCTATCACATAAGGCATACCTAAACCTATTTCCTTAGTCACTTTGTACGAGATCCACGGCAGAAATGGAGAGGTGATAATCTAAATTCAACACCACAGGGTTACTAGAATTACAACCGCGAATCCAGTAAGAATATTTCTATTGTAAACCATAAAGCTAGGCAAAAGGTTTGCGAGATCTGCTGTCCTTAAAATTTTATATCAATTCCAACACAGATACAGACATATTTGCATGTCATTGACACCTCGCACTTGGCTTAAAACCGCATTAGATTGGGGCTAAATTACTATTCACATCTTCATCACAATGAAGGTAAACGTGAACTACATATTGTTACTGACATGTCCAGGAATATTTGGAGGTAAATAATAATATTTTTTAAATAATAATAAATAATAATTGATAGTAATTTTGGAGAGAGAAGTAAGTAACATAACATTCTAATAACAAATTGTTTTTGATTCTTAAAGGGCGTTTTCAGAAAATCCCAAAAATTTGTTGTCCGAATTATGCTTTTTTGAGTTCCCTAGGTATATTGATTTTTTTTTACATGTATTTTTCCATAGATGTAGTGGAAGCGTAAAAGTAGAATAAAAAACCATGGGGCATTTTTTTTGGAACAAATTATTTTAGATTATTGAGTAAGAAAGAGATAAAAAAGGAAACACAAGCTTTTTGGTTTTTGGAAATCACCCTAAAATTTGTTTTTAAATGTATCGTGTGCTCTGCCTACCGCGTTTGGAAATACAGGCGTAATGTGTATGGTTCCGAGATAGTCCCTATGTTATTTCTTATCCCAGAAAATTGAAACAGGCGGGTTAGTGATACCTACTTAAACATGCCTATACAGAATTCTACATAGACGTAGTCGCGTTTGCAGACACCAGTTACGTACTCACAGGTTTTCTTTGGTATTGTTTAGCACTCCCTAACGACTGGAACAAGCTAGAGGGTAAACTGATCGGGGGTCACAACACGAGTCCTTTGAACCACCCGTACCTCGTATCCCTGCAGACGAGGCTGTTCATAATACGCGCCCATACCTGCGGAGGTACGCTGCTCAACAAGAATTGGGTAAGTGTTGCTATTTTTATGTTTAGGGATACCCATTTCATTATTAACACAAAATTCTATAATTGAAGCGTTTGTTTCTGGGACTCTGTTTCATGAATGAAACAATGGAATTTTGTGTCATGTAGTAATTAAAAATTATCTCAGTGATTGACTGAGTGAGCTCAATAGCTCAATAAAGACACATTATAAGTTAAAATTGATTGCGAACCGTAGACTAAAAATTATGTCCCTTTAGTTTGGAAATACAACACAATAGACAATTTTTTTGCTTATTTTTGACTCTATCATTCTCATTCCATAATGGCATAAGGTAATAGTATTTTATGAAATGGACTAAGTAGTACAGGCAATTATCTTATCCACGTGCTTCTGGGTGGCTAGCATAAGAAATTGAAGTCATCCAGACCACCCAATCTTTTGTTTGCTCTTAAACGCCTATCAAGTTATCATAGCAACATCGTCTGTACACATTTTTTCTTCAGTCATTTAGCAAGCCGGTATCTTCAAAAAAATATTAGTTCACCGTTCTACGAATTTTTGTTTTGCCGAATTATTTCCTAGTCTAATTTAATTCTTGTTTCGTCGGATTTGAGGTAAACTATACAGATACCACGTTCCTTGTTTATTAAGTAAAAATATTTATTTGTTACTTATTCCATTAACTATTTAAATAACACTCCACTATTTAATTGAGACTCGTTTAATTACATAATACATTGGTATTTCCCCGTGTGCTGCCGGGTTAGAATGGCACCTCCCCCTTTCTTCCCGCGGATGTCGTAAGTGTCGACTCTGGGAAGGGGCAGTGTATTTTGGGCGAAGTGCTAGCAACCTGTCACTGCAATATCACGTTTAACCATCTGGTTACCCTGAAATTGCTAAATTCATGTGCTCTGCATACCTCTCTTGGGAATACAGCCGCGAGAATATGTATGTATAATGTACAGTCAGCTGCAGAGAAAGGTTATACAATGTTTCATTACTGGGGGGTTACTTTTCTCTGCAGCTGTCCGTACCATAGGTATATTATTCTGGCAAAGCAAGAACCGGGCAAAGCAGGAATTCGGTGAAACGGCTACTAATGTTTTCTTTTTCACACAACAACATGATTGTTGGCTAATTATTTTTGTATTTATTCTAGATTCTAACAGCCGCTCACTGCCTACAAGGGTCTTTTTTAATAAGATGGTTTCCCATGGACGCCATAGCCGGGGCATCGAACGCGCACGACGCCCAAGCCTCCAGGTTTGGGCCAGGCACCCAAATTGTCACAGTTGACCAACGCATTCCTCATCCTGACTACCAAAAGTATGAATTTTAAGCATATCCAGATGTAAGCTTACCTGTGTGGTGTCGGGTGTCGAGTTTAGAATATCTCCACCCCACTTATTCCGTGGATGTTGTAAGAGGCGACTAAGAAAAATGGTTGCACTTTAGTGCCTTGGGGCATGGGTAAACCTTTGGCGTGGGACGTTACTTGCTCAGACACGCTGGCTCCATCCTACGTCAGAGGTTCTGCCATTAAGCCAGGGACTGCTGCCGACCAAGCCCAAACAAGAACCGATCAAGCCCATTTTCAACAAATGACTACATATTTGCGGCACTTGCATTTGAAACTTTAGGTCCGTAGTCATCCGACCCCAAAAAGTTTGTTCGCGAGGTGTCGGATAAACTGATTAGCGCCTCAGGAGACCTCAGGGCCGGGACTTTTTTCGCTCAGAGACTAAGCATAGCCGTGCAGCGAGGGAATGCCGCAAGCATACTAGGATCGCTACCCCGGGCAGGCGAAATTGAAGGCTTTCATTTTTTATAGTATATGTTCGTATAGTTTTATTTTTAATCTTAATTTGTATAGTTGTAGAGTTATTTTGAATAAACTAAGAAAATACTTAGTTTAAGAGGGCGCACACATTTTTTACGAACGTAATTATCAGATCAGGCGGGGAAGAGAAATTCAGGGGCAGGGCAGGGGTAAGAGGCACCACAGACCATAACTCGTCGAGTTATGAGTGATTATGGTCTGTAGAGCCCTCTTATCCCTGCGTTTCTCTTCCCCCACCTGACCTTAGTGGTTTTGGACCAATGTTTAAAAAATCGTGAAAAATAAATTAACTCATATTTAGCCATGAAAAAAATATGGTTAGACTAAACATATTCTGTAAATTCACAATAAAATTGTTTCATTTGTAATTATAATAAAATCAATGAGAAAAAAAATAAAGTAATAGTTCAACTTTGAAATTATGTACAATGATATTTGAATAATAAAAACCAATAATTTGATGCATGTCTCTCCGTTAATCCCCAGTAGACTATATTGTCTATCAGATAATAACTAGTTTATATCGTTTATGGTAAATTTTAATGGAAAATTTTCAAGTGAAAGACAGCTCTGACGCGTATTTTTGTGAAAACCCTTCAACAAATTGGCTAAGTAAAAGAAATCTGTGTTGCTAATAAAATATTTCTTTCCGTTAATCCCTAGAAAAAGAGTTGATTTATATGTTACAGTAGTTTTTCTTTAAAAACTTAAGGATTTATAGCTTTCTAAAGCATTTGAAAATCATCAAAATCACCGAATTTTGTGTGCACCCTCTTAATAATTTAGGCGACAAACTAGCAACCAGTCATTATTGTACCTCTTAACTTAAAACTTAAAAATCTTCCAAAAGTAAAATAGCAATGGTTTTTGTCTATGTAGCGCTTCGTGTGCTCTACCTACGCTATTTGGGAAAACAGGCGTGATGTATGCATAAGTGTATGTCCAAATGTAATTCACCCACTTGAACATATAAAATCTCCCTTTTTACGACTTTATTCTTAATACTTAGGACCTTGTTGTTATGCACTTAACTTAGTTCATTGCTTCATGAAAACTATATCCTCCTTTTTTTCAAGTGGCCTTGGACCAAATGATATAGCTGTGCTTCACACAAGCAGCCCGTTCATATTTACCAAATTTGTAAAGCCAGCTAGACTTCCGGTGCCTTCACGAGTAACTTACGACAACCCCCTGAAGTTGACTGGATGGGGTATACTGAGAACCACCTTCTTCTTTCCTGATTTCCCTAAAAAGTTACAGGAAGTGGATGTCACGTATCTTCCCTACAAAGGTGAGTAACCAAGTTATTGAACTGCATCTCCGTAAACTTTTGATACGATAATAAATTCAGGCATATTTTGTAGTTGTTTTTAAACTTCCGTGATTCACGAGTAGACCACGGTCGCTGTAACGGGGCCAAAAAGTCGTGGTAATTAAAATCGCATCAAAGCGTGATTAAGTCCCACGTATTTAATTTATAAATACATTTTGTAGTTTTTAAGTGTTTGGTGATGTTCCAACTTCAAATATGTATATCCTTCTTTATACCTACCCTGAAATTAAAAACAATTAAAACTACCCTGCCCGTCCAAATACTATTTTAACGCGACAAAGACAAAGAGTGCAATGCGTTAACCAAAGAACTTCTCGATGACTGAGTTAAATAAAATGTAAATAACAAATCTCCCGTGTCGTGTCGGGTCTAGAATAGCACCTCTCCATTTCTTCCGTGGATGTCGTAAGAGGCGACTAAGGAAATGGGTTTAGGTATTCTTTAGGCGACAGGCTAGCAACCTGTCACTATTATACTACCTATTACATCTGTTTTCAAACCCAAAATGATGCTAGAAGTGGCTGCGAAGCGTGAAATAGTCATAATCTTGGTTATGTCTATTTCACATTTCGTGCGCTCTGCCTACCCCATTTGGGATTATAGGCGTGATTATATGTATGTATGTAAATAACAAATGTCCAAGCATTTTATTTACAGATTGTTATAAAGCTATCGATGCAGCGAAAGAGATAGACGAAGTGAATCCTCTTGATGAAGTGTCTCACATCTGCACTGGACCTATAAGCGGCGGAGTTTCAGCTTGTAGTGGAGATTCAGGAGGACCATTGATTCAATTCGCTCCAAAAGAGGATGTGGTTACCGATGAAGGAAATGAAATTGAGGATAATTATCCATTGTCATTACCACAAGTCAATAATGGTAGAAAAGATGAAATTAATGAAGTAACTCCAGTGGTAGTAGGTGTAGTATCATGGGGCATATCTCCGTGTGGTGAGAAAGGCGCGCCGTCAGTGTACACAAAAGTAGAACAATTTATTGATTTTATTAATAAATATATTCAACCTTACTCTATGGTTTATTTCTTACAACTATTGTATAGTTACTTACAAATCACAATTATCATATTTACAAAGGCATTGAACTCGTACTATCAGAGCTTATAATTGATAATTATAATTAAGTAATTAGTAACTTGTCGTGCGTTCAACGCCATCGACACTTGAGATTATTGAGCAAAAACATTAGAAAATTGCTAGAAAATTTAACTTCAAAGATTTCCCTGTAAGCCACATCAGCTTCTTACACGATCTTTAAAAAGATTTGGTACCAATTTCGAAACTACCTTAATCTATGCAATGCATTGAGTATCACTAAACACATTTTCTAAATGTTCATACAAATGCAGTCAGTCTTGGTTTAGCTTAATTTAGGAGAACATCGGGAGGTTTGTAGTTTCCGCACTTCGGGATTGCTTCTATTAATGACTTTGGCAGCGTTTCTGGAACGTTGATGATCAGGGCTGTGGGTAAGGATGCTAACCCACAGGATCTGCACTCCAGCATCCAGCTGCCTCCGCGGTCGGCCTTCAACCGGACTATGGTGAAACCTTTGTTCGGAACTACTATGGTGTCCTTCTGGGGTGGCGTTTGAACGTTCCTGTGGGTAATAAGGATAGTAATATTTGATTGGAACAGATTCAGACCATGTTCTGGCAAATATTGCCTTTATTAACAGACTTAGGTATACCTATCGTGTACTTTATAGCGCGTGATGTCGGATTTGGAACAACAGCTCTCCACAGAAGCCATAACAGGCGACTAAAGGTATTGGTTAGGTTCATTTTAAACGACAGGCTAGCAATCTGTTACTATTGTACTTATTATATTTCTTAACTTTAAACCTATGAATCTCTGAATAGTCTTGGTTCTGACTATACAGCGTTTCGAGTGCTATGCCTACCGCATTTGGGTATACAGGCGCAATATTTGTTAAAAATTCAATGTTGAATAAGTAAGTTAATCAATTATTTTTCTCTTAATTCAGGTGAACAACTCTGTCAATATCTTAAAAAAATCACATTCAATCAAAATTAAAGCGATGAACTTTGTCAAGCTTAACAGATTCCTAATAATAAACAATTTCAAACATAGTCTAATATCGAGATACAATTTTCGTACCTTGCAATTTTTCCTTCCTTGTCAAGCTCCAAGAATTCTTCTTTGGAAATGGGTTTGCCGTCTGCCTTTTGCGTTGAAGCCACTACTTGCATACTGTACCCATGCATGTGGAATGTAAATGAATCATTGCTGCCAAAACCTGAAACGTAAATCAAACAATGTTTTGAAACCTTAGGAATTTTCAGAAGTGGTTCTCGTTTCGAAGCCTCTCCTGGTATATTTTTGGGTTTTAAGTTTAATAAGTACAATATACCCCCAATTTGCTCCAATTCGGGTCAATTTGCCCCGTGTGGTGCCGGGTTAGAATAGCACCTCCCCCTTTCTTCCCGTGGGTGTCGTAAAAGTCGACTCTGGGAAAGGGTTAGTGTATTGTGGGCGATGGGCTAGCAACCTGTCACTGTCACCATATAGTTACCCTGAAATTGCTAAACGTGGCACTGGATTTTTTAATTCATGTGCTCTGCCTACCCCTCTTGGGAATACAGGCGTGAGAATAGGTTTGTATGTACGTATACGTACAGTCACCAGCATTAATATCTGCCACGACGGAGCGTGCAAAAATATCTGACACGTCCTACTGCCCCTAGTAATACATAGAGTCGCATCAGACGTTTTTGCAGACTTACTGTATCAGATATTGGTGCTGGTGACTGTACAATATATGTAAGGACAATATAATGACTGAATGCCAGCCTGTGGCCTAAATCATAACAAAGCCTATTTAACCTTAATTGCCTCTTCCGACATCCACGGAAGAAATTAAGAAGTGTTATTCTAAACTCAACAGCACATGGCTAAAAAGAAAAAATGTGAACCTTAATAAAGGGGCAATGCAAACAAAATCACGATCGCTCCACTGAGTTAAGAAAATGTCTACAAAAATGTATGGCTACAGAAAAAACTGTGTCAAACGACACAGAGAAATCAATCAACTTTTATTTAAATTGAAGACCTTAAATCAAGTAAATGATTTTCGAAATCTACTCTAATGTGAAATATTCAAACTAACGAAGTTAACAAAAAATCAGAACAGCGTGAAACCGGAAAGCATGTTTAGAAAGTGGCTATTTTTATATTTCAAGTTCATCATCGTAAAACCAATTCATCAATTTTAGTTTACCAGCAGCTGTATAATAATCACAAAGTAGCGATTTGCATTTCCAACCAGTTCTAAATATTAATTACTAAAATTTACTTCGAAACTAAAAATAGTCATGGATTTGGTTTTAGAACGTTTTGTGCATTCTGTCTAACCTATTTATGGAAAGCATGAGTGTGTATATTTTTAAACAAAGATGCAGACTTCCTGTTGGTTAAATTATTTTACCCAACTTTTGTCTGTTACCTACAATTTCATAGTAAGTATCAAAAGAAAATGTGACACAATTAAAGTAACAACTATTGGATGTCACAAGCTAGTAAAAAATGCGAGCACGTTCACGTTTGTTCAACTCGAAGGAATAGCTTTATCATTGACAATTCACCACTTCGTTGTTATCGTGTTACAAATCTTAGTCCAGATTTTTAAATAACATCCCTTACAACATTATTATTATTTCTTAGAATCATTTCTACGGAACTAACGTCAATAGTAACTAAATTGAGTAGTTCCCATCTGACAACCAATTACCCTTTAATTTTTTTTACAAACAGGTGAGGGAGGTTGGAAAATTATAAGTACCATGATGACTCAGTCATTAGTTTATACAGACTTATAGTCAGGACAATAAAATTGTACGTATACCTATTTTAGTGTTTGGTTTTAAAAATACAAAATCGGTTGTTACCTTCATTCAATAAAACAAGCTCCAAAATTTCTCCCAATCGAGCATTCAAAACAAGCATGCACTGTGGTTCTTGCGTCTTTACTTCGTGGCCCACAAAGCACTTGATTTCCTTGCGTATGTCGCCAGGTCTAGTCAACAAAGGTACGTTGGGATACAAGAAACTCTTATTGTTTATTTGGACGACTCCTTTGTCTTTTAATGCTGAAACCGAGAATTATTAATGCTTAAGTATTATTCTGATCGCATCTCCTTGCTCTTAGATGTAATTTGCTCTTTCAATTGCCTTTTAAATCCGGTTTATCAACAAAATTAACATTATTAAATCCATTTCAAATATTGGTGAGTATTTTTCCAGTTAACTTAGTTTGAAAATAACCTTCCGAAGTGCCATATATACCTACTTAAACACAATGGCATTGAAAGTAAAACATAACTTGTTAACTAAGCATGTTACGACAATTCTTGTAAAAGCTCTCGTTTTCTCACCGATGAAAACCAGGTTAACCATCATAAAGATAAAACACCTGACTCATTAATCTTATTTCCACTAACCCATTAGTTTAATAGAATACTTGTAAAGCTTAAAATTTTCAATCAATCAAACAACTGGTCACGATCTCAAAACACAAATAAGATCTATTCACAATTTCACACGCGTCGTTGACACGCTAAGATTAATACTAGGGCACCATAAATCAACGGTGTTGTTGAGCGTTGACACAGCATAGTTCCGAAATATAGTGCTCTTACATAATGAAGCTGGGAAGAACGGCTTCTTCGGGATTGCGTCACTGATGTATCGGAAGTCATTGTCGGTGTCTTTGAACTCCACAATATTTCTGTCTATGCTGAGGACCACTGATCGCGCAGGGACGGTAGCTGGTGCCTCCAATAGCGACTCCAAAGTCTGACCGTGTACTTTGCCAATAACTTCTTTGGGTGCTGCTTCGTCCTGAAAAAGAAGCGACGTAGCTCTAAATTAAGCGATAAATTTTTACTCAAACAAAAATAGACTTAAGATTAAATTTAAGCCAGGTCAAATAGGCCCCGTCGAGTTGTTCAGCGGAAAGGTACCCATCACATTGGCCGCATTACTACGTTGAATGACGATGGACAAGCTTTGTACAAAGTACGAACCCGCGCGGATATTTTAAGTTTATTTAAGTTACTTTATACGACCTCAATAGAATCTTAAAGTTTTGGTTTATTGTTTGATTGAATATTTAATTAGTCGTCTTTCAATTCACTTGTTCTCTGGAGTTCTTTGTTGTGAGTGAAAGATGTGTCCCATGAAATATTGTTTTTTTTTCTGTTTCTGTTGTGTACTTCTAGTAATTGAGTCCAATACCATTCCGTTCTGCAACATAGCCGTGTAATTGAATCCCGAGTACAGAAGCATGGCGTGCGCACTCAGGTTTGCGCAGGCGTCGCTTCCGAGCACGCGCACCCAATACCCGCCTGTCTTCTCGCTCGCTCGCACCACCACGTCCATACGCTCTCCTGAAACACAGATATTACCATCAAACCAAGTAATAGACCAAAAATCACGCAAAGATCCGCAGACATCTCGTATAATGCACGTTATATCATATAAAACAAATTTTCCAATGGGAAGTGATAGGCCACAATAATTTGACGCTATTTTAGGAAACACGCGAATAACACAGCCGTTACGTAAAAGTAATGGCGTTATGGCATCTTCAAACCTTCGTTTAAATTACGATACCATGTAATATAACGACAATTTGGCAGTTTTGCGGCAGACATCATAGAAAGTGAAACGAAAACAAACGAAACACGTTCTTAAGTTGACCTTAACTCTTGAATGGAGCAAAACGGCACACTTACCGAGCACCTTTCTCCTTTACTGGGGAACAGTGAAAACGCAGACTTGACCGTCCGAGACGTTTTATCAACTTTCTCCGCTAATAACGTACAATATAAGCATAAGCTTGACTTAATGCGATCGTCTTACAAAGCCATATTGTGGGTTCGCATGACTTTTGGTCACAAAATTGTTTACGGTCATCATGTCTAATTAGAAGCATGTTGTTCGTGTCCGACAGTTAGACAGTTTTCTACATAATTTTATTGTTACGATAGACAATAATGACGCCATAGACACGAGTTTGAAAGGGTCAGTGTTTCGTAATCTTTCTCTGATTGCTTTATTGACCGAATAGTATTGTGCATCAAAATCTTGATTAGTTTTTAATCATGCAGTGAAATTAAATGTACGAATGACAAGAGCAATTTCACTTTCGTATCAATGTGGAGCAATAAAAGCAATTTTTTTACAGTTAGGCGTAAATAGCAACGACACTTGTATGCGACAGACTCTCACTTTGCGAATGCAGGTTTTTGAAACTTGATTTGTTTTCATAGAACCTGACTGCCTTTTCTGGCGGGTTTTGCAGCCTATGCTATTTAAATGATAGCAACTGTATAATGACCCGTAGGTCGTAAGCACTCTATTAGTGTAATTGAGTGTGACGTGAGAGTTTTTTTCTAAAAGTAACGAGACGATGTACTCCTAACTGTTGTTGACCGGGCTATTAATTTTAATTACTAATGGGTTTCTTCTACGATAGACATTGGTATACAGTTACAGTATGTATTTATAGTAAACAAGTTACAAAGAGGACCATCTTTAATTTGAAGACAGTTTGTGAAGACACAATGCGGCATTTCATACATTTACAAAATGCAATTTTTCGGAATCTACCGAACTAATTTACTTCTCAAGACTTTTTTTTTACATTTCAGCTCACCATTAATACTTTTAAAGATACTCGCCAATTGGCAGCCATTTTACAACTGGCAAACAAAAGGGCAACGCCTGATCCTTGCCATTAAAAAAGTCAACGTTACCTGCTTTTTAGGCTATAGGTATACGTCCCAATGTTGTGCACAGGCATCTTCTCAGGAGGAGAGAGTTTAAGCTATAGTTTCAACCTAAACCTAACTACTAAATAGTTTTTAACTTTATTGAAAGTTATATGAAATGGTTATTTATTTATTTATAGTATTTGCAAGGTTAAATTACATCCGCCTTTATTCCCAAATGGGGTAGGCTGAGCATACGAAACGCTTTACAGACATAACCATGCCTATTTCACGTAACGTAGCCACTTCTAGCATATTTTTTAGGTTTCGAGTAAAGAGGTGCTTACCTACTACTAAGGAGGTTAGGAGGTTAAGTTCATTTACACTTTGTAACACAATACCTGGGTACAGCTCGACTCTGCTGGTGGACAGTGGTTTGACGGGCTTCCCGTCGGAGGAAATGATGGCCAGCTCGTGTTGGTCGATGGTGGCGACGACCGGGCAGTCCGCTGCGATGGCGTTGATCAGCCGCAAGCGATACGCGAATCCAGGCAGAACAAATAATCTGGAATTTGGGTAATATTTTCTTTTATTTTTACACACATAAATCACGTCTGTACTCCCAAATAGGGTACACAGAGCACATGAAACGTTACATAGACATAAACATGACCATTTCACGTTCCGTATCAACTTCTAGCTTACTTTTAGGTTTGACGTTGAGAGGTACTATTGAGACACGTTGCCAGCCTGTCACCCAATATAGGTATACCTCAATCTATTTTCTTAGTCGCTTCTTACGACATCCACGGAAGAAATAGAAAATTGTCATTCTAAAGTCGACACCACACGGCCACCGTCTTTTATTTTACTGTCCAAAGGTCTGGTTTTGGCATCAGGTAGCCCTAGAGCTGGCGCTTACCTCGGTCAAAGGCTAGAGCCGTACAGCGGGGTAATAACTAACTATCTTTTGACGATGTAGTATTAAAAGTAGATATTCGTTTCATGTAGGGACCCTTTAATTTTGTTGTTTTATAAGAAGTATATGTTTTATGCATTTATGGTAATAAAAATATAATTTTCGCTGTTTATGCTAAGACTTTCAAATCAAATTATAATTTCACCTGACGGTAAATGTAGTTATGCCAAATTTCGATGTATTAAACTAATAATTATTAATTTAAAAAACCGGCCAAATGCGAGGCATATGACATTGACTAGGCAAATGTAAAGTAAATGGCGGTTTATGACAGAAAACAGTAGCTGCGACATACGGACCGAACCGACGGACAGATAGACAGTCAGAAAGACAGACAGACATGACGAATCTATAAGGGTTCCATTTTTTTGAGTTTTGGCTACGGACTACAAAAGTAAACAAAATGCTGAGAAATTTCTACGCAACGTAACCAGTGATAAGAGCTTTTTATTAATAAGAAAACGTCCACTGGGTCACGAGTTTATGTGTTGCGAATCTTTCATAAATAAAAGAATAAGTCAATATTACATATAGCAAATAAAGTTTGCATAACGATGTATGCAGGTATCATTGCCAAAACACAAAGTGGCTGATTCATTCGCAAACATAATCATAACTTTCAATAGCTTGCGTTCGATTCATAGATTGCATATTATTTAACTCCAATGTCCACTTTTTTTCTATTTATGACATAAGGCAGTTTTCATGAACTTAATTAATTCCCGTGTGGTGTCGATTTGGAATTACACCACTCCATATTTTCCGTGGATGTCGTAAGAGGCGACTTAGGATAAATAGGTTTAGGCATACCTACAAAAGTATACTTTGGGCCACAGACTACAATTCTGTCACTATTTTAACTATGAACTTAAAACCTAAAATTCTTTTAGTTCATTTTTATCTTCGTGTAGTTATTACAAAATCGAAATAACTCATTACATTCGCATTAGGTCAATGTTAATTGCTTTCCACGTTTTATTTCCGCTCGTCAGACTATCGGAAGTTTAATCTTGACATTTTGACTGACTCACCGTTGTTTTTAGATAGCGAGCATTCGCTAATTACTCTAATTGTTTTAGTTTTACTAACACAAACATAGCACGTCTTTAAGACGTCCAAATGACAGGCAAAAATAACGAATGCGCATTTTTATCTCACTTTAACTGTTAATAATGCTTTACTGACACACTGATATTCAGTTACTCAAATAATTAAAATAAAGAACGAATTAGTCTATAGAATGATAATTAACAACTTTGAAAAATATATTATATCTTTCTGTTGTTTAAAAAACCCAGCTACGAAAAATTTTGCAGAAAATAATTATATCACTTTAGAATGTTAATTTTATCATAACCAAATACCGTTATCAGCGACGAAAATTCAATGGAAACTCAAGAGCTTATTTTTATTTTTTACTTGTATAAATAATCTGCCGTTGTGACAATGACGACCTTATTGCTGTAATTCAACGATTTTTTTAATTTATTACTGGCCAGGGACTCGATTTTTTTTGGCCAGCCGATTTTCAGCACTGCAACGGTTTTCATAATCTAGTACTCACTTAAAATCATCTTCGACTCCGTTAATCAGTAGGGAACTAGGTTTCAGTTGGCTGTAGTCCTCCAGGTTCCCCGTCATCAGTTCTGGGAACTTGGCTGCGATGACCAACGTGTTCTCTTGGCTCCTGTCATAGTCGTACATCGAGGAATGGGGCTCCAATGGCTGAGGCTGGTTCACTATCAACGCCCCGTATACACCGTCGCTGTGATGAGTCACTGCAATCAACAAAATGATATAGTAATAATACTAAAAATTTAGCCTAAACACATGCCACTGCTGGGCATCGGCTTCCACTCTGTATGAGAGGGTTTGGGCGACGATTCCTTCGCGGGCCCAGTGAGAATCGGGAACTTTACACTCGTCATTGTAGCTGTACATGAAATCATTCAAAATGGAATATTATTCTACGTAAGAAAAGATCTAAATAGAGAGTTTTATACACAAGCGGACTTTAGAATGGACAGAGGCGAATATTTGATATTTTTTTCATGTTCCGAATTTCAATCCTGTTGGCAAAAAGAATTTATTTATCTTATGTAAATTTAATAGACTACTTAGGTTTGATTTTAACTATTATCATGTGAAAAAATATAACTCGCAAGTAAAGGTTCACTTAATTTGCGGACTAAAAAATTTACCGAATACTTCATTCCAATACGAAATTTTCTCGTTTGGTTGAATCGGCCCTTAATACTTATGCAGGTACAGAAGCTACATGAACGAATCTTCAACCATAGTTAAAAATTGTAGCAAGGTATCTATTTAACCAAAAAGTGGGTACGCATTCTCAACAGCAAACATTCTAAAACATTTGTAACGGCTTCAAAATGAGGTCATTGCAACGCAAATTACAGCGTGGACGCTTTCATTGCCAAAGCATCTCAACAAAACGACAAAGACGATCACGAACTACGACTTACTCCAAATTAACAAATGGTCGTACTTGCAAAATCGACGACAAGAAACACTATTGCCCATGGGCGTAGCCAGGGGGGGGGGTTTAGGGGGTTCAAACCCCCCCCGAAAAGTTCAGGCTCCCATACAACAATCGTGATTTTTTCGTGTCCGACTCGCACTTGGCCGATTTTTTTTTCGTCAAACCCCCCCCGAAACTAAATCCTGGCTACGCCCGTGCTATTGCCTGTCATGAAAACAAGTTAATTTTCAAAGACATACATACTTAATTCAACATCACTATAATTAAAAACAAAAAAAAACCTGTGTGGTGTCGGGATAGAATAACAACACCTTACCATTTTTTCGGCGGATGTCGTAGGAGGCGACTAAAGAATCCGATTTAAGTAGTATGCTTTAGGTGACAGGCAATAGGTACAACTATACTTCTTCCATCTGTTTTTAAACCTAAAGTTATGCTAGACGTGATTTTGAGTTTATTGTTTACTAGCTTTTGCCCGCGGCTTCGCACGCGTTAAATTCGGGCTAACAAAGAAGAGATTTCGGAATTATTAGTAGGAAGCGCCCGCCAGGATAGCCAGCAGATAGCAGATTTTTTCCTAATTTCTCGACACTTATCGTCATATTTTGGAAAATTCAAACAAAATCTTTATAAATTGTAGCCTATGTGCTATTCTGATGTATAAGCTACATTACTGGAAAGTTTCATTAAAATCCATTCAGTAGTTTTTGCGTGAAGCAGTAACAAACATCCATCCATCCATCCAAACTCACAAACTTTCACGTTTATAATATTAAGTAAGATGTCATGCTCAATGTGCTCTTCCTACTCCATTGGAACACAAACGTGATTGTATACAAAAATAAAAAAAAAATAGAAACAACAGATGTCCTACCTACAGGTGTACTATCAGGTAATGAAGTACAATAAATCAAGTCTTAGTGTTTTATTTTGTTACCTCATGTGGTGTTCAAATATTTTTATTTCACGTTATATATAAATACTAGCTTTCCGCCCGCGGCTTCGCCCGCGTGGAACTCGGTTATATTGCGGTATAAAGCACAACTTTAAGAAAACTTCTCGTTTCAAACGACACAGCGCCATCGATCTATGATCTATCGATCGGTCATCGATTGATATCGATCGATATCGATCTATCAAGCAACCTATTTTTTGTTTTCCCTCGGGAACTATATTTTTTTCCGGGATAAAAAGTAGCTTATTATTTAATCCGGACTTCTATCTTTACGTCTGCAACATTTCAAAGCAATTGGTTCAGTAGTTACGGCGTGAAAGCGGACCAAACAAACAAACAAACAAACAAACTCACTTTCTGACTTATAATATTAGTAAGGATAATACATTCCTACAACAAATAAAGAAAAGAACAAGTTATAAAAGATGCTTCTTCGATGTTTTCTTTAACAATTTCTAGAGAAGGTTTCTTTTATACCGCCCTTTGGTCATTTCCGTTGACAAAACATTTTTACTTGTTTCGTCTTTCCGATAAAAGGCAACTTTCTATTTTATACAACGCATTCTTCACATCTTATGTCTGTCTTTCTAATGGACTCTGTATTGTACGGAACTGTCGATTTATTTGCACTCATTTACCTTAAATTACTTGTACGAGCTCCAGAAATAATTGGACTGAAAAGTAAACTTTCTATGAGAAAGTAGAGTCATCTTTTTAAATTTTGCTCCGAACGAAGACTAATCTCGAGACGTGTGAAAGTACCACTCGCCTAATAACTACCTACTCACTTTAAAGTAGCTGAATCAGGCTCAAATTAGCATTTCACCAGGTAGGTTCTGTAATGTCCGTTTTTATGCGGGTCATCTTCCGTTTTGAGGCGTTTCTGAACGCAGCTCAAATGACACGGAATGCGCTGGCAACACAGACTCAAGAGGCCCGGAAGGTGAGCCATTTTGTTTGACGTTGTCGTTTGTAGCGTGAACCCCTCCGTGGCTGCATAATCGTGGAGTGATTTTTGGATCGGTGAGTTATTGATATTTCTTGTGGGAATTTTACTTTAGTCACTAGCAGGCGTCGTATATTCGTGAACACGGTGTCGACTGTCATCTTTCCTTTTCGCAGGTTCGGGTGATTGGTAGCCCGGCCTGAGCATCTGTAGTTTTTTTGAGGTCGAACAAACTCGCCTAAGGAACTATCTTCAGCAACGCCTTTCTCGGCGTTGACAGCGAGACAGGACAGCCGCACGCACGTCTCATATTCCGCGGAGGTTAGTTCCTTTTACACGTGGCTCTTGCCATACGGGCGAAGCCGTGACCGGGGTCTCTGACCACGTAGACACTTTAATATCTCATATTTAACCTAGGCTATTCCTATCGTAGGGAGGCGTTTTGGTGAAGTTGCGGTGTTGGCATTGTGTCGACCCTAGTGCTGGTGTCTGGTGTCTTGGAGTGGCGTTGTGGAGGCAACGCCCTCTGCCTTCTTTCCCGCCTGGGCCAGCGTGGAAGCATCGTCGACCTTCCCCGAGTGAGCTGTTCACGAGGCGGCTTACTCGAGAGAGGTCCGTGGTATCCGCTGCTCCGGTGGGGCCACGGCTGGAGGTACAGATCTTGATTTAATTGTTGGAGCTGTTGGAGCCGTGCTAACCAGGGCGACAGCTAGTGGATCGGTTGGGTCTGGGACGGCATCCGCGAAGGGCCTGAGCACGAGACGGGCCTTTCGGGGAGGTCGACCGGCGGACCGGCTGCGTCTGTGGTCCCTGGTTGCCGGCCTAGAAGGGCTATCTTTTAACTTTTACCTATTAAACTTTTAACAGAGGATAATATTGTCTGGCCAAACACGTCTATGGACTCGTTTTGATTCTATAGTGTAAACCTATAGTTTAAGAAAGAAGAACCACTTATTAGGTTACTGTGAGCCTGTTTGTTTTGTTGTGTGTGGTGGTACTGGAACCAATAAATGCTATTAAAACCTATTGATTTATTTTATTTGGAATACACCAGACATAAAACCTTACAGTTCTCAAATTTCTAGCTAGATTCTAAGGATCATGCATTAAACAAACAAACTTTTAAGCAAACCCGCAACTCATAAACCATTTTATGTAAGTATTCAGATCAGATGATTCTAAGTATGCATTCTAGACACCGAAATTTTAGAATTCATGAATTCAAAATTTTCCATGAGGTTTCGGATTTAGAATAACACCTCTCCATTGCTTTCGTGGATGTAGGATGACGACGAAGTAAATAGGTTGAGGTATATTTTAGGCGACTACTTGTCACTATCACACCTGATAACTTAAAACTTAAAAAATATGCTAGAAGTGGCCCCGAAACGTGAAATGGTAATGGTTTTGTCTATGTATCGTTTTGTGTGCTCAGCCTACTCCATTCGGGATATGGGATGGGTATGTATTATACCTAATGCATTTTTATAATTGAGCCATGACAACAATTTGATTAATAACCTCAAATTCAGACTTGTCCACTTTAACAAATGACATTCAGGTAGGTAGCATGTTTTACCTACTTATTTGTGGATTTAAGAAATTTAATTGTTTTATGGTGATCGGCAATAAACTTGTCCAGAATTTAAGTGGTGAGGATAAGTTCTCGCATCGCTGTCCCGGTTAAAGCGATGCGGAATCTTAGCGCCACCACGTAAAATCTGGCGAATTTTACTGCCGACAACTATAGTAAAAACCTGGTTACCGGTAACACACTGTATAAGGTATAACATTTTATGTACCTATGTACAGTCAAGGAAATTGATAACTGTGCCACATTGAACCTTTTCATAATGAGTTTGATATTGCTTTGATTAGTAGATAGGTCACATACCATTGACAGTGACATTTCTTGTAAAAATGTACAAAGTGGCAGTTATAAAATTCTTTGACTGTACATAACAGACTGCTTATTCAAAACTAACCTGAATCGGCGTGATAAAAGAAAGTCCCCGGAGCCGACGCCCTGAACGCGTACTTGTATTTCGCACCATAGCTTATAGGGCACTGCGTTACCAAGGGAACTCCATCCATGAACGGAGTGCCTTTCTGTTCAATCCCATGCCAATGGATACCCAGGTCTTGCCCTGGTACTTTGTTACTCACGACCACCACCACAATGTCGTTCACGCACACATGTATAGGCGGTCCAGGAGTCATCCCATTCACAGTGATCGCTGGTTTGCCGTCTTCTTGGATCGTTGGTTCTATTTTGAAATCGTAATGGCACCTCCGGGGCTTGACGTTGAATTTGCAAGGTCGGTAGCATGATTTGTCTGCAAAATTAGATATACTTTAATGCATACGTTCGTAGACCTTGGTAAACTTGATCTTCGTAAATCTTCGCCCTTGCTTGAGTATTCAGAAATGTTTAATTACGAACACTAAAAGCGTTTAATATTATTAACATATGTAATTATTATGCTTTTGATTTGAGTTTGTGAGGCAGTAGAGCATTAAATAGAATTTTCTCAGTTGACTTCTAGTAGACATGTTCCCCACTACGATCATTTCTATACTTATTTTCGGAACAAAACACCACTTTTGGTACCTAATGACTAAATTTGCCATACAGATATTATCAAGTTCTTTCTAATAATGGAATAGTGATATCGATTCAGTGCTTGAAATATACAACTATCTCTACCAACAAACAAGGAGTGAATGAACTTCGGTATGTGGTGAACTAAACTGCATGGAAACCACAACTTTTTACTATCTTAGAATATAACTAATATACTTATTGATAGCGTAATAAGACAAGATACAATCAAAATACAGAATCGCTACTCTCCCAAGAATAAAACAAAACTTTCACAAAAAACCGGGAAGTAAAAGTTGTAATGCAAAATTGTTTCTGACTTTAGACACAGTACAAGCACTACGTCAAGTTCCACTTAAATCTCAGTACAAAACTCAAAACATTTAGTAAACATACCTGCATTCTTCGTTGTATCCTCCAAAAGTATATTAGTGCTCATCGGCACAAAACTATCCAGCGACGCTTTTCCATTGTTGCTTACATTAACAATAACTATCAAGAAAAAGACGATCAACTTCATTTTGCACCGGTATAAACAAAACAATATCGGTATAAACAAAAGCGCGTTGTTTCAGAACATTGCGAAACGACACGGTGCGAGCGCGGCTAGCTGGCGACTGGCGAGTGACGGCGTAGCGACTACTAAGAACAACCGCGACTGGAAGGTGGTACAAGTGGTTGAATATCCGGTGGCTCTAATCTAAGTATCGTTCCGTTCTGAGCGTCTAGTGTATTCAAAACAATGGTGGATTCGATAACGATTTCGCTTGCGATTTAACGCGGAATTGTACGGAGTGCTGTTGACCGCAGCAGTTGTGCAAACGTTCCGCTGGCGGCGCTGTCTTAGTTTCCATACAATTTTGCGATAACTCGCGAACGAAATCGTTATCGACTCCATGATCGTTTTGAACACACTAGGCGTAAAGACCACGTTCATTATGCACTGTCATATTGCATTAGGAGTGTCTTTTTTTTTTATTCCTCCTTGAATTGATTTTATGTTGTCGATTGCGCTGTGAGAGCCTAATTGGATTGATAGCTTTTTGTTTCGCGGTAAATCAAGAATGAATGAATATATCACATAGGATGGAAAGTTATGTCAAGTTAATTTTCTTTCCTGTCTTCAGATTTAAGAGGACAATATATATTTTAACATCCATTTTTTCCAGAAACAATTCACTTTTTCTTTTCTTTTTCCATGACTGTTAATTAAAATTGTGTATATTTATTGACTTCATTCCGAGAATACGTTGACAAGTATTAAATGTCCCTTTCCGTCGTATCCATCGCACTATCCATACGTAATTACCCGGTAATCTTAGCATTATGACCAGACTATTGAAAATTATGCAATGGCTAGAATCAAGAGAGCTTTAACGAGGATTATAGTACATATTTAGTTAAATTAAAACTCTTCAACGATCATCATTAGTTAAGTTTTACTTTTGTGAAGAAAGACGTCTCAAAGTGACATCGGAAGCTGATGAAGATAATGCTTCCATGGTATATCAATCGATTCTCGCTTCATAAGGGTAAGCTGAAAGTTAATTTGACATTGCCTTTACTATGTAGAGTCACTTTACTACAATCACACTAGTTATTCAGCAAAAAAACGAAAATGTATTGTTTACGGAACAGATAAATAAGTGAAGAGTCAGGTAAATAAATAATTAAAAAAATAAGTAACCAAGCACCAAAGCAGTTTATTGTATAACTAGCTTTTGCCCGCGGCTTCGCTCGCATTAAGTTCGGAATGACACAGAAGAGATCTTGGAATTATTTGAATACGCTGCTGTAGACGATATGACTGTATTATGTCTTTGAATTTGGGAATAGGATGAAAAAGTTCTAGGCATATGCTACATAGACAACATTGATAATTGCGGAATGCTCCATACATACTTACACCCGAAAGTCATTTTAGAGAAGT
>BHDV01029121.1:119580-130328 GCA_005406045.1 Adoxophyes honmai
TTTTCATACCTAAATTGTAAAATGTTAAGATTTTGATTTATAAAGTGTATTTTTAAATAAAAAGACACGTCAAGATTGTTTACCACCTTTTAAGTACCTATCGGTCTATAGTATAGTGCCAAGTCACTAAACGAAGATAATCATGACTTGTCCCTACTTCCGAGTGCCATAGCTATAGCTGCTTGCCATTCAAAGCATGGTGTTAGACTTGAAATTAGTTTTAAGGGAGAACCTAGCAACTAGCGAACTCAGAGGTATGCAGCCGGCTCGACGTATTCATTTTTACGCAGGTAAGTTCGGTTCAGGAATGTTCTGTCCTGCTAAGAGTAAAGGATACATCTTTAGGAGAGTCTTAAAACTTTACTTTACTTTTAAGATGGTAGCGTTCTAGACTGGAAATACAATGCTATGCCATTGCAAGCGTCAGCGCCATGAACGCGGTACCGCAATTAGGTATTAGTTTCTTCTATTCTACACTACTATTTCAATGTACATAATTATTTGGATAATTTGATTAGTTCAAAATGGTTAATGGGTCGCAGACAACCATCAGATAGTAGCTGTGGTCACTAGCCCTTGAAACCGAAAAGTGAAATCAAAAATAAAACGTCAACATTTATCACTAACTGCATGTTTAATTTCATAACAAGCAACAATTGACTGACTCTCTCTTGACAAGCATAAAAACATTAGGTAATACAGACCCTCACTCTCTCACGGCAACTTAATAATTGTAACATCTACTTACATAAAACATGACCTTATAGAAAAATCTCTTATTTAAAAATATGGATTTAGCCACGATTAAAACGTTTACAAATATATGTAATGTAACTTTTAGCCGTATAGCTAGTAATAATCTGCTTATAGCAGTTGTATTCTTTGGAATAGGCATGTCCATCTGGACATTTTAAAGCTTTGGTTTCAGGAGACGCTATAGGCCGGAAAGTCCCGGCGCGGCTCGTGTCAGCTGTGATCAGAATTCACGCTTCGCACTCTGCGAAGAAGCTCTTCAACTCGTTTATATGGACTCTGACACCTCTCTTGGTTCTGTTCTATGAGGTACGGACTGCCCTCGCTCTCGCGCCCTTCAGGCGTGTGGCGTCCACTCGAACTATCCGCCACAGCACGATTGAGAAATGGCTCCATGTCTGCTGCCACTGGCGCAGAAGCCGCCGGTGCTTTATTCGCCTGCTGCGTCGCTGCTAACTCAGCTTCTTTCTCTCGAAGCCAGACCGGTGAATTCACGTAAATCCTCGGTCTTTCCCTTAGAGCGTTACATCTCTCTAAAGCTGGTCGCCTAATAGGGACCGGAGGCCTGTACGCGGCTGGTATAGGCACGCCTCTTCCGAGAACAGTGCATATGAGACCTTTTAACGCTGCCCTAAAGTCTTTCAAATGGTACGCGTAAAGAAGAGGATTGATTGCAGAGTTGAGGTGGGATAAGATTATGCAGAAGTCTGTGAGAGGGTTTGGAATGTCGAGTTGTGGCATGAAGGCTTTGACCGCGTTAATGGTGTAGAGTGGGATCCAGCAGACCATGAAGAAGAAGACGATGATGGCGAGGTTCTGTGTGGCCTTGACTTCCCGTTTCTGGGCTGCACCGAGGACTCGGAGCATTGTGCCTCCTGCCGCGCGGCCGTGAGATCCACTCACCGTCATCACCTCACTCATCTGCAAATGAAGCAGTTTAAATGTAAATATATGATTATGAGGAACTTGATAAACAAGCAGAAGACTGAGAAATTGACTTGTAACTAAAACAAGGCAGCCACACCATCCCTTTCAACCGAACACTCATGTACTCACTCACTTACTCACGGGTAACACTAATTTATAAACACACTAGCTTTCCGCCCGTGGCTTCGCCCGCGTGGAATTCGGTTATATTGCGGTATAAAGCGAACATTCCCTCGGGAACATCATTTTTTCCAGGATAAAAAGTACCCTATTATTTAATCCGGACTTCTATCTTTACGTCTGCAAAATTTCAAAGCAATCGGTTCAGTAGTTACGGCGTGAAAGCGGAACAAACAAAAAAACAAACAAACTCACTTTCCGGTTTATAATATTGTTAAGGATTTGGTTAAATCGGCCTTACATCGTTATGAAGATTCAGAATCATTTGTGCGACTTACAAACATAACACGCCGCAAATAGGAACTAAACAAAAAAAAACAATGTATCATTACATAAGGTCACCCGCATTATTAATTAACCGATCCATCCATTGGTGACGTGGTGACTAAGATTTCCTTCGAACGTACTACAAAAATATGTCCTCGTGTGGGTTTCTTAGCGCTACGAGGAAAACGATCTCTAAGGCTAAGCGCGCACTACGACTTTTTGTCGCGCGACAATTTTGTCGCAGAAATGCAACGTAAAAGTTTATATGTCATCGCGCGCACTATGATGACAAAATCAGTATGGACAGCGCTATTTTAAAATCGTGTCGCACGACAAAAAGTCGTAGTGCGCGCTTAGCCTAATGTTGTATTAACTAGATACCTGTTTGACCACCACGCGGTAAATATGCGCGTAGAACGCAGCTAGCAGCACGCTGGGCGTCATGATTGTCGCGAAGTACAGGAACAGAAGAAAGTTGTAGTCCATAACCTCGACGAAGTAGCAGTCAGGTGCGGGGTCGACGGCCGCATGCCACCCAAAGAGGGGGAGGAACCCCACTCCGGCGCCGGCCACCCAGCACACCGATATTATGACTGGAAAGAGAACCACAGGTCAAACGAGGCTCTAGTTCTAGTTTTTGGTGGCATAGCAATGCCAATACGTTAATTATTGGAGCCGAAGGTTCTATAATTCGTTGTGTAGTCATTTTGTTTGCTATACGAATATTCAGATACTTTATCAGTTTTCAGTTATTGCAAATTCATGCCCATTAGAACCTGATGTTTGTGACGTACCTACCTATTTGTTACCTACTAGAGATAATAAGACGATTGGGGCCTTTGCACGTTAGTAAAATATGTCTGGTTTAATAATTTAGATTAGAGTAGGACTTTTTTTGGAAAGTAACTTCATATTTGTTTTGAATTATTTAGAATTGCATATCGAATTAGTTAAATAGGAACTTTATTTTATGTTATACTTAATTTGAAGTAGTATCTTAAGCCGCTGGAAAGGACACCCTGTCCTTATATTAAATCAATCATTTAATATATATCTCACACAAACAATATCAAGTCAAGGTCTTTCCGTGTCATGTCGTCTCGGCAAAAAACCCGAAAGAACCAGTTTGGCTTTAGCCTGGATCCGATCATTATTAAGGTTAAGCCTGTTGGAAACCATCTGTTGCGGACAATTACTACAGCTTCACTATACACAACAATGCCCACACTTTGCCTATCTACAGTTAGTGTTACTTCTATACTTGCGTTTGCAAAGGGTAGTCGGTTGACTATGCAGCAAAAAGTCTGAATCTTGTCAAGGGCATATGCTCGCTCATCGCCAAATATTTTTCATTTATACATACAATACTTAGGCATGAATGCGAAAATTGACAACAAAATAACTACGGGTGTTAGGCCGGCCACATACATTCGGAATTTTTCCGTTCGGAATCTCGAATCGGACTTTCCGAACGCAGTCAATCCATACAAAATCAACGGACCGCCACACACATTCGGAAAAATTCCGTGCGGAATTCCGAACGGAAAGCTTGCGAATGTGTGTGGCGGTCCATAGATTTTGTATGGATTGACTGCGTTCGATTTTCCGATTCGGGATTCCGAACGGAAAAATTCCGAATGTATGTGGCCGGCCTATATCACGCGATGTTTTCACATCGTTTGGCCAAACTAGTGGGGGCAATCGGCGCATCGAGGACAACGCGAGGAAGTGAAGTGCGACTAATCTACCAACAACACGTCTCTGTCCATCCTCTCGATCCTCGGACACCGAATTAGGTCACCTAACAAAATATTACTTACATCGCATACCCCTTCTACTTTTGCAGACCGATCTTAACTCACCGCGCTACCTGTATGGGTGGCGAACCAATGGCACGCAGCTAAATAGTTCAGGCACGTCGAATAATACAGACGAATTCATCAGAAGCGAATCTATCTAGACGAATCATTGTAATTTTGGATAAATAGTGTAACTTCCATCTAGTTTTATTTTTGTTATATGAAACCTAAATTATTCGATGGCACGTCATAGCTATAATACTATTAGTTTCATAAAAAATGGCACGTGTGTAGCAAAAGATTCGCCATCCCTGGTATAGACCATACTAGGGCTAGTATCGCAACGTACAATGAACCTATGCCTGGTTGTTTATTGTTTCTCGATAAGATTATAGTAATCTGGAAATTGAGGCGTCGGTTGGTAATGGTTCATTGTGTGTTGAAATAGCTTACTTTCGCGCTTTATGCGGCTGAAGGTCACTTTAATACAGATAGTTTAATTGCCTTTTAATCTTAACGCGCAATAGAGGATGCTATTAAAAATCCTGTTTTAGGTACATTTAAAAAATCAAGACATGTAAAATATTCAGTAAACGTCGCGCGGTGGCTTAAGATCGGTTGGCGATTCTAGTGGGGGTAATCGGCGCATCGGGGGCAACGCAAAGAGGTGAAGTGCGACTGTTCTACCAATAACGTGACCCTGTCCACCCCCTCGCTCCTCAGATACTGAATAGGCCTAAAAATATATTTGTGCGTTCTGACCTTAACTCACCCCGCGACTTGTACCTATGAACAATCATTTATTTATTATCTTGAAATAAGGGCATTGAAAAAAAAACTCAAAATTAATAATCACACACGCACACATCCCCACGCCCGTTTTCCCAAGAGGGCAGAGCACATGAATTCAAAAATCCAGTGCCACGTTTAGCAATTTCAGGGTAAGCAGATGGTTAAACGGTTGTTATTGCAGTGACAGGTTGCTGGCCCGTCGCCCACAATACACTAACCCTTTCCCAAAGTCGCCTCTAACGACACCCACGTGAAGGTACAAGTTTATCCTTGTACAGATAGATGTACACAATGACGAGACAATTGCCAAACAATTATTGGACATAAGGGGCGTATTCTATTCGATTCTCAAATTATTCCGAATTGATATATAATTTTAAACATGGGTAAGTACAATGACAGATATCGCGAGAAAACCTGCACACAGTGACGACGTAATTCAATTCTGTGTATGAAGTTCCCAATTCACACTGGGCCCGCGTGGGAACTATATCCCAAGCCTTCTCATTATGAGAGGAGGCCTGTGCCCTGCAGTGATACGTATTTAGGTTGGATTACAAGTACAATGAAATGGACAGGTCATTTGACTCTTAAGCCATTATTGTTTCTCCTTATTCTCGATTCTCCACAATGTTCAATCAAAGACAGCGGGGAATACATACATACATACATACATATTCTCACGCCTGTATTCCCAAGAGGGGTAGGTAGAGCATATGAATTCAAAAATCCAGTGCCATGTTTAGCAATTTCAGAGTACCTAACCAAATGGTTAAATGTGATATTGCAGTGACAGGTTGCTAGCCCATCGCCCACAATACACTAACCCTTTCCGAGATTCGACTCTTACGACACCCACGGGAAGAAAGGGGGAGGTGCTATTCTAACCCGGCACCACAGCGGGGAATAGTGTGCAGAATTGCGAATAGGAAGAAACAATAATGGCATAAGTGTTGAATAATCCAACGGACTAGCATCAGTTTGAAACGAACTCCGATATTCATTGTTCTTACAAATAAAGCTAATTTGTGGAACCTTGCTAAAACAGGTGTCCATATTTTAACGTCATTTGTGTCTCATAAACATACCATGGCTGCAGTATGAATGTATGTTATTGACAATGCCTTGAGCGTATTCTTTTTTCACACTTACATCTGTACCTGATGAGTATGTGTGTGCATATTGACGTTATATACAATTTTTTGTAAGTAGCCAGGCTGTTTACTGCGAATCGCAATACTCAATATGGTGGTTACCACGTTAGGAACATCAAATTGTGAGGTAAATAAATTTTGTTCAGGTAAATTTTGTAACGAATACATATTACACCAACATACAAAAACATGAGGCTTGTAGTCCCAAACGGAGTTGACAGAGCACAATGAAACGTTTCGTAGTCGAAACCAAAGACCGTTTCAAGTTTCATAGCCACTAGGTCCTAGGACAATCTCAGGTTTAAACACAGATGATAAGGCGCTGCGCAGACGACAGACTTTTGTGCGATCGAGTCTGCGGCGCAATAAAAACTCTGAATGGCGCGCAGACAGTTTCCATTCAGAGTTTTTATTGCGCCGCAGACTCGATCGCACAAAAGTCTGTCGTCTGCGCAGCCCCTAAATAAGCGGTATAATAGCGACGGCTTACTACCCTGTCCCCTAATACCTACCTAAACCTTTTTCTTTTGTTGCTTCTTATGATATCCATATGTAGAACAAATGGATCAGTGTTATTCTAAATCCGACGCCACACAGGCAAAGAACGAATAAGAATAAATAAAAACGATAGAAATTAAGCACACGCCCGCACATAGGTATACCGTATATATAGTAGAGACTTTTAGGTACCTAATTAAAAACAGGTAAACAAACGGGGGCTGTCAAAAGTCAACCCGACAAAGTCAAAAATCACGTAAGGTAGGTATGTGTTGCTACATTAAATACGACATTTTCTATTTTTTCTATTTTTTTTCTAGGTTTGATCCATCGGAATGTAATGCGACTAAAATAGAAAGTGTCGTATTTAATGTAGCAACACATACCTTACGTGATTTTTGACTTTATCGGGTTGAGTTTTGACAGCTCACGTTTGTTTATCTGTTTTTAAATACCGACTATATTTCGCTCATAAAATTGCCGCTTTTGTTCGTAAATAATGTAAATACTGCAGTTAGAAGTGACCTTATAACTTCGTGATAAGTGACATGCAGACGTAATAACCTAATGACTCAAATCGTCAAAAAACCCACCACAAGGAACACGCACGAAGGGGTGGCTTACACAGGAATTGCGTGTTGCGGGGATAGTTTGTAGACTTTTTACGTATACATATTTGATGTAGTAGTTGTGAGTCCCCGTGTGGTGCCGGGTTAGAATAGCACCTCCTCCTTTCTTCCCGTGGGTGTCGTAAGAGTCGACTCTGGGAAAGGTTTAGTATATTGTGGGCGATGGGCTAGCAACCAGTCAATGCAATAATCACGTTTAAAACTTGCTTCGTCTGGGAATCGAACCGACTTAAATGTCAAAAAAAAAACATCCTACTTTTATGATGCCAATCGAAAGAATAGCTAAAAAATAAGAACTATGCCTAAGTAACATAGTATTTTAAAAGAAGGGAACAACGTGAAATTAATAAGTTTACTTAATCAAATTAAAAACATACATGAAACTGTCGTAGTCAATTAAGTGGGTATATTGAAAATTTCAACTCTCTAGCTGTCACGGTTCGTGAGATACAGTCTGGTGACAGACGGATAGACAGACAGACAGCGAAATCTCAGTAATAGGGTCCCGTTTTTACCCCTTGGGTACACAACCCTAAAAACAATATGTCAGCATTTCAAATCAAAGGTTTTTATAGCTTTTTTAATACTTATTCTGTTAACTACGGTTGTGACGATTCAAACTATAGTCTGAGATCGAATTAGAGATCAAAAATGTGAACAAACGTGTTGCCATTGCTTTATTGTTGTGAATCAAAAAACTAAAACTAGTTAAAAAATTAATACAATTATATCAATTCTATCAATTAGTAACAAAAAAGGTTTTTTATTGGCTTTAAAGGCTTTGATATTGACAGTTGTTTGTTCACATTTCTGATCTCTAATTCGATCTCGGACTATAATCCGAAATCATCTAAATCGGTTTAGCCGTTCTCGAGTTAATGCTGACATATTGTTTCTCTATATATTATGTATTCATAACTCGAGAACGGCTGAACAGATTTGGCCGAAATGTAGTGGGGAGGTAGCTTCAATAGACTTCAAACCTCCAGGGAAAAGACATAAGATACTAATACATAAAAGAAAGTCGTGTTTGTGCGACCTTATATAACTCATGCTATCCCGGTACTTTTAAATCAAAATTCTGCTCATTCATTGTCTCAGGCGGAACAAAGTTCGCCGGGTCCGCTAGTACTAGTATATATTATGGTCAGCAATAGACTAACCCCACAATTCAAAGTCCGGAAAAAAATATTGCCGGCCACGTTATGTACTATCGAACCAACTGATTCCTGACCTGACCCATCGCAGAACGTTGTCACAATAAACGTTTTAGAGATTTTCGCCTGTCGAGCAATGCAATGTCAGTATGACGTTTACTGTTTATAGGTTCTATGGTGGGTCAGGAATAAATTGGTTCGATGGTACAGTCGCGTGCAATAATATGTAAACGTTTCCTAATTTCCAAAAGTATGTATGCACATAACGTATCTTAATTATGTATACAAATTCACCGTACAAAATGATGTGAATTTGTATACTTAATTAAGATGCCTTATGTGGGTACATATTTTTGGAAATTAGGAAACGTTTACATGTAATTAATGCACGCGACTGTACTACCAACTTCGAATTAATACTAACAAGTAGGTTACGATTTTATCAAAATGTCTGTTCTGTGCTTTACTATCTTGTTAAATTTTGTACAAAAAAGAATTAAACATACATAAAATTAGTGACTAAACTTTTTGATTTAACCACAAATAAGACTCTTATCAAAACAGGAAAATCAAAATTACTTATGTGAGAAAATACTCGTTAATCGTAACGTTAACGTTATCTATATTATCACCGGAAAATAACAAAATCCGTAAGATAATACAATGAAGTATAGTTTATGTTTTATGTTGTTGTTTGTTACCCAAGTAACCTAACCTAGTTTAAGTTCTATCATAAGATCATAACTGACATTTTATGAGCTCCGAGATTGATTTTTTTCAATTAACGACTATATATTCCTGCGTAGGCACTATACTTTATTACTCGTAGACCAAAGCGTCACATCACATCACACTGTACAACTAATTCAACGACGGATGTCGACAATTGAAAACGAAGACAAAACAACTAAGTAGGACGTACGAAAATAAAAATAGTATACCTACTTCATTGATAGGATTGCTATTGCTACCGACACTTCTAAGGTCATTGTTGTTAAAAATCTAAAAATATAGCTAATTAGAGGTTTAAAAACAGAAGACAGAGGTTTAACAGAAAGAAACATGTTGCTAGTTTGTCGCCTAAAACATACCATACATACATACTTACATCTATTGCTTTCCTTAAGACACCTCATACATCCCCGGAAGAAATGGACAGATGTTACTCGACACCACACAAGGGGATATGGTTTTTTCTATGTCACGTTTCCTGTCCTCTGCCTATAGTACAGAAATCTATTTAGAAGTGTACCTACTCCATTTTCATACACAAGGACTAGGGAATTACTCCACAAATCTATCAGGTTGTGGGCATCTGTGAATCATCTTGACGCATAGTGAATCAAATGCAATTAGTCAATGAGTAGCATAATCCTGTATTACCGTATTCATTTCTTGGTAAGGACAAAGGTTTCCTTCTGTAGGGTTCTACCGCACGTCACAGAAACTTTGGAAGGTAAAAGAGATTTAACGGAGTCTCAACGTCTCTTGGTAGCTATTTTCCATTTCATTCATTCCGTCTCTGGGAAAAACTCCAATTGAGAGATCTCTCCAGGCAGATGTTATGCTTAGAGAACATCCATAGAGAGAAAGTTGTCGTTTGTGTTTATGCAACGGATCTTCGAAATTTCTTTAGCGCGATGTAGAATGCCTTTTGACTGTTGATGATGTAGATGACGTTCGCAGAAGAAGTTCTACTACTCGTCGATAGGTGGAGTTAGGGGTTGTTACATATATCCTACCAACGAACATGGTAAATAACACATCTTCACGTCTACAACAGTAAGTAGAACAAAACTATGACCATTTCACTAATTTCAAAAATGGATGAAAAAGGTATCATAATCATAATGACAGCTTCCTAGCTCGTCGCTTACAGCATACCTTAACATATTTCCTTAACGATATCCACAAAAGAAATGAAAAGGTTTGATTCTAAATCTTAAACCGCGAGGGGTACACGAACATTCTAATATGATACAATTTCATTGAACACGACATATGACTTTAATTTATCTGACGAAGGTCACAGTTAGATCTAACGCTTTAAAACCAGTCATGCAAGATCACGGAGTGTGGTCTTTAATCATCCCATCCTCTAAGTTGTTACGCGACACAGCAAATAACTGGTATTACATCATGGCAATCACAATAGTTACGTTACTATTACTTTAGAAAACAGTTTTCAAAAACAGTTTACCTGTAGAAATTTTGAATTGAAAAACTGAAATTTTACTGGCAACGGGTATCGAAGCACCACGCCTGTGTACCCAAATGACACCACACGGTCCTCACTAATTATTATTAACCTGACAGGAAAGTCGTTGTCTGTCATTTACTGTTTTACGCTTCAACCACTGAACCGATCGCGACCAAATTGAGTATGGAATAGTTTAAATATCGATGTAGGATATAAGCAGTCCTAAAACGCAAACAATTGACCAATGTAAGTTGAAATCTCATCTAGTTATGCGTATTAAACAGAGGGGAAATCCCTAGTACAATAATTATAACACGTTCTAATATTTCCCGCCGAATAACGATAAACGAATTCCAAGCAGACACGGCTGCAGTTACTTTTTTTTTTTTTTT
>BHDV01029121.1:134730-150359 GCA_005406045.1 Adoxophyes honmai
GTAACGATTTTCATTTTTAGACTGTGTATTTCAATAAAAAGACATGTCAAGATTGTTTACCATCTTATAAGTACCTATCGGTCTAAAGTATAGGTACGCCTTGTTGTTCTATTTGAATTGTAAAAACTACAAGAGATAAAAACTAGATTGAGGTGTTTCGCGTCACCGGTTAGCTCATTTTAAACGTTTATGCGTCACAGGATTCTAAAGTAGCGTTTATGTATAGCATTTCCAATAAATAATTCTTCCTTAAAGTGATTTTGGTAGAATCCAAGTCATTATAAGAGAACTTTTCTGCCCCATTAGTGATGAGAGTCCTATTAATGTTAAAATCATCTTACATATTCACCATGTGATTTTTTTGCACCAGTGCGACGTACCCAAATTTCAAGCGGACGGGACAAGCTGTTAGGTATAATCAATCAATTGAATGTCCCGACTGACTCACACTTTATCAGGCTAGTATCAGGATCACTTTAGTGTGAATCATTCTGAATCTGCTATTTATTCCCGAGAAGTGATACACAGACTGAATACTGTGAACACCTTTTTCGCAAGGACATAGCATAAATTTTGCATTCGTGTGGTTAGTCATAGTTTTGATGTAAATAAATTAAAATTATCTCTCGTTCAATTTAATTTAATTTCTGTGTTAACTACCCACCAATCAATTGCAGTGCTAGAGCGCTCCACATTTTTTAAGAAGTTCTTATCTTTTTATCTTTCGTAGAATATTTACTCTGTAAACACGGCACCGATATGGGTGGCTGATACGAATACTATGTCAAATAAACGTTAGTCACTAAATCAAAGTATTATGCACGTAATATCAAACAAAACGCATACAGTGATAAGCACTTATGTAGAAAGCAACTGAACAAAGAGTTTAACCACGCAGATGGAGTTACAAAACACTATTGTTCATGGAATATCAAAATCACAAAGCAGTAACGGTAAAGGCACTTTTATTGAACAAAATACAAAGTTTTGGGTCCCACAGCTCACAATTTTAGAACGGATATTTCAATGAGATCACATACAAGCGTATGAATATTCACAGCAATGCAATGTCTACCTACTCGTACTAACATGACTTTTGTGCTAACGTGACAAACAAACATTAAACATATAACCATAGTGCTAATTTAGTCAGAGCCATAAACATTTCAGAACTGTAGGTTTACATTAGCTTATTATAAACACTTGCCTTTAACCAATTATAGTATTTAGCTGTTGGCCAGATCGATAATTACAGATGCTATAGCAGTGGCAATACTTTAACAATAAAACTTGTGAATACAAATCAATAGATCAAATGCGAATTAAGCTGGATAAACTTTTAATACCAACTAACGAAATAAAGTCAGCCGTTTCGAAATTAGTATTTAAGAATGCTGCAGACTTCAGATTGGTACATCTATTGGTATCGGTTGGATTGATATATTTAGGTACTTGTATCTTGTCTGCCCTAACTGTATATTTGAATCTGATTCACAATTTCATTAACCTAATTAATATCTAATAGTCTGATAGTGATAATGAACAATAAACGAACACAAAATCAGTGTTTTTACACAATACAGTAGGTGCACTTGAGATATTACATTCTTTAAGTACCTAGGAATCAAGTAAAAAAAACCTACAAGATTTTTGGCTCGACGGCATAAAGCCGTATTAAAAATATTTATCAAATAACATAATATAAACATGTATAACTATTTAATTCATAACAAAGACGGCACACACAAGGGCTAAGAGCGTAAACGCCGGAACATTTCGTGCCGCAGAGTTCGGTTTTATAGATTTTTCTGCGTATGTCTGAAGAAGGCCGCACGGCACACTCTTCCTCATGTTGGAGGAAGGAGTTTTCCTTATCACGTAGCACTCCATTCCCGGTGTTACTTCTACCGGTTTACCCTTCACATCCAGCGCATTCACCACTGTTGTATTCGTGGTCGTCGTCACGACAACTGACGATGATGAACTGCCAGCTGCCGGCGCTGGAGGTGACTCAGTAGTAGTCACGTTAATAGTGCCATTAGAAGACATATTTACAGGTACTAACGTACCGTCCGGCATCATCGTGTAGGTAACATTAACGGTTACATTCCCTGGCGTTTGAGGCGCTTCAGGTGCCGGGTTCGTTGTGTTTACAATAGTCGTATTCGTCACGGTCGTTGTCACCACAGATGTGTTTGTCGGTTGGTTTTGTGTTTTAGCTTGCTCGGCGAGAATGAAACTACTTATTAACTGACAGTCGATTCTTGTTTCTTCGTAGTCTCCGTTGTCTTTCTTTAAGCCAAATTTGCATACTTCACCCGGTTGAGTTTTGTAGTTATTATTGTTATTTGAATGACTATGGCTCGAAGCGTAGATTCCGGCTCCAAGTACACCGAGATTCATGAGTGCAAGTCCAGCTAGCAACGTACCGTATTTACTGCCGGAATCTTTGTATTGGTAAACGTAAGTAGGAGGTGTACCGCGGTATACAGGGTAGCTCATGGGTGGTCCTCCACGCGGTGATGCGTAGCTGATTTGCTGAGGTGGACTATAGTGGTAGTGATGATGAACGTTTGTGGTTCCTCCGCTAGGATAGTTTCCTTTGTTAGCTGGATATCCATGGTTGTTTGATCCTGATCCCGACAGGCCGGTTGAGGCGGGGTATCCGTGGCTTCCGGAATTCCCTCCGGAGGGATAACCGTGACTTCCTCCGCCAGAATTGGGGTACGTATGACTGCCACCTCCGCCTCCGGGATAGCCAGCGCGGCCTCCACCTGCTACTCCCCCGGAAGCCGGATAACCGTGGCTACCACCACCTGATAGGCCGCCAGAGGGATAACCGTGGCTTCCACCACCAGAAAGGCCTCCCGACGATGGGTAGCTGTGACTTCCGCCTCCAGAAAGGCCACCAGAGCTCGGATAACTGTGACTACCTCCAGTTCTCCTTCCGCCTCCTCCACCACCAAACTTTCTTCCGTGTATTAACTCAACATTAGATAACACTAACACCGCACACAAAAGCGCAAACGTATAGCGAAACATGGCGCTCTCTAATTATTTCGCAACGACATAAATACACGAACGCATTCACTCAAGCGCACTGCACTGAAGTTAGTAACTGACTGAGTGTCACGATCGCACGTTGGCGGCCGGCTCGGTCGTTCGACTCCCCGCTAGTTTTACTGGGCCCGCGGTAAATTGCGTGTTGCCACACCTAGTTTACAAATACCCATTGATGTAGGAAGGTCCTAACGGCCCTTAACATGATATCGCACTTGGGAAATGTTCGTTTATTAATATAAACCATATCACAAGGCAATAACGTCCTTTTTTCGTGAAACCCTACATAGAGGCAAGTTGAATACAGGTGAACCAGCAACAAGGGAGCGGTGTGTCCCGCTCACTCCTCTTGCCATTATTGCCAGCCTAAAAAAATCTGTACGTCAAAAAAAAAACATCGTCCAATAAACTTAACGCTATAATCAGCTAAGTAATCAGGTGATCTGGTAGAAAGCAATTACCTACAGACCTACACCCATTTACACCCGCAACACATGGGGTGTCAGTAGTGCATTGCCGGCCCCCTGAGAGATATAATAAGCACATTTTTAAATTGATGTTGTATGGCTTCGAATCATCGTGCGAGGGTAGAAGGTACGTTTAAAACTGATATGAACCTAATGTCGGCCCATCGCGTATGGCTTTTCTTCCCTGACACCATTCTAAGTATTTTTCTTCTACTTGTAATGCCTCCTAGTAGAGAAAACCGACTGTCAGCTCCAAATGTCGATCTCTATCTTTCGTAAGCGTGGACCGCTCCGCAGCGCTCATATGATTCCTTACCTTCGCGGATATCAAATAACCCCCATTTTTTCCAGTGCCCGACTGAAGACTTCCTAGCCACTTGGTCCACCACAAGGTTATAGCTCGGGTGTGTAAGGGCTATATTTCACCGGGACACCACGGCGGCGCAACCAGTCGTCGGCTACCAACAAAATGTATACAGCTCTATAGGGAGATACTCACCTGGTGTCCGTTGGTTGCGCAACCATATCATACATTTTGCGACTGGTTGCGCCGCCGTGGTGTCCCGGTGAAATATAGCCCTAAGAGTTTGATCTATACAAGAGTACCTTTCTACACTTAACTGTCAACACCATTTCAGGTTCTTTCCCAGCACTAAGAATTAAAATACTATAAAACTAGACTAGTACTTGTTGGACTCGTAGCACAACTATCACATAGTGACAAGTTTCGTGTTTAAAACTACTACCACAAGCCAAGTTAATCAACGATTTGGCCAAAAAAACATTTGGCGCAGAGAAAAATCTTAAATATGCATATAGAAACACAAGTAACTCAAACGCCAAAATAGTAATCACATTATCGAGTTTCCACGTAACCTTTAACTTGAGAAAGATAAGCTATCTCTACTTTTTACCATTTGCCAAGTGGCGATTAATGTAGGAATCAAATAAAAAACTACAAGATTTTTAGCTCGATTGATTTACTATTAAGAAACATCAATCAAATATTGAAACTTCTAACAATCAGTGTCGTGAATGCAGGAACATTCTATGCCTCAGAATTTGCTTTTATAGACTTGTCTGCGTACCCTTGAAGAAGGCCACAAGGTACACTCTTCTTCATGCTGGTGTATGGAGTTTTTCTCATCACGTAGCACTCCATTCCCGGAGTTACTTCTACTGGTTTATCCTTCACGTCCAGCGCATTCACTACTGGCGCTGGAGGTGACTCAGTAGTCACATTAGCAGTGCCACTAAAAGACATATTTTCAGGTACTAATGTACCGTCCGGAATCATCGTGTAAGTAACATTAACGGTTACATTCCCTGGCATTTGAGGCGCTTCAGGTGCCGGGTTCGTTGTGTTTACAATAGTCGTGTTCGTCACGGTTGTTACCACCACAGATGTGTTTGTCGGTTGGTTTTGTGTTTTAGCTTGCTCGGCGAGAATGAAACTACTTATTAACTTGCAGTCGATTTTTGCTTCTTCGTAGTCTCCGTTATCCTTCTTTAAGCCAAATTTACATAATTCGGCCGGTTTAGGTTTGTAGTTATTGAGGCTAGATGTATAATTTACAGAGCCGAGAATTCCTAGATTCATAAGCGCTAGTCCAGCTAGCAACGTACCATATTTACTGCCAGAATCTTTGTATTGGTAGACGTAAGTGGGAGGTGTTCCATGGTATACCGGGTAGCTTATCGACGGCCCTCCTTGTGGTGATGGATAAATAATTTGCTGAGGTGGACTATAGTGGTAGTGATGATAAACTGTCGTGTTTACCTCGGCTGAGTTGCTGCCATTATTGGTCTTATATCGATATCCCCAGTTTCTGCTGGAGGGATAGCCGTGGCTGCTGTCCCCAGATGAAGGATAGCTGTTATTACCTCCAGGTCCCCATCCGTATCTTCTACCAAACTTTCTTCCTTGTATTATATCAATATTAGATAACATTAACAATGCACACAACAGCGCAAACATATTATAGCGAAACATGGCGGTCTCTAATTATTTCGCAACAATGAAGCGCACTGCACTGAAATCAGTAACTGACTGAGTATCTCGCTCGGTCTGTCTGTTGGCCTGACGTCCAACCTCTTTAAAATAAAAATCTGAACATTGTGTGTTGCCATTTCCCTAATTGAGTACAAATGCCCGAGACTTACTGACTTACCAGGTTTTTCTGTGCTACATTCGATTAGGTACCTACCAGGTCCAACATTTTACAATTATTTATTCCACATGCACATCAAAACCAATTTAATTACGTAGTTACCAGACGAAGTATCACAAAACGTATTTCTGTAATTAAATCCATATAAAAAATACGAAATGAAGTCCCGCTTTGTGATAATGAGAACATATTTTGTTCCGTATGAATAGAAAAAGAATTACTAACGTGCGAAAAAAAAAATCATTTCTTCCCATTGGGTTACTAACTACAGCAGGGTAATGATATAATTTTAAACAAAAAAAAAACCGAATTCAAATTTGTGATATTATACTGAAAGCATTAAATTTATCAAATGAGGGTGACCTTCCATCACCAGCAGGCCTGACTAATTAATGAAATAATAATTTCCAGTCTGCAGGTGCATTCAGTATTCAAAGAATTATCCTTTAACTCCTAAAAATTAAGGAGTTGACCTTCCATCATCAGCTCAGTCATTTTTTTTACTGCCAAACGTAAATACTGGTGTAGCTTTGAAAAATGTACCTACTAAAAACATTACCTGTGCCTATAAAATTTGAGGGTTGCCCTCGATTTCCCTCATATTATTATTCCATCATCAGGTCAAGATATGCTGACAAAACATGCTGATAGTTTTCAGGTGGTCCCAACCACCTGGAAACTATATCCTTTCAGACAAAAAAAGAATTTTCCAAATCGGTCCAGGCGTCTTCGAGTAATCAGCGAACACATAAAATAGACCTGCCAAGTGCGAGTCGGACTCGCGCACGAAGGGTTCCGTACCAAAAAAGTCAGGTTTTTTTGTATGGGAGCCCCCCTTAAATACTAATTTTATTTAAATTTAATTATTTACTTTTAAAGTAGATATTTCTTCAAATATTCTGTGAGCATTTCAAGTATTTACTTATTACAGTTATTTAAATAGACCCAAAACAGCAAAAACAAACACGTTTTTTCTATGGGAGCCCCCCTTAAATACTAATTTTATTTAAATTTAATTATTTACTTTTAAAGTAGATATTTAATTAAATATTTTGTGAGCATTTCAAGTATTTACCTGTTACAGTTATTTAAATAGACCCAAAACTGTTGTTGCTATAGCGGCAACTGAAATACATCATCTGTGAAAATTTCAACTCTCTAGCTATCACGGTTCGTGAGATACAGCCTGGTGACAGACGGACAGACAGACAGACGGACAGACAGACGGACAGACAGACAGCGAAGTCTCAGTAATAGGATCCCGTTTTTACCCTTTGGGTACGGAACCCTAAAAATGATGATGAAAAACAAAGACAAATTGAGAACCTCCTCCTTTTTTGAAGTCGGTTAATGAAGTAATATCTTGGGTCCTACAAACAGTCAACTTAAATATCAGAGACTAACGAGTTTACAGTCAAGTATACTAAAACAAAAAGTGCATCTTAGTATTAGTTCAAAAATAACGCATTAACGGCGCTTTAGTATTTATTTACTAACGCGTTAAAAAAAAAAATTTTTAGGCCTTTCGAGACTTGCTAGTTTTGTCTGTTTGTTTGTTTTATTTTATCTGATTTTTAACGTAAGTACTTACACTAACAGTACATTTTTACCCGTTTTCTAGTCTTTATTTTCTCTCTGTACCTCTCATTCAGGGTAACCATATTCAACAAGTGGCAACACTCGGTGGAATGTTTACCTGTCTCGGCAGCCATATTGTTACGTCACGTTGTTCGCAATAGGGTGGGGTGGGGATTCATTGCCTCCGACGACTTGTTGCAACGCTCACGACGCATATCTTGTTATTGTTTTCTTTTCGTTCGTTCTCTTTCTTTGCACGTAATCTGTCTACAGAGCAGATGTGCCGTGTTGACAAGGCTACATCTGAGGTCATAAAATATGAGCATAATAGGGGCATTAAATTGTATTGCTACAAGTTTTTATTTAGTTTCAACTGTACCGTTATTTGTTTGATCGTCAGTAAATCAGGGGCGTAGCTAACGCCGTATCTGCCGTATCAATTATACGGGGCCACCGGACCACGGGGGCCCTCAAAGTGTTAAGGAAAAAAAATGAAAAAAAAAGATTTTCTTTCCTTTGTGAAAAATCTTCTCCCCTCCCCCCCCCCCCATAAAGGGCCCGAAACATTTTTTTTATACGGAGCCCCGCCAAAGCACGCTACGCCACTGCAGTAAATCAATAAAATCTTGCTAATTTAAGTAGGAAAATACTACTCAGTTAGCAGTGAACTGAAGTTTGGTACACTAAACTTGTAATTAGGATGACTAAAATCTAGTATAGTGGTCGACAATAAACTTGGCAAGATTTTAAGGGGTGGTGGCAAGTTCGCGCATCGTTTTTTCCAGATAATCATAATCATAATCATAATCATTTATTTTACAAAAACTTACACATATAAAAGTGATGAGCTAACTTACTTTTTTTGTATTTCGTGTTTTTTCCTATTGTACAATAAAGTGTTTACTTACTTACTTATATTCAATAGTTAGTTCAAAAATTTTGATACACAAAATGGAAACAATGAAGTTCAGTTGACAAAAATAATTGTAACAAAAAACTTTAGTGGTAATATCACAATGGGTTAAAATGAATAACATAAAAAACAAAATCATAGCAATGTAAAGATCACAAAAATATTAATTAACATCTCGTATTGTATTTATATGAGTCATACATCAATCTAACAGCAGCAGTTTGGAATGACACGTCATCAGGGGAAATACCTATGTTAGAGTATATTTTAGGCGACACGCTATCAACCTAGCAAATAATCATGGTTTCGTCTATGAAATACAGGCGTGATATAATAAGACGATGTATGTAGGTATGTATTCTAACAACGCCGATACTAATTGTACATACGGGTTCGCCGCGGACTACGTCATTGGATTCTCAGAAAATACTGGAAAACACTAAAGAAATAATAGTACATACATACATACATATTCTCACGCCTGTATTCCCAAGAGGGGTAGGCAGAGCACGTGAATTCAAAAATCCAGTGCCACGGTTAGCAATTTCAGGGTATCCAGATGGTTAAACGTGATATTGCAGTGACAGGTTGCTAATATAAATAATAATAATGTATAATAATGTATAATAATGGTTGCTAGTATAATAATGTATAATAGTAAATGTCTCAATAAGGATAAGGTAAAGACACAATCAGACTTTTTATTTGTATGTTTGTATTATATATTCCTAGCAGTGAAACATCCGTTTACTAAAGGCAGAACGAATTAAAAACAAAGGACAATCGACATTTATTATACGTACAGGCTTATGATGTATTCACATATTGTAACTCGTTCATCCAATTGTTAAGGCTGAAGATCTTCAACAGGTATTGACAATAAAATTGATGGTCGATTTACTCTGTCTGTATGTATTTACTGTGTAATATAGGCATTCAAACATTCTTGATGGGAAAATAAAACTACCGTTTATTTCACTCATGTTGTCATGAAATTCGCTGATCAGGTAATTTCATAAACAACATTTTTAAAATAAATATTAACGGCTTACATTATGGAACAGTCAGGTAATAGTTAGGTATAACATAATAAGTTGTTTATGAAATTAATCTGAAAGGCACCAATAGGCTAGATGACTAGAAAAAACTATTTGGTCCGTCAGATAGACTACGAAAAAATGTTATAAAAATATTTATTTTTTTATTTGACAGAAGAAAAATGACGACAATACAGAGCCTAAAAGTTTCGCGTGACGTCACGTTTGAGTAATAATTGTACTGATTTTTACTCAAAAGTGACGTCACGAGCCCCAACTCAGGAAGTTTCATGATCTGTACCTACCTTTGTCGATGTTTAATTATTTGATAAACTAAAAAATATGTGTACCATTTTTTTCCATAATCTAACTTACGGACTAATTAGAATGATAAATTTTTAACCCTGTCATCATCCCTATTATGTTCATGCAGTAGCATAAGTACGTAACTTTATTTACATTCATACTTAATTTTGAAAAATATTTAAAAATAATAATTTAACGGTGTACAAAGAACGGCTTAAATAGCGGCAAAACGGAATTCCACGAATAATTACGTCGAAAGCGTGTTCCAAATTTAAAATATTTTTTCTTCTTACAATCGTCATCTGTTTTGAGACGTTCGAAATATGCTTGTAATTATAGTACCGATATCTGTTTTATAATGCACACACATTATATTGCTGCCACAGGTTTCTTAATATAACCTGTTCGCTTAGTACGTTCGAATGTATAGTGGGAACATTATATGGACGCAGATATAAACATTGCTTAAATTCAAGTCAGTTCAAAATACGTTATCGAGTTTCGACGTAACCTTTCAACTCGACTAAGGAAAGATAAGATACGTCTGGGTTTTACCATTATGCCAAGTTGTTTTTAAATAAATATAGGCTCAAGCGCAAACATAACATTTGCAACAAGTTATTTAAATTCCTTAAACTTACTAAACTAGACAGCAAAGAACAATGACATCCACCAAGGTGGGCTCTTCAGATACGACTTCAACTTTTGCCTTTCGGGTAGAATTATGTCGTTGTGCTTGGGTTCAGGCATTTTTGAATATTGGAGCAAAGTGTTACAGTCCACGGGGTTGCTTGTATACATCTCCTTTGTCCTGATCTCAATGACGCATTCCATACCGTTGGGGTTGAGGGGTTGTCCTTTCAGCGTCAGAGGGTCAGTTCCGTTGACTGTTGTGGTACACGAGGTGGAATTCGTAATGGTCACGTTCGACGACAAGGTCGTATTGGCTGCTGAAGCATTTACTGGTAAAGTATTGATCGTTGTCGAGTTCGTAACACATACCGTTGAGTTGCTCGTCTGTTGTGGTGTAGCAACCGTTTTCCCTAGAGTAAAAGTAGAAACAATTTCGCAGGGAATTTTCAATACCTCTACACGTCCGTTTTCTTTTACTTTCATTGTGCAGACTGCCGCGTTTTGTGGAGAATAGTTCCCGTTTTGGCTGCCATCAGAGTTGTATCTGCGGCTATAGTAGTCGTCGTGGTAGTAATGCTCGTGGTAGTGGCTGTGGGATCGGCCCATATTGTACAATGCTAAACCAGTCAGTATGTCCCCGTAACGGCTGCCGGAATTCCTATATTCGTGTACGTACACGTACTGAGGTGAGGTGTAATAGTGGTTGGTAGTAAATATATGAGGACCATAACTACCGTGGGGCGTACCGTAATTTTGGCCGTATCTTGAGTTCGTGTTGTAGGAATTTCCAGGATGGTAATTATTGCCATATCCATTGTTCGTATTATAGGTGTGGCTGGGGTGGTACGTATTGCTCCCATATCCTCCTGAGGGTTGTGTGTGTGTCCCAGACCAACTGTTCGTGCCAGATGAGGTCCACGGGCTATTAGGCTTCGATGTTCCAGATCCTGATAACCCGTTTGATGATGCTGGATAACTAGCCGGTTTCGACGATCCTGAGGATGATGGGTAGCTTGGTTTCGATGACCCAGATCCAGACAGTCCAGTCGACGATGACGGGTAGCTAGGCTTAGACGATCCGGAACCCGATAGCCCAGATGAAGATGAGGGGTAGCTTGGTTTACCAAACGGCGACCACGAATTGCCACTGCTTGTGCCAGATCCAGATAATCCCGTAGAAGAAGATGGGTAGCTGGGTTTGGATGAGCCCCACGAGTTGCCACTGCTTGACCCGGACCCGGATAATCCTGTAGATGACGACGGATAACTTGGCTTCGACGAACCCCATGACGACCATGAGCTTCCACTAGAACCTGATCCGGATAATCCTGAAGAAGACGATGGGTAACTTGGCTTCGAGGAACCCCAGGAAGACCATGAGCTTCCACTAGAACCCGAACCGGATAATCCCGATGATGATGACGGGTAACTCGGCTTCGACGAGCCCCATCTAGATCCAGACGATGAAGACGACCATGATGGCCTACTTGATCTTGAACTTGAAGACCGTGATGATCCAAATCTGCCGGGCGCACATTCAATCCAACAAGATAACGATATTGAGAGCACGAGGCACAACAGAACCGCTCTGTTGGCCATTTTTGAGATAAATCACTTTAGTCGGTTATTTTCAGTCCACTAACCACACGAGTGTACTCCCGGCGCTACGGGTTTGTTTTAATTAACGAGTTTATTTGTATGAATTGGTATCATTTACGTCAGCGGTATTAACTGGGTGGGACGGGAAAATATGCTCCGTCTCACTCTAACTTTATGGTCCGTATATGCGCAAAAAGCAACAAAACAATCATGTTATCAATGTATCAAACAGTAGTGCTAATGAAATGTTGTGGTCATAATTCATATTCCGTTTTCCTTGTGGTGTCGGGTTTAGAATAACACCTCTCCATTTCTGCCGTGGATGTCGTAAGAGGCGACTAAGGAAATAGGTTAAGACATATTTTAAGCGACTTGTTACTATAATTATTACCTGCCAACTCAAAACGAAAAAAATATGCTAGAAGTATTTCTTTTCTGCTAGTTTCTTTTCTGTGGAGCGTTTCGTGTGCTCTGCCTACCTCATTTGAGAATACAGGCGTGATGTATGTATTTTTTTTATAAGTACAGGAATGAAAATAAAACATACTTCACTTCACTTAACCTCAATGCGTCATACAAGCATCACACCTGAGATATTCCCAAATGGGGCAGGCAGAGCACAATAAATGCGTATTGTTCGCCACTGCAGCTATTATTGTTTCTTCTTCTTCCTATTCGCGATTCTGCACATTTTTTAAAGACAGCTGCGGATAATATCATGCAAAATCGCGAATAGGGAGAAATAATAATGACACAAGTGTCACATAATCTGTACATACATAGACACTATTAAAAACCATTTCAATAGAACGAATTACCATACAATTCATACGATTTGAAGGCGATTTTATCGTGCGGCGATTTTTTATCTAGTTCTGTTCTATTGTTGAATTTTTGTGTTGGAAGTTAAATAAAATGTATGATTAAGAGGTTTCAGAGCGATTTGAAAAAAGATTTTAAATATCATGAAATCATTTTTATTTTGTCAACATAGGTAATCTATAAATTATGATTATTAATTATTTCAGAATAAAACTGCAGGTACCCTCTCAGTTTCTAGGGGATATTAAGGTGATTTTTAATTTTAATACTCAGTAAGTACTGCAAAAAAGTGCAAAAGTGTACGAAACATGTTTTAATTCTGATAAAAACGGAATACAATCATTGTCAGTTCAAGACGGGGTTAAAAGTATAATAAAAACATGATAATTTACAGTGCTTCGCCGTTTATCAGTTCAAAGAAGCTTTAATAAAAACGACTTATAACAGCAAATATATTTTTCATTAAAATAATAGGATACTTTCATTTCACAGACTTATAATAAAATATCAAACATTCTCAACTGCAGATTAAATAATCTAATAAATCAAACATGCGTTTGCTTTTTTAACTTTAATTTACTTGATATTTCGCCTTATTCCATGTATTAAGAATTTAAATTAAAGTTTGCTTGGAGATTATTTTTTAAGGTGTGCATTAGGCGACGCTCTCGTAACCTGTCATTTTTATACCACTTTTTTCTATTTTTAAACCTAAAATTATCCTAAAATTAACTACAAATCATAAAATAGATTTATTTGGGAATACAAGCGTGATTTATATCTTATTTACCGGTACCTGGTACTAATGTTACTAAAAATAAAGCTTCCGTTTATTCAAAGAACATTTACTTAGATAAGTACTCTAAAAACACTTCAATACATCATTTGAGATGTTAATGTTATCATATAAAAGATGGATATAATATATTTCCAATTCATATACTTAGGTTTATTTACATCAAATATTAAAATACCTAAAAATAACGGACTACAAATATATTTATTATTAAAAGTAACTAAATTTAACTCAAACTAAATTAAATGTAAAAAGGGCCCCCGTGGCATAGTGCCCAAAAGGCTGGCAGCGTTTCCCCTTTGAACAGGTATGCTGATTCTTTATGAAAAGTAGCTGCCAGCCCGTTGGTCGCCAGTTGCATCGACCAGGCGCTTTTTAAGCTCATTAAAAATAAATGTCGCGCTGGGACCCCTTGGACCTAGTGTCTCGATTCCTACAGCAATAAAGTTATAGCCAGAACCGAGACCCACATACAGTTACAAACAACAAATGATTTATTTTTACTATGTGTGTTGCGTACATAAAAATACCAAGAATAAATTTGTCTAAATATCATCGATTACGTAACCTATCACAGTCACAAACGGTATAAGTTTTTTTTCCAGCACTATACGTACTTCATAGACTAGGTACATTTAAAACTGACCGACACTACACAGCAACGAATAAAGACAACCACCACGGAGGATTGTCTATCATTTCCTTTAGTTTACTTCTAGGTGGCATTATTAACGTCTCTTTGTTTTCAGGCACCGGCAATTTCGCGTACTTCATCAACGTCCCACAGTCCACATCGTTACTAACAACTTCGCTCTGAGTCAAAATCTCTACGGTACATTTCATCTCGTGGCTGTATTTTAAAGGCGGTCCTTGTACCAAAAGAGGGTCAGTAGCATTCACCTTTGACTTACAAACCACTTTAGTTTTCGGACCATTTACATCATCATCAAAATTATTATCTGCTGATACATTGCTGACAACTGAAGCAACACATTCAATAGTTCTCACTTCACTATCTGACGTAGGGAATCGGTGTTCCCCCGAAACAAAGGTCGTCACTATGGCACAGGGAATCTTCAACACCTCTTCTTTCTGATCACTTTCCTTGATCCTCATAACACAGGTCGCTGCGTCCTCGTCAACAGCCTCGCTTTTATTTTCTGTTGTCGCCGTGGATCCAGGAGGTGAAGACGCACGGTAATAGTAGCTATCGTGGTAGTAATGATGATGATGGTAACTGTTCATACGGCCCATATTATAATACGTCAAGCCTGTCAAGAGGTCGTTATACCGGCTTCCCGAATCTCTATACTGCTTCACGTAAACGTATTGCGGGGCGGTGTAATAAGAAGGCACGCTTTGAACATACCGATATCTCTGGCCGTACCTGTTCGATCCAGACAGGCCCGTTGAGCCCGGGTACCCGTGCCGCTGGCCAGTTCCTGTTCCAGAAAGCCCATTTGAAGCGGGATAGCTGTGCGAGCCTCCAGATCCATGCCCCGAATATCCAGAAGACGCCGGGTAGGTGTGAGAAGCCGATGTTTTGCTACCACCACCACCGAAAAGGCCTTTTAACCATCCACCAAAACTGCCTCCTCGTCCTCCTCCCCTGCCCCCTCCACCCCTTCCCCCTCCGCCTCTTCCACCGCCCTTACATTCTACAAAATCTACGGTAAATACTGACAGCACGAGGCATAACAAAAACAAAGTTTTGATCATAGTATCACGGTTGTCTACAGGTGTAAGGCGTGGTCCGTCCCCCACGGCCCCGGCACGTCTGAGCCTGCTATTGCCTGTGTTTATGAGAGGAGAGGGGCTCAATTATTGACTGAACTGAGCGGCTACAACGTAGTACGGCGGACTGACGCTAACAGGTTTTGGCCGTTTGGGATTCCCAACGAGGGATGACTGTACACCAAAACAAAACATTTAAGCAATTCAGCACATGTGACTCCGCTGTTTGGAAATAACTCACCGTACTTCTAATCACAGGCTAAAGATTAAAATTCGATCGATGCAATCTATTTATACCAGCGACGTAAATGTTTCGTGAATAATATACCTAGGTGTCTGACCTGCGTGCCTGCGTCTATACTCGCGAGCAAAAATACCGTAACACTTTTCATCCAAATTTGTATAGGAAGTTATGCCGTACTCGTGAGCAGGGAGCGAAACTTTGGTGCCGTTGACAGCCGTATGACGCGAAGCTTCATACAGAGTGTTTTTATCTAGATTATAAATTATTAA
>BHDV01029121.1:151354-169477 GCA_005406045.1 Adoxophyes honmai
CTTTTATTTGAAGAAACTGATATTTTGTACCGGGTGTTTTGGGAACGGATGTTTTGGGAAACGGATAGCCCGTGCCGAAACCATTTATTTGCGTCATAATGACGTCACCGGCACCAAAGTTTCGCTCCCTGCTCGTGAGTATTGTATACGTATATGTATGTTTCAAATCAAGAGGCTTAGCACGCGATAAGGTTAAGAAAAATTGGATAAATCACATGTAGGCATTTATTATGATCCCGATATTAAAATGTTTTTAATCTGACTGTCACTTCTAGCATAATTTTATGTAGATTTAAACATAGAAGAAAGAGGTATAATATAGTGTCAGGTTAATTAAAAGATGTGACCTAAAATTATGCTAGAAATGGCTACATAACGTCAAATTGACATGGTTTTGTCTTTGTAACATTTCGTTTGGTCTGCCTACCCCATCTGGGAACATTAGACGAGATTGTACTTATGTATTGAATTATCTGATTGCTGATATGCAATGAAAACAGTTATTTATAAGTTTAATTGTAATTTCTGTATAGTACCTAATGTTGTTTTTATCAATGAATTATAATATGAAAACTAGTAATAAGTATACATAATAAATTTAATGATCAATTGCTTTCTTATTACAATAATAGTAATAGTTACAATATTTATGTGACTGCTGCTACTGATTATGTGATACCGTAATTAGAATATCGATATTGATTTTATAATGTACAGTCACGAAAAGGGATTGTTGAGCCACTTGCAAATATCCGCAATTTAGACGTGTAATCAATGACCGATGTGAATGACAGATGTTATCTATTAGATTAGCATTACACGACCAAGTTACAAACATAGGTAAGTGGCTCAACAATCCCGGTTCGCGATGGTACAAGTGTAATGTACATGTTTAAGAGGATAGGAGTCGCGCCACTTCTCCATACTATCGTATCGTAGTCCCCTGTTTTCTCCGTGAATAATGACATTAGAGCAAAAATTTTAATAAAAATATAATGTAAAAAAAATTTTTGCTCTAATGTCATTATTCACGGAGAAAACAGGGGACTACGTTTGTATGGAGAAGTGGTGCGACTCCTATCCTCTTAAGGCCATATGTTTATTGCGTCTGAACATATTATTGTAAAGACGTTATGATTTTAATAATAATGTAGGTACTTATGGTCCATTCAGGATAACATTAGAATTTTAACGCACAAAATTTAAAAAAATTCTCTGAGATCCAAAGGTAAAAATATCTTACTCTTATCAGCTTATCACTGTTTGTTATAATCTTCTCAAAACAAACGGTTTCGCCATTAGCGGTGACGCCTTGCGTATGCTAAAACTGTGTGAGGATTTGACCGTCCAAAGTCTAATATTATCCTGAATGGACCATAGATAAAAAAAAATAAAGGCCTTACTTTTAAACGCCAACAAAATCAAGTATAAAGTATAAGTTGTATTTTTATCCAGCTGGTCCAAACTAGTTATCTTATCTGACTATGAAACTATATAGAAATGGAACCATCATGAAAAGTGTTGGAAAAAATTAAACTGCAAAAAATAAACTGAACCACCACGGAGGCCTGTCTAACATAGATTTCAGTTTTTCCCTCGACGGCATAATTTTTCTGTTCTTATTTTCCGGCACTTGTAGTCTGGCTTGCTGTAAAAGAATATTGCAATCCACAACATTCCGTGTCACTTTTATCTTGTATATTCGTTTTATTCGAGCTCGAATTTCAATTGAGCATTTCATGTCATCCACATCTACTGGGACACCTTTGACTGCTAAAGGATCTTCAACGGCCACTGTTCCATTGCAAACCACTGTCATGTTGCTTGAAGTTTCATGCATATTTGTAGTAGTATTTAAATTAGTACTGTTGGAAGATAATGTGTTATTGTTATCCAAAGTAGCATTTACTGAACTGCCATCAATAGTAGCATTCGTTAATTTGGTGCTCGAATTGCCGTTTACTAACTTATCATCTAAAGCTGCATTCAGGAAACTAGAACAGTTATTTGTGGGTTGGTTGCCTCCTATATCGCGTATTTCAATGTCACCGGCGCTACCAAACGTAGACACTATAGCACACGGGATCTTTAAAACGTCTTCTTTATTGTTCCTTGAGATCCTTAAAAAGCAAAGAGCTTCTTCTTCCGCTGTAACTTCTTCTGTATTAGTATCACGATGACTTGTTGATGATCTATAATAGTCATCACTGTAATAGTGGTGATGGTATTGCCCATGAGACCGGCCTAAGTTGTACATCGTCAAGCCGGTGAGGAGATCACTGTACTGGCTGTCAGAATTTCTATACTGCGTCACGTAAACATGTTGTGGTGAGGTGTAGTACGAGGGGACGTGGGGTGTTCCCCAAGCTCGATGCCCTGCTCCGGAGCCTGAGTAGCCATGGGATGATGGGTAAGAATGAGACGAACCTGACCCATGTCCTGAATATCCATGTGACCCTGGATATGAATGTGATCCTCCGGAGCCGTGTCCAGAATATCCGTTAGAAGCCGGATAGCTGTGGCTTGGTTTTGATCCGCCCCAACCGGAGAACCATCCGCCGCCATGGCTGCTGTGACTTCCGTGGCTTCCACCTCCATGACTACTGTGACTTCCGTGGCTTCCACCTCCATGGCTGCTATGACCTCCGTGACTTCCACCCCCACGGCCTCCTCCACGTGCTCTGCATTCACCGAAGATCAAAACTGCCAGCACTAATATTAGCCATAACAATTTATTACTCAACATTTCTTTAACTAAATCACGGGACGTGCGACAGCGCACGCCGCTGAGACTCGTTTGGATATTATCAATTCGTAGCGCTTAAAAGTATATGTACTAAGTGTCTCGTTTACTGTACGTAATTAGTGAGCTTGTTTTGCTAGGTTTATCCATCGCTGGGAATATACAGTGGCGCACGGGAAGCAACTTCGCTCACCCGGGTGTATCCCTGTGGCATCAGATAACTACGCTATGTACATAATGCTGGCCAGCATCGAATTGGCCTTGAAAGAGTGTAACGAATGCTTAAAAGTATTTTATAAATATATTTATTTACTAGCTGTGCCCGCGACTCCGTCCGCGTGGAATAGTGACTAATTTTCCCCGTTTTCCCCGGATTTTACAATATTTCTTCGCTCCTATTGGTCGCAGAGTAATGTTATATAGCCTAAAGCCTTTCTTGATAAATGGTCTACCCAACACAAAAATAATAATTCAATTCGGACCAGTAGTTTCTAAGATTAGCGCGTTCAAACAAACAAAGAAACAAACAAACAAACAAACAAACTCTTCAGCTTTATTATATTAGATTTAATTAGAGAGTTATAATTATTCGGTAATACTTTTGTCAGACTTATTTTTTATTTGTGACGGCTTTAGTTGCCATCAATTCAAGAATCAACGGGATCATCACAAACCGAATCATTATTTTAAATTTGATTTGATTTTAAATAAAAATAAAGAAATGATAACAGTTCCACAGCTTCTACCACAAAATTAACATTACTAAAATAATTTTCACTGACACTAAGAACTCAGACTAGTATAGTTAATTACCCTAATTATGTGATTTTAAACTTAGAATTGCTGGATTCGATTTCCTGTTGGGCCCGATATTTATATAATGTACTTAAGTATACTAGCTTTGTTTGAAAGGTGGACTATCTAAACCCTTGAGATCGGGACATTTCTAAAAATTCATGCCAAACCCGCTGATTGCTTAGATTGATATGGCCTTGAATAAATTGGCAACAGTGCACGAAAGTACGAAAAACTAACTGATACAAATTATTTTTAATCATTGTCAATTTGCAAGTTGGATGTAAATGTAAAGAGGCATTCTTACACATACATACATACATATTCTCACGCCTGTATTCCCAAGAGGGGTAGGCAGAGCACATGAATTCAAAACTCCAGTGCCACGTTTAGCAATTTCAGGGTAACCAGATGGTTAAACGTGATATTGCAGTGACAAGTTGCTAGCTCATAGCCCACAATACACTAACCCTTTCCCACAGTCAACTCTTACGACACCCACGGGAAGAAAGGGGGAGGTGCTGTTCTAACCCGGCACCACACGGAAAAGTGTTTTTGTTTTGGTTATATTACCATTATTTAAATTGACTTAATAAATGTGAATGAATTTAAGCTCGTCCGTTCGTCTGTAACCAGGCTTTATCTCAAGAACGGTGATAGTTGAACGGTTGAAATTTTCACAGATGATGTATTTCTATTGCCGCTATAACAACAAATACTAAAAATAAAATAAAATATTTATTTACGGGAGGTTCCTAAGCTCCCATACAACATTCATGTTTTTTTTGGTGTTTTTGGGTCGATTTAAATAACAGCAAAAGTTAGACAATTGAAATATTCACAGAATATTTAGTTGTATAACTACTTTAAAAGTAAATAATTCAATTCAAATAAAATAAGTATTTAAATATCGTTCCATAGAAAAAACGTGTTTTTTTTTGCAGTTTTTGGCACAGAACCCTACGAGCGCGAGTCCGACTCTCACTTGGCTGGTTCTTAACATGATCGCTAAATTCTTTTGTGATCATTTATTTAAGTTGGATACGGATAAGTAGTGCAAGAAAGAAAAGGCAAACAAGGCAAACTGTAACAGTATTTATTTATAGCAATGTAATTTTTTACACAAATCGTACCTATAAATACGTTTTTTCACCTTTTTTTAATTTGTTACATACCACGCATGGCGTCAAGACGTTGATATCTCGACATGCATGTATGTTTTATCCGCTTACTCGATTTCTATGCCTGAGTTTGTATAGAAAAAAATGACAACTCTTTTCATACAGTATTTTTCGGGTTATTTGAATCAAATTATTAATAGCATTTTAGTTGATAAACAGACTTATCACATGCGTAATTTGCGACATATCGTTAACATTTTATAATAATATGTAATTTTTAATAATAATTTACTTACAATGTATAAAATGATACAATGTGCATAGCTCGACACGATGAGATAGGTATTAAATACTTAAACGACTCACAATCACAACACAAGAAACGACGTAAATAAATGAATATATTTTGAAATCAACTTTTATCCAAAGTCTTATGTACTCAAAACAACAAAGAAATATGACAAATTATCATGTTGTGCCGAAATAATTTCGGTTATTTTAAAACAAAATAAACACATTTGCCAAAAAATGTATTGCTATAAACATCTCAAAATTGTTTTATATTTAAGTAAGTAAGTAAACACTTTATTGTACAAAAGGAAAGAACACGAAATACTAAACTCATATTTATACAAATGAAAAGGCGAAGTACAAAGGCGAACTTATCCCTTAAGGGACTTCTTACAGATATTTACCACAATTTTTTAATTAGTTTAAGTTTTACCTTAGTGAAATTAGGTATGTTACTAGATTGTTGATTATTGAATCAAATAACATGATCACCGTAAAATATTGCAAATAAGATTTATTTGACCCTCATGAATAAACAGAATCAGTTAGAATAAAATTAAACTGCAAATAATATACCAAACCACCACGGGGGCCTATCCAACATAGATTTTAGATTTTCCCTAGACGGCATAATTTTACTTTTCTTATTTTCCGGCACTTGCAGTCTGGCTTGCTGCAAAAGAATATTGCAATCCACATTGTTCCGTGTTACTTTTATCTTGTCTTGTCCTGTTATTCGAGCTCGAATCTCAATTGAGCATTTCATGTCTTCCACGTCCACTGGGGCACCTTTGACTGCTAAAGGATCTTCAACGGCCACTGTTCCATTGCAAATCGCTGTCATGTTGCTTAAAGTTTCATTCATATTTGCAGTAGCATTTAAATTAGTACTGTTGGAAGATAATGTGTTATTATTATCCAAAGTAGCATTTACTGAGCTGTCATCAATAGTAGCATTCGTTAATTTGGTGCTTGAATTGCCGTTTAATAACTTATCATCTAAAGCCGCATTCAGGAAACTAGAACAGTTATTTGTGGATTGGTTGCTAACTACATCGCGTATTTCACTGTCACCGCTACCGAACGTAGACACTATGGCACACGGGATCTTTAAAACGTCTTCTTTATTGTTCCTTGAGATCCTCAAAAAGCAAATAGCTTCTTCTTCCGGAGTAACTTCCTCTGTATTACTATCACGATGACGAGTTGATGATCTATAATAGTCATCACTGTAATAGTGGTGATGGTGATGCCCGTGAGACCGGCCTAAGTTGTACATCGTCAAGCCGGTGAGGAGATTACTGTACTGACTGTCAGAATTTCTGTACTGCGTCACGTAAACATGTTGTGGTGAGGTGTAGTACGAGGGAACGTGGGGTGCTCCCCAAGATTGATGCCTTGATCCGGAGCCTGAGTACCCATGGGATGATGGGTAAGTATGAGACGATCCTGACCCATGTCCTGATGAGTAAGAATGAGACGAACCGGACCCATATCCTGATGAGTAAGAATGAGACGAACCTGACCCATATCCTGAATATCCATTTGACCCTGGGTAAGAATGAGACGAACCTGACCCATATCCTGAATGTCCATTTGACGCTGGGTATGAATGAGACGAACTCGACCCATATCCTGAATGTCCATTTGACGCTGGGTATGAATGTGATCCTCCTGAGCTGCCTCCAGAATATCCGTGGGAAGCTGGATAACTGTGGCTGCTGTGGCTATGGCTGCTGTAGCTTCCGTGGCTGTGACTTCCACGGCTGTGACTTCCATGGCTTCTTCCGCGACTTTTGCACTCTCCGAAGGTAACAAATGACACTGCTAATATTAAACATAGCAAAAATTCTTTACACCTCATTTCTTTAACTAAATCACGGTACGTGCGTCAGCGCACGCCACTAAGACGCGTATGAATATTATCAATCCGAAGCGCTAAAGAGTATACACATAGCTAGTGTCTTTTTTTACTGTGTGTAATTTTATTAGTGAGCATGCGTCGGCAGTTATATTGGGAATATCCAGTAGCGCACAGACTGCTGATCAACATTTCGTTCACTCGGGTGTATCCCTCCCGCGTCAGATAACTATGCGATAAATGAATGGCATGTCAACATAGTGTGTATCGTCGAAAGTTATATCTTCGGACCTTACGATTATGTACATAATGCTAGCTAGCATCGACAAGGACTTGAAATAGTGGAAGGTGTACTTGAAAGTTTTTTTTTTAATTAGAGAGATAGTTGTTTTGATAATACTTATTATTTAAAAGCGGTTTCACTTTTTTTTATTCGTGACGGGTTTAGTTGCCGTTATTGCAAATATCAACAGGATCATCACGAACCGAATCATTATTTTGTATTAGCTACTTATTTTGTTAGAGATAATCTAACTATACTTGGCTCTCAAGGGTGCCTGGCATAACGTAAAAAAAATAAAGACCTAATTAGATAAAAACACGACATCTGACTAAGTAGGGTACTTAATCAGTTTCATTTCTGTGATTAAAAAATATTATATTCATTTATCTTCGCAGATTCGACCTTTATTTATATATCAAAATATTTTATCATCTGACTCTGCTGAAGTCGATGAATTGTTCTCCGTGACAATTTGTTTTTTTTTTAAATAAAGATACTTTTTTGTCCGTCTCGCAATTCACTGTTATTTCAGAATTCTGCAGTAATTACATGACAGTGTGTACTAAACTCTCATGGAACTTCCTGTAATAGTACAGTAGTGTCGTTGACGACACGTCGCTAGTTGGAGCTGGAAGAAGTGAAGACCGAAATTTTACCTCAAGTGAGAAAGAGAGTGCTGTCTAAGAATAATTGTTATGTTCCTCAACACTAAAGAACCATGAATCAATACCTAGACGACGCTTGGCATTATCACGAGTGCAAAGGAAATATTTCTAATGCAAGCAAACCCACAAAAAGCTTACTTTGTAATAAACAGGAAAACATGACATTCTTAAATTCCGACATAGGTACTCTTTAATTCCCACTGACTTAGATATTCGAGTTGCCTCCTTGGTAATTTCCTAATTTCTCTGTAAGCATATAATATAAGTAGGTAGTCAGCCAATTGGCAAAACCCACAATTACATTAATTACGTTACGTTATTGAGAATTCAAATTTTATACATATCTACATAAGTAGACGATCTCGTGCTGAAATAAGAGCACAATGGACCGTTAAAAATATATCCCATTGAGATTGAGGAATGTAAATTTACTGAAAGTATTTTTTTACATTTGAATGGGGCGACAGAGAAGTAAGTAAAAAAAAAAATTTGGTCGTAAGAGAGAGTATTTTTGAAAATGTTTGCATATCTTTCAATAAAATTACAAAATTTTAACGTTGATTTGTTTAAAGATATCAACAAGAAGTAACTGTTTGATTATCTTACAGCTAGTTTTTTACATGGTTGCCAATTTCTATTAAGATGGTTTATGTAAGGAGGATAAGAATAGTGCAAGAAAGAAAAGGCAAATGTAACGGTATATATTTATTGCATAGTTACATTTTTACACAAATCGTATACCTAAGCCTCTTCGCCTTTCTTAACTGTAACTATAAATAAACATGGTACTTACATACCTACTTGTTTCAATATTTGTGTCATAAAAACTAAGGACTTTAAATAAGTTCTTTGTTAATCTTTATCCATCTTTTGTAAAAAAAGATTGAATAGCGTTGCGTAAAAAAGCATTAGTTTAAATTTTAACGTAGGTATTTACAAAGTTTCTTAAAAACAAAATCAGTGTTTAAATTGACTCACTTAACGTCGCTTTCACTTTTTAATATCGGATCACTCGATGTGTTCGGAAATCAAAATTACTCGAAAAGAGTTTGCTTTGTTTCCTTAAGAAAAAACATATTTTTTTCTTCATAAGAATTATATTAAATAGCAATGAAGAGTGCCAACCACCACGGCAGCCTCTCCAACATGGCCTTCAGCTCATATCTCGTTGGTAAAAAGTCACTGGTTTTATTTTCAGGGACGGTAATTTTAGAATATCTTAGAAGAACCGAGCAATTTACATTGCTACGTATCACTTTTAACTTATCTTGTCCTTTCATATGAGCTCGTATTTCAACTGCGCATTCCTTATTTTTTACATCTATTGGAACACCTTTAACCGTCAAAGGATTTGTAAAATTGATCATTTTATTACTACAGTTTACGGTAACGTTTGATGTGTTCACATTAGTCACATTGTTTAAAATCGTATTATTACTGGTTACCTTGTTTCCTAAAGTTGCATTCAAACCTCTGGAACAATTACTACCCATTCTGTTTCTGATATTGTCTACTGTTTCCAGAGTCCCATTGCCAAATGTTGAAACAATAGCACATGGGATTTTTAAAACGTCTTCGTTCTTGTCTTCTTTGATTTTCAAAAAACATGTAGCATTTTCTTGTGGTTTTGCGTGAACAGTGTTAATTGTTGCTGAATCACCACGATGATGAAGCCCTGTTCTGTAGTAATCATCACTGTAATAGTGATGATGGTGGTGTACGTGTGAACGGCCCAAGTTGTACATAGTCAGGCCTGTCAGAAGATCACCGTATCGGCTGTCTGAATTTCTATACTGCGTCACGTAAACATGTTGTGGAGACGTGTAGAAAGTCGGTATGCTGGGCATACGTCGGTTCGCACCTAAAGTGCGACTCCCTGATCCTGAGTATCCGTATGACGCTGGATAACTATGGGATCCACCCGATCCATGTCCCGAATACCTCGAAGATGATGGATAGGTATGGCTGCTGCTTGACCTTGATTTTCCCCAACCGTAGAACCATCCGCCACGTCTGGTGCTATGACTTCCATGGATCTTGTGTTTACCGATTTTCAACCGTCCTTTGCATTCTATTACTTCCACTGTTGCCAGTATCAGCACAAAACAAAACAGCAATCTTGCGTTCACCATTTTCATTTTCATTATATTGCCAATCACGACACTGCTTGTCTACTAACACACGCCACTGAGACGTTTATAATTATGCATCTTTTTAGTCCAGAATAGTCTTCTAATGTTATCTTGTTGACTTAGAATTCAAGTAACAATAAAGATAAAGTACACGGTGTGGTTATTTAAGAAAGGAGTGATATAAAAATTGTTTCTAAATTCGTTTTATATGTACCCTATGGCTATCATGCTGGTCTTGTATACGTTTACCTCTGACAAGAATTCCTGGCGTTGACACGAATAAACGACGTAGCGTTTTGTCGCAATCCTTCACAAAACTCCACAGTATTGCCGATTATCTCTTATAGAATAAAGAACAAGCTTCACATTAACCTTTTTTTCCCCCTGCTGACTTAACCTGATGGATGGTTTCCCCGAATAATTCAAAAAAGGTTCAAAACACTTAGATTTAAAGTTCATTGTTTCTTAAATCGATTAGCGATTTTGTACTGTCGAACTAATTGATTTCTGACTTAAGATGTAACATACATATTTATAGTAAACTTTATAGTGACGTCAAAGCGAAATCGTTAATTACGTTTGTTGTGATAACGTTCTACGATGGGTCAGAAATCAATTGGTTCGACTGTACTTGTAAGTCTTTGTTATTAATGAGCAGGAAAAGATTAACATTCAAGACGTATTAATAACTCGTACAAGACCAGTCATTATCAGCTATACTTAGGTACCTATGTACCTTACAAAATAAATATGAAAAAATGAATCTAGTTCAATTACTTTTCTGTGAACAACAAAAAAATAAAAGATACTTTATCTAAATTCTACTGAACAATAAAAGTTTGTTTTCATCTAGATTAATAAGATCGTACATGTACTATATTAACTGTGTTGTTTTATCGCAGATGTTATGATATGAACACAAAACCGCATTATCCGACGGCATCTGTTTTAATCGGATTCTGAATAGGGTGCGATAAAAAAAAACATTCGTGTTATTTTATTTAAGACACGACCTTGAACTCTTTAGTCTTTTGTTTCGATTTTTATGCATTCTTGGAGACGAATCAATTATGTAAAAGCAAAATTTTCCTGTCCTTCACGATCGTGACTGTGACAATGCATTGTAAATCGCAATCTAATAATCGTTCAACCTGTAATCACCTCTAGCGAAGGCAACTCACCGCTATTCTACTGCTCTTTTTTCGTAACGACGTAGAGCAGTCACGACACTCGCTTAGTTCCCACCATGACGGCGCGACAGCGGCACATTTAAAATGTTATCAAGCACAGTATTTTGGACTACTCTATTGGCAACATTGGTGACGTGCTCCAGCGAAAATGGCAAAGAGACGAAGCCATATGTGGTGTACCCCCTTCCCCTGGAGATGCCGAATCGGAACGACCGCTCCGACCAGTGCTGGCTGAGGGTCGAAGACATCGAGCTGACGCAAATGGTGACTGTGTATTGCTACATCGCTCATGCGTTTTTGCGAAACTACATCAACGATTACAACACTAGGAAGATGATGGAAGACCGTGTCGACGTGAGCCTGTGGAACGAAGAGCCTAGTAGCCAAAACAGTGACCTGCCTCCTAAGTCGGAACTTGGCTCTGAGAAAGATTGGAAAACAACGACGATTTTGGATAGCATCACCCACATGCGAATATATGTGAGCGCGAATGCAGATTGCAGGCTGATTATGTACAGTAGAGAGGGGACGTCTAATTATAAGGTGGATTGCGAACGGATTTTGTATTATGTGAACAGACATATGAGCAAAAGTGCTTCTGTCCCGAGAACAGACTTAAGGTTGATTGGTGTAGCCGGCATTTTGGTTTGGTGTTTGAGGTTGTGAATAAATAATTTTAAGTAGTTGCGAATACTTTAGTTGGAGACTCCTTTTGTTCAGTAGCGGTGTGTAGCATATCTAATGTTCCAGATGGTACTGAACAGTGAAGGTCGCTCTGACCGTAATTAGTTACATCCCATTCGTCGTGCATTGCGAACAAATTTTAAATTAATAGGTATCTCAACCTACTTGCAGATCTTGTTCAATATTTTCCTCTAAACTCAATATCAATTCATGTGTTTGTTGACTAGGTTATCTACACAATGAGTACCTATTTACTTAAGAACAACTGGTTCGACATCGGTGTAAAAGTACTTGTACCATTCAAGTGGAACGTGAAGACATTGAGTTTTTTATCATGATGCTCAACGCAACCGACCATTGAATTCGTAAAGTACCTAGGTATGCTCTGTTTTTAATCTCAGATACTAAAATAACATTGCCGGTGTTGTCCGTTTTTTGCAATTCTAAACTATCGCTATGCCTCTATTATTCAAAGTTAACGATAAGTTTCGCAGTATCGATTTTTGTTGGTAAGTTATTCCTCAAAATAATCAAATAAACGTTGAAATTGGGTTGACTATGGCAATCACATTTTGTCGTTATAACACCACGGGCAAACCACTTGTATCCAGGATGCTAACATTGTCGATGGTTTGAAGAGCACTAAGTAATAAAATGTGGTACCATTGTTTGTGAATTTCATTATTGTCAATTTACTATCTGAGATTTACATCCAGAACATAGTAAGACAAATTCTATAAGAGGCCACTAAAAAACTTGTCAGAGTAGGTACTAATAATTAGTTTAATTTAAAAATAAACGTAATGATTTAATGCACGGCATCTAACATGGAGAAATTTTAAGTAGAGAGTAAAAGTCGTGCTTCGCTTTACCCCCATTAAATTACTGAAAATGTTGCCAAATTAGATTCCGAGGACTGCAATCCTATTCACTTACCGTATAAGTGTAGTACCCTATTTCTGTCAACTTTAATAATTAAGGTATAACAACGAAACATAAGCCTAAAAACAGAAATGACTATTTTTAACCTATTACGCCACTCACTCCATAGCCTTATTTTATAAACGCGATACTTCGATCACTTTAATAATGAATTTGCATGTCGGCCATGATTCTGCTGAGTCATTCAACCAATAAAACGTCTCCGAAAGTTCAATCTCCGTTCACTCCGTTCTGACGTCACGGCTCCTGACGTCAGGAACGTGTTACGTGCGTAACATTATGAGTACGTCACACCTTCGATCAATAATTACGTACGATAGCGGGCCACGAACAAGGACGGAGTAAAAATTGTAACAGAGCGTCTAGTCTAGTGTTCAAAACGATGATGGATACGATAGCAATTTCATTTGCGAATTAACGCGGAATTGTATAGAATCGTGTCGACCGCGGCAGTTGTGCAGACGTTCCGCAGGCGGCGCTCAGTTTCCATACAATTCCGCAATAATTCGCAAACGAAATCGTTATCGAATCCAGCATCGTTTTGAATACACTAGACGTACAGTTCTTTGGTCAGTTTGACGACTGTGTAGAAATCTGTAATTATGTCCAACTTGGACAATAGCCTAGTAACCTCAATAACAAAATTTATGTTGCTGAAGCATTTTTCTTGGTTCACGTTAGACGGCCAGCTTTTTTCCCTTTAGAGCCTTATGACACTTGCAACTTTGCGAGCAAGTGTAAGGCTCTTAGTGTCCCATTTCTAGGCTCTGTCAGCACTCTCTCGCACTGCCGCTGTCCCGTGCCACACCGCCTGTGTTGCCGCATCCGGTACTCGGAACCGACCAATCACCGTGCTGGCGAGCATCAAGTGGCCAATCAGTTATCACAGTCCGCGGACGCTATTAGTAGTTCTGCGTGCAGCTTGTGTTGACAGCGGCCTAATACCTCAGATTTGGTACAAAATAGTACCTACTACGTACAGAAGGTCCCGAACATGTTTGGGCTTAAAAATGTTGTTGTCTCTTTCTACCATTACGCTTGCCGTAGACATTTATACGTTGTCGGTTTAGGTAGTTAAAACAATATAAACAATCTTGACATGTCTTTTTATTGAAATACACAGTCTAAAAATGAAAATCGTTACACTATATAATTCAATCATGAAAGTAAATGATTTTTTCATACCAAAATTGTAAAATGTAAAGATTTCGATTTATAAAATGTACGTTTAAATAAAAAGACACGTCAAGATTGTTTACATTGATTTAACTACCTAAACCGACAACGTATAGGCGCAGCGCAGACGACAGAGTTTTGTGCGATCGAGTCTGCGCAGCAATAAATTGTCTGAATGGCGCGCTGACAGTTTCCACGAAACTCTGAATGGAAATTCCTGGAACCTGTCAGCGCGCCATTCAGACAATTTATTGCTCCACAGACTCGATCGCACAAAACACTGTCGTCTGCGCAGCGCCTTACGAGGTCTTGCCAGCGGAGGGTATATAAACTGCGGAGTAGACTTCCCTTGCTAATTATAGAGAATCGTTTCGGCGTGCATCATCCCGCAATTCCGTCAACGTTTGTGCTTGCGATGCACTTTTTGGAACCCACTGAGTGATATGACGCGCATCCATCTTTCAGATTGCATGCCAAAGATATAACGATCAGCCCAATCCCGCTCTTTGGAATACATATAAATATAATATTTTATCCTACCTGATGGTTTTGTTGGTATGTTTGCAACTTTGGAATACATATAATATTTTATCCTTCTTGATAGTTTTGTTGGTATGTTTGCAAAGCAAAGTGGCTGGCAAGAGATAAGCTGGGCCCCGATAAATTCGTGGTTATGTAATGTAATATCCGGGAATGCACAAGTGCAGCGGAGCCCTTCAGTCTTGCAAGAGATAGACACCCGAAGCACGTAGCTGACACTCGGCCTTCGCTAGTTGGAGTACCTAGCACTATCAGAAAGTTTGTAATTGTAATATGTCAAACTTTTCTGAGGCCTTAAGTGTTGACTGCTGTACCAGTCGATCCTAATATTCCGTCTTTCCGCGGTTTAGCTCAGAGATATCAAAATAGCAGTTAACTACATACATACATACATCACACCTGTATTCCCAAATGGGGAAAGCAGAGCACACGAGAAGTTACATAGTTAAAACTATGATTACTTCACGTTTCATACCGTTAACTTTCGCTAGCTTGTCTCCTAGAGCATACCTTTACCTATTTACTTAGTCGCTTCTGCCGAAATCCATGGGAAAAATGGAGAGGAGCTATTCTTAGCCCAACACCACACGCATTTAATTTATTTTCCTATCCCTAGTAGGTAAACTGTCGATAGTTTAATACGGACGCACCATAAAACTATAACGTCTAGGACCTAGCTAGACTCTAGGTAATTTGATATAATAATTATGGATGAAATTAACGAATAATTGTAAAATAAATATATTATTATATAGTTTCCACGATTTCGGTTCGCTCGTGTATGACTATTTATGGACAATTAAAAATATTTTCTTACATCAATAAAAACGGATTCCTAATTTATGGCAGACACGTTTCAGTTTACAGCGGCCAGCGTTGATATCTGCCACATTAGAGCATGCATGTTGTTTACGTGATATAGTATACAACCGGTGACTATAAGTAATGTAATAAATAAGTTGTCAGAATAACTAAGTATGAAATACAACGCTGTCATTGCCGCTGACACAATCGGTCTTTTTGTTTATCACCAATTGTTCTCCGAGGAAAATATTTGACGAAAGATATTACTGAAGCACGATAAATATTATGGCAATGTAAACGAATAGAGAATCCTTCTGGTCCTGCTGCGGGCACGTTTTAACCCCGCACAAAAAGTATTTGCTCCGAGTCGATGGCCAAACAACAAGGACTACTTATTGGTTTTGCTAATGAAATAATGGACGGAATATTGATAAGAATATTCTCCAGCAAATAAAGAGTGGTCGCGGCCTTCCATTCGTTCACCCACAGTCAAAAATTATCCAAAAGACTGTTGAAAAATAATGCAACGGAAACAAAAGCGTCGCTTCGTTAAGCAAAATCAGATTTCAGCTACATAAATTTTGCTCTAAGGAACGTGTTGTGAATAGCTTTGCAACTGAAAGCGCCATCTAGTAAAGACGATCCAAACTTTATTCTTCACGCTCTACATCCATGACAATAACAACTCCGAATTCGGTTTGATACCGTGACGCTAGATGGCGGCGTGCTACACGTTAAGTTTAGAGAAACCAAATTGAAAAAACATCTAACAAATACTTTGAGTTTTCATAGATCTTGGTGAAACAAATCTGAGAAAAAAATTAAACACGCTTGCCAAACTTTGACATGTCTTTTTGGTGGAATTGAACGTTTGATATCCCGCAATCCAGAATCAGGGCACTCCGATGATATCACTCGAATCATCCTTAATTTGATTGAAAACATTGTTACGAAAAAAATGGCATATGACTCTGAACCAAAACAGGCTATTAATCTCTACTTGCAGTAAATAATAGTTTCTTTCCTCCATCCTGCAAATACCTAGCGTTCATGCTCAGCGTAGGCGTGCCCGGAGCTGGATACGCAATAAACAGTAATATTGAACCTGCGTCTATGTCACGTCGACAAGTGAACGTTAGAAAAAGAACGTAAAAATCGTAAAATAACTCTTTTCTTAAATCTCCGACACAGAGGTGTTATTATGTTATTGAAGCAGCAATTACACTTAGTCGGTCACCTAAAGGTGGGTACTCACCAACGTTACGAGGTGTAATTAAACATGTTACACAGCGAGCATTCGTGCCATTTCGTGCAGTTAGTACGTTGGTTTCCCCGTAACACGACGTACTGACTGCACGAATGCTCGCTGTGTAACATGTTACATTACACCTTGTAACGTTGGTCAGTACCCACCTTAATACGGTCACTGCACTTGTTCCAAACGTCGGTCAACAAAATGTCGTCTTCATAAGTTCACACTAGACTTTCTTAGATAATTTTTAATTTTTTTCATCACACTTGCTCGTCAATGGTGTTATTACAAGAGCGTCTCCTTTAGTACAAAGGCCTAAATTGTAACCGCGGGAGTTATCATTACATCCTATGGGAGGTAAAGTTTAGTTTTAAAAATTGCAAAAGTTAGTATAGGTACATTAGTTCAGACTAAGGAGGTTACAAATGTAAAAATAAAAATTCTGCTATTAAAACTTAAGGGCCAGTTTTTAAATGCAAAATTAATGTATGCATTATGAAACTGTATTAATTTAATACTTTGGATGTATGTCAACGCGTTTTTTAATATGCTTTTTTCGTAAATTTGTTTGAACCTTTTTGGCAGAATCTGGCTGTTGACCATTCGCATTCTGTGCGAAACATAGTTCTTGTCTGTGGTATATGATTAAAAAAAGTGACAATAGACCTAAACGCACTGACAGCAGTGACAGCGCAAGCAGAATTAGCGCGGTGCGGTGACGTGATGTCATTCATTTTCTTTAATTTTTAGTTTTTCCTCGCAAATGTGATGAAAAACATTGTGTGTAACACGGGGAGTAAAGGACATTATAAACTCGAGTCATAAAAGCCCTCCGCCTGCGGCGTCGGGCTTCTAACAGCCTCTCGTTAATAATGTTCCATTTCCTCCCCTAGATACTCAATGTACTATTGTTGGTTCGATTGACGATTAAGACCACAAAACCTTAATAATATTTTAACATAGTTTTGTTTCTTTTTAAAAATAAAGGAATGTTTCCTTTCAGTAAAATAAGCTAACTACCTAAAGGATTTAAAGTACCTAATTCCCCTCCTGGGCCCATAACTCTTATTTCCCCTGTATGTGAAAATCCTTGAATCCTTTTTACCTACCTATTACTAACACTTGACACCTTATACTCTGCTACAAGTTGTCATAAACACCGTAATCTTATTCAATTTCATGGCCCGTTTGATAATCACAACTAAATTCACTTAACAACTCCGACGAGTTTGGCTCGTGTTTGGAAACAAAATTGCACTCAGAGGGGACAAACAAGCCCGCGCTGATTGGGTGAACACAAGCCGCTGAAAAACGACAAAAACGTTTTAAAATGGCAACGAATGGCATGAACACAACTATTACACACTGTCATGTTATTCTCTGAACAAAACTTGTCTACGAGTTCGTTGTCGAGGTATCAAATAACTGTTGTAGGTGACAAAATACTGTTGACTTCCACAAACGTCATCAACTGTCAAAGTTTTCTACATCGCACTAACGAAGTTTCGAAGACCGGTGACAAAAATACAACTTCCAACCTTCTCTCTGTAAAATTCCCTAGGCGTCATCGGTAGAATCTTCGGGATCCCATGGCGTCTCCCAACCCGGCAAGCCGACAACACCGGAGAGGTTTTAGTGGGTATG
>BHDV01029121.1:179107-240614 GCA_005406045.1 Adoxophyes honmai
ACGGTAATACTTTCCCGCTCCCACGCGCAACCGTTGGAAAAATATTCAAATTTCAAATCCAAAATCTGCCACGGGACACCCTGTACAAGTGACATCGACATCTGTCGGGAACTAAAACAATCAAATATTCTGTACAGACTACCTCCGGTTATCGAATGGAGAGAGAAAGGAGATCACTTTGACAGCGTCGAATAAGGCTGCCATCCTGTGACCGCGACGCAGCGCCAAGGTCAAAGGAATCTAAAAATCCCGGGAATAATTGCGAGGGTGCCAAGGGCAATGGGGCATATCCTGGCACGTTGGCATAGTGACCTTAAATTCAGATAAATTCGTGTAGAACTCTTTCGAAGTGAGCCTCTTCTGTTTTTCTAGATTTAAATACACGCACACACACATTTATTTGGCTGATTATAGAGCTTAAATTTAAGGTAAATAATAGTTAAGTCAAGCGTAACCCGCTGGGAATGGGGCGAGACGTTTATGTATTGTATGTCAATAAAATATAGTCGAAGCAATTGAATCCTGACCCACGCAGAATGTTGTAGCAATGATCATAATAAGGGGAGAGTTCTTCTTCTTCTGTCGATCATCATCATTTGGTTCGATAATAATTAGGTACTTACTTGTACAACTCATGCTGTAACTTTTTACATCACTTCACAGTCTAATATTTTTAATTATTTATGACTAGCTTTCCGCCCGCGGCTCCGCCTGCGTGGAACTCAGTTATATTGCGGTATAAAGCACAACTGTAAGAAAACTTCTCGTTTCAAACGACACACGGCGCCATCGATCTATCATCTATCGATCGGTTATCGATTGATATCGATCTATCATCGATCGATATCGATCTATCAAGCAAACTATATTTTTGTTTTCCCTCGGGAACATCAATTTTTTCCGGGATAAAAAGTAGCCTATGTCACTCTCCGTGCCCTAAACTATCTGTACCTAAAAAATCACGTCAATCCATCGCTCCGTTTAGTCGTGAAAGACGGACAAACAAACAAACAAACACACTTTCACATTTATATATTGGTACGGATATGTCCACTGTGAGATCACTTAAGTTTATAGAATTACTTATTTAATAAGCGTTTTGGCTATGCTCTTTATTTGACCATTTGAAAAGGTACGGGTTAGTGGCCATCCATTTTATTCGCTACAATACAACCTCCACCCGTTAATTGTATTTATAGGTAGTTACTGCCGTAATAATTACTTAGAAACAGTTCCGTAAAATGTATTATTTGCAACTTAATAACTGAGACGCCCTAATGTACCCAGTAGAGCTTAATAAGTCACATCAACTAAATGAACATCCTAAATTAAATTAATACGCTGACATCAAAAGCAATTTTCATTTAACGCCGTATATTTTCCTTACATTTGCTCTTACATCAATTTATTGCAGATTTTTTCTTACGCTTAATTAATACCTACGTTCGTGTTGGCAATGTTGTCCAACGTAAACTTGAAAGTTTACTGCAACAGGCTTAATAACCCTGTGACGTAAGAGATAAGATTCTATCCAGGCGTGCCAGAACGGCTTTATTGCTTCTTGTCCTCCACACCGAACCACTATCTTCCTAGGAGTCGTTTCTACTCTACTGTCTCTTTCAGACTCAAGTTACTAACGCAAAGTTAAAAAACGACAGAGCATCGAAATGATTTCGAGAATGTTCTATCTTTTTCGAAAACGATTCTATTCTCCTCTCTCAATCGCACTGAAGGTACTAGCGCTAAGATGAAAAAGGATGGAATATCGAAATGATTGCAGAACTTTGATAAAACTGGCTGGGACGAAAGTTTGTCGGCAAACAACCCGCGCGTATCTCAGTGGCTATTAGTTTGCTTTAATTATGTGATAAGATAATTCCAAATGTCACACGATTGTGAGAGAAAAGGAAAAGGCATCAATTGTATACTTAGATATTACGTAATTTGTTAAGTTTGGTAGAGCAGAACTCTCCCAGATGTAGATGGCAATGGCTAATAATAGAAGCTCGAGTTCTCCTTCGTTCAATAATTGCGTAATTTTAATTTAAAACACTAGTGAAAATATATGACGCGCACTGGATCGTTAATAGAAGCTGTCACATATACGACACTCTTCCAATTGGGCACATATTCGATTCATACGCCATTATTGTATCTTTTTATTGGTAATTCTTCACAACATTGATTCAAAACAATGCCTTTGATCACATTCCCTAGTCTTTACAGACACTATTTCTACACAAATTATTTTTTTGCATTTACTTGACTTTCTTGATGGATGGCTATTTTTTATCCTGTTTGGTATCTTGGTGATTCTTAGAAATATAAAAAGGAATCAGTGTAGTATCACCGAGAAAAATAAGATTTCAAATGTTTGCCATTAGAGCATTCTTATTATTCATATTTTCTGTAACTATAGTGAATACAATGTTTTCTCTAGTCTTTCAATAATTACGTTTGATTGAAAAAAATGTGTACTTGTAATTAAAACAACTGTAAAAGTGTTCTTGTGAAATAGAATTCCGAAGATTTTCATCCTGTGTCCAAAACAAGGACTACCTGCATAAGAAATTCCAGTTAATGCCACGAACCCGACTTTGTAATTGTTTCAGCCAGTGACCAATATAAACATTTGCTAATTCAGCCCGGGTCTGGCGTGAAACACAGATTTTAATTTTCCTAAAGGGTTGAACAAATATCCGGTCCTTAACAAGGTACTGTAGGTACGCAAACGTTGAGTAGATTATTCTTAGTTATAATATTCAGGGACACGAAACCCCGTCGTGTAATGAGATTCGGGTCTCTAGGGTAGTATAGGGTGGTCGTAGAATCTTTCAGATGCTGTCAAGCCTGACGTGTCATTTAGAAAGACGTAAAGCTAAGTAAAAGTCACCATATCGTTGAAAGACGGTTCTGAAAATTACAGTTACTTGCTTGCAAAGTTAGATGATTTTGCCTTTTTCTGCGATTGTCTGTTGTACTAACATATTTTTAGAAAAAAGCCGAGACAACGTGAGAGAAGGGCTCGGTAGCAGCAAGTAACCTAATATAAAAGTTAGTTAAATGTTTTATTTTATTTTTATAATTGATTTGATTGGATAAAAGGTAAGTAGGTACATTGCGGTTTACGTTTATAAAACAAATACTTTTCATGGATATCATAAGAGGCGACTAAGGAAATAGGTTATAGTGTATTTTAGGCGACCTGGTGGCAACCTGTCACTGTTGCACCTCTTCTCTTCTTCTTCTCTTCTCTTCACTTAAAACCTAAGAAAATATGCTAGACGTGCTACTAAACATGAAACAGTCCTGTTTTGACTTTTGTTTTGTGTGCTCTGTTTACCGCATTTGGGAATACAATATATGTTATGTACTATGTATGTAGATATGTACGTATGAATGTTTCCCTATTTCAAACTTTACACGAAGTAATTTGGTCACGTTGTTTGTCACCATGCTAAAGTAAGTCAAAGTGAAGACTGACTGAACTGACTCTGAGCGGCTTGTAACCAATTTGCCAAACTTTAAGCTTTGGTTGGTTACGTTGTTTGTTGATATTGCCTTGGTTACATAATACCTACATATACCTACGCCCTACGTGAATGCGTAAAGATAAAGTTTGATTTAAAACAATCAAACGGTAATTAAATCGATCTTATAACTGTTTTGGTGATAAAATCAAAATTAGCGAAGAGAAAACGCGCTGAGTAAAAAAAATCATGCTTTTAAATAAAAGTTAAAAGGAAAAAAAATGAGTTTTTGAATCAAACGTAAAAAATAAAATGCCTAATGTTTAATATTTTCAATAATAAAGTGCATACATAAATGTATATCACATCACGCCTGTATTCCCAATTACAGTTCAGTTAAGTATTGTTCCAATAAAAAAGTAACAATTTAATACATACATACATACATACATTTCGCCTGTATTCCCAAGAGGGGTAGGCAGAGCACATGAATTCAAGAATTCAGTGCCACATCTAGCAATTTCAGGGTATCCAGATGGTTAAACGTGATATTGCAGTGACAGGTTGCTAGCCCATCGCCCACAAATCCCACAATACACTAACCCTTTCCCAGAGTCGACTCTTACGACACCCACGGGAAGAAAGGGGAGGTGCTATTCTAACCCGGCACCACACGGGGTTTAATGATTTGCACTTACGATACTGACCAAGAGTGATGCAAGAACCATCGACTATTCATTGTTATTATTGTTTCTGTGTCTAACAGTATGACTATTGTAAGTTTTTGTACAGAATTTGCTAACTCCTGTAGTTCATAAAAATACAAACGTAGGTACATTTACAAATAAATGTGAATGCTCTTTTAAAACACTTTGTCATATGAATAAATTATGCTTTCATCTCCGCGACACAATTTTGTAAACTCCGCGTAAATCATAATTTTACAGCCACTTAAAAAACCAGTAAATCTTTCGGTCTGAAATAATTACATCTTCTAAGGGGACGAACGAAAATTACTTCATTATAAATTTAAACAGAAGAACCAGGCTTGGTTTTAAAATCTCGGACCGATTTTTGGGTGTTACACCATTATGGATAATGGCACTCGAATTCGTGAAATCGCTATAGTAAATCATACCAATCGGATGTCATGTATATTCATATCCTTAGGTATGCCCACGGAAATTCTGTGCCCTAAAGAATTCAGTGACGATAATATGAACATACATGATATTCTCAGGAATTCTAAAGTTCTCAATGTTACATGTATAAAAATTAACATTCATTAAAGGTACACAGCACACTGCGTACCAATCTCGATGTTTTTGTACACTACAATGTACTTTTATAATTTTGCACTTGCAACACTTGCTTTTGTATACAATTATAACGTAACATTCAGAACCTAGTTGCGATAAGTAACCACAATGTTGTTAAACTTTATTGCTGTCAATAAAAACTGAAAATATGAAGCTGCAGCAGTGACTGAGATAAAGATCTTAAAGTCAAGAGTTTCTAGCGATTTTAAAACGTTTTTGAATTTGTGTGCTTTGCCCTGCTTGGTTTTCTAAAGTTTTCTTAATCCGATATCAGCTTCAAGCTATCAATCAACGAAACTCATCAGTTCTTATAGAAACCGATGCACAACAAACTTAGCTTCTTAGCAAGAACGCCGCGTGTGCGCACAAAAACTTTCGGCCGTCAGACCAAGTTTTATTGGAGCCGAGGTGTTTATTAAAAAAGTATAGATTGTTATTGCGGCTTGGTTTTTTGAAGACGTATCATACGTTCTGTTAGACTGTGAACAAATAGTGTTATTCTTTAAAGGAACTAACTAAAATCAACGAGCTAGATCGAGCTGTCAAATTTTGACATATCGACGTCGAGCTCCTCCACGAATTTAGTTTGGAGAATTTATATTCTACAGTGGCGTGCCGTACGTACTGATATGCCATACAATGTTATACTAAACTAGCTTTCCGCCCGCGGCTCCGCCCGCGTGGAACTCGGTTATATTGCGGTATAAAGCACAACTATAAGAAAACTTCTCGTTTCAAACGACACACGGCGCCATCGATCTATCATCTATCGATATCGATCTATCAAGCAAACTATATTTTTGTTTTCCCTCGGGAACATCAATTTTTTCCGGGATAAAAAGTAGCCTATGTCACTTTCCGTGCCCTAAACTATCTCTACCTAAAAAATCAGGTCAATCCATCGCTCCGTTTAGCCGTGAAAGACGGACAAACAAACAAACACACTTTCACATTTATATATTGGTACGGATACTGCCTGACGTAGACTTTTTTATGATATTTTAAAACTGAGGAAAATATATTTAAGTTGCTCTTTTTTACTCTGAGCATTTTACAAAAACAAATGATAGACAAAAATAAAGTTATGCCATCAGTCGAATTCTTCATGAAAGTGTACACTATAATGTACACAACGTTCTATTTGTGTTTTGATTTTAATTAAGTCATTATGTAGTAAGGTCAGACAGTCATTGTCGCGCTTGTCGCTTATTTCCTTCCGTCCGCACGAAAACTTCACATTAACCCAGGATTTAAACAATCGCTTTTTTGAAAGTGTGCCACCAAATGGTGTTGCCATGAATCAGGGTGATTGATGGAAATAAAGGAAAACTGGCTAGTTATTTAAATCACTTTTATATTAGTGTAGTTTATGCAAGTTAGTTTATGAATTTTTGGACAAGTCGGGCCCTAACTTTACGATGCTGCTATTGTGTTACGTCTTACACATATGTTTATGTACGGGTGCTATCCCACTATTTTAATTTTCCAAAATATGACGATAAGAAAAATAGTAGGATTCCGCAATTTTCAACGTAAAAAGCTATAAATTGGCATGCGGGCTGTGGGTAACAGGGTCTCTTCTGTGTTACCCAGAATTTAAAGCTAGTTAACTATATTTCAAGGTGTATATCAAATACTAAATACATAGGTACATTCTTAAAATGAACATACCTAAGTATTGAAAAAAAATCAAGTTGATTTTTTATTTAATTCTTTCTTTATTACTGTAAAATTGGATTTGATGACATTTTTATATCTCTTTTACGTTTCCTTTCTTTTTGTCTTTGTGTATTAAAAATAGTAGGAACAGGGATATTTATAACGCGTTGTATAGGTAGATACATTATGCGTAAAAGATTCCAATAGATACGTTATACAATACGAAAAAGATTCCAATGTCTGCTGTTTATTCGTTGTTCCATCTGATATAAAGGACATGCGATCGCATTGAAAATATTGTAAAATGCAATCGTTGCAGCTTCAGCGAGCGTTACTCCCAATATTGTTGACTCTTTGCTATGGAATTCTGAACACAGCATTGCTTCTATAAAATTTCATATTGAAATAATAGACAGTGCTCAACAAACCTTCAAAAATCTGTTCTTATGCTTTTGTCCCCGTGTGGTGTCAGGATAGAACTGCACCACTCCATTTCTTCCATGGATGTCATAAGAGGCGGCTAAGAAAATGGGTAGTATAAGGGCGTTTGTGCACTACCATGAATTTTACGGTCCGGCTTTTTCATTGAGTTCTCGTCTCGCTTGCTCTTCCATTAAATTGTATTGACGTGAGCGGGACGGCGCGACAGACCTTGAAAAACCGGACGGCCGGAACTGAAAATTCATGGTAGTGCACAAGCGCCCTAAGTATGCTTTAAGCCACAGGCTAGCCACCTGTCAATATTAGGTATTCCACCTGTTTCTAATTCTAAAACTATGCTAGAGGTGGCTGTGAACCGTGAAATAGTGTCATGGTTTTATCTATTTCACGTTTCATGTTCTCTGCCTACCTCATTTGGAAACACAAGCGTGATTGTATATAATGTATGTATGTAGTCTTAATTAGTAGGCCGGTTTGTTGTGACTACGAGTAAGTACTCGGTTCCTGAAGAATAATAAATTATTTCTGGAAACCGTTTCTTTCCTCTTAAACCGTCTGTTAGCAACTCATTTATCTTATTTCAGCCCGAATTCCCCAAACAACAGCATGATGACGCAAAATGCTGTGTTACGAGTTTATTCTTCAAATTTATTCCGTATTGCAAACATAATAATATGTATTGAAATTGTTCAAGTATCAGGATATCCGATGTCAAAGGTCAAACAAGTTAAATAGGAATAAAAATATGTTTTTGATTCGATGCCTAATCTTTATAACGCGAAAAAGGAAAATAACATGTTTTTCGCAATCCTACAACGTACCGCTGCCCTATTATTAAATTACGTTTTGCTTTTATATCGTGGCATCTATTGATCACGCGTAGCCTTCCCACATTCTGTATCCGTTCAATAGGATCAAATATAATAAAATTCTATGAAATCGTTCTGCCAATGCCAATTATTTAGTTAGATAAAGTCCTAATCCCAAGGTTTTGGCCTACGTGCTAGTACTCCAAACCTCCTTATCACTTCCCACGCTAATGCGTAAAAAGTGGTGAGGATGTGAAAGTTCCTAGTCCCAAAAACTTGGTGTTATATTCAGAACGGATCTCGTAACGGGTGCGTTCAGTTTTATTATAATGGGGGCGTGTCGGTGCGCCGCACTCTCCGTTATAGGAACATCGGCTGTAACATTTGATTGGCATAACAACTAGGGCACCAATGCGGAGAAGGGAAGATTGAACAGCTTGTAAGGCTTAGAGGGGTTTAGTTCGTTCAGTCAAAATTGGAATGAGTGTAGTTTCTTATAAAAAGTTTTTCTAAGCTTGGATTTGTATCATAATTATTTGCATTTGTTATTCGATAGTGATGTTCGGCCTCCTGGAGCTGTTGAGATTAGCCCATATTTATTTTTTACTGAATTAGGTACATAATTTCGGATAATAACATATTCTTGATCAGTAGTTATAGGTTTATCAATTTCTTTTAAAAGTGTGACCCAGTCAATTGATACTGACCCATGTGGAATCGACCCAGTGTGGTGCTGGGTTCAGAATACTTACCTCTCCATTTCATTACGTGGATCTCGTAAGAGGCGACTGAAAACAAATAGTTGAAGGTACGTTTTAGGCGACAGCCTAACAAACTGTCACTAATGTCTCTATTTTTATAACGTAAGACTTAACGATATGCTGAAAAGAGTCATGTGCACTGCTTACCCGTGTGGGAATTTAGGCGTGATATTTGCGTAATATAGGGTACTTTTTTTCTCGCTACAGTGAAATGAAAACTTGTGTTTCGCTCAGCAGCAAAATTATTTCGCGTCTCGTGATATGAAACCCTCGTCACACTCATAGTAACTATAACTATATAATATAGTAACTGTAACTATATGACATAGTTCCATACCTATTTGAACCATTTGCTTCGCTTATGGTTTAGTCCTAGAGCCCTTGGTTTTATTGGGTTTCAACGGCTGTTGTGCACAAATACCAACATTGCAGCCTTACATAGCAAATAATATATATATAGTCTAGTTTGCAACTTATATTGCTGTACCAAATGGATAAACAGTCTTTGTCACATAAATCAATCAAAATTTTAGGATACCTACTCCTAAATAAATAACGGAGTTATTTTGAGATGCGGACTGCCCCTCTCCGTTCGATGCTGTGAATGCCCCCGCTGTTTCGTTCGTCTTGCCTAATATAAACATTTTTACCTGCATCGTCGATTCAAAAGATTCATTGATAAACACATAAGCAATATGGCGGAATCGTAATTTGTATTTTCGCTTACGCAACATTGCTTTGAGAAGCAGTTTTAGAATAGATTTAAACACGACTCGAGGATAAGTTTGCTGCAGTTACGCCTTTGTGCGAAATGTTGAATAGCCAAAGTAACTGATTTGATTACGAAACACACTTTACACCTTAGGAACTATTCACAGACACAAAATCTGCAAAATCATGACTATTTCACGGTACGTAGCCACTTTGAACAAAGTTTTTAAGTTAAAAAAATAACCTAACTTAGAAATATTATCTAACATACTTACCAAGGAAAAAATAAGACATTATAAGCAACCCGCGAAGAGAATAAAGTTCTGCGCTGGTAAAGCAATGTAAATATTTGTAGTACCTACTCGATGATAATAGAACAACAGCGTAAATGACATCCCGAGTGCATTTTCTTGTCGTCCCGTTGCAATAGCTTAACTTTATTTAATAACACTATCGAGTTATTCGTCGATCGTCTGTCTACATACTCAGCCATCGCCGTGATCATAACAGCTACTGGAAGCTTGAAACTTGGGACTTGCTAATGGCTTAATCTTATAATCTAGACTAGATGACACAGAACGATCTGATCCGTTAATTTATTTTAAGTATCAGAGACAAATGTAGTTCCTCAATTTAGTTACGCTTTATAAAGAAAAAACGAGGAATCCTGATTATAAAAATACTTGAATCAAATATTTTGGAAATCTTTTAGTGTCGCACGGAGACTTGGCAGAGGATTATGCAGACGAGAGAAACAAGTTAAAATTTCATGTTTCTTTTTAACAAACTATAAAATTTATCATCGATGTGACTGACAAATTGTTAGTTTCTGTTATTTATACTTCGGCATAGCTAATAACAAACATAAAATTGCTAAAGACCATATGATATCCGTGTGTCCTGCATCCATGGAGTAAGAAGAAAGGCGTAATACTTTGATAAAAAATAATAGTTAGGTTAAGTTTTTTATGGCGGTAAAAAAACATTTTTTATAGATTTCATAGTTGTGAATTATCACCCCCTTACACCTTGCATAAGTAGGTGCGTCCTTGGTAAATAACTACAAATAATTCTGTCTTATTTAGGTACAGCTACACTCCAGCTAGGGTAATAAAAAATGGAATTTCCAGTATTCCAACCCGTTCTGAATTGCTCTCGAATAAATATGACAGCACAATCTAAAGTGATACAGAGCTCTCTAGCACAATAACTTCTGAAATGCTCTTTCAATTTTATTGAAAGCGAAATTTCAGAATTATTCAAATTCGTTCAAAGTTTTGCAATTTGACGCCTGCCTTTAATCGACTCTTTTGTGAAAATAACCACGTAAAAATTAAAGAAAAATATTCGTACAATTTATCTTCTCATAATGAAAAATACGAATAACTCATAAATCGAGTCACCGCTCCATTTCTTCCGAGGATATCGTAACAGGCAACTAAGGAAATAGGTTTGGGTGTGATTTAGTCGACAGACTAGCAACCTGTCACTGTTATAAGCACCTCTTCCATCAGAAATTATGGTACAAGTGGCTACTGGTTGTACCTACTGGTTTCGTGTATTCTGCTTACCCCATTTTGGGAATACCGGCTTGTTGTCTAAGTAAATCGGGTTTATCTCGACATGTTCCGGGCTAGTCCGTAGGCCACAGATTATGTTTGAGGTTATTTTATAAGTTGAAAATAATGTGATGTAGAAATTAATACTAACGTGGATTACAGTCGTGTGAAACCACATACCTAGTCCCTTTTAGATGTGTGAAAGGGACCCGAAGGGCTAACACCTGACACGTTTAACGATTGGCCTAATAAACCGAATACATACATATCAGTATACAGTATGTATCAGAACGAAAGGCCAAGTAAGAAACCTATTAATGTTTAGACCATAAATATGATTGTGGTGCCGGGCTTTTACAAATCTAGCATCTTTTAAGGGAAGTGAAAAAATAAATAAAATAAACGATTATTTTACTACCTCCTGTATTATTTATTTACAGTGTTATAAAATGACGTAAATGTCACAAATTTCCGCCAAAATTGAGTGCACACTCACGTATTAAATGCGACGCAGTTCAATGTGCCGGCCGCCGGCATGTAAACATCACGCAGCAAGCGACGACGAAGATTCGATTCGATGGACGGAGGAGTGACTCGTGCCTAAAATGCGCCCTGCACGTCTCGTACTAGATCCCGGTTGGTTGTGAAAATGGCGTAGTACACGTTCTTCCTCTCTCACGTGTAACTATTGAGTCCCTCCTCGGTTGAACTGCACCGGCGAATTGTTATTTCCCAGTCGGATAAGTGTATTGACGATAACACGGCCATGGTTGGGTGGTTGGGTGCCTTCGTGCGGGAAACCTCTCCGCGTACAGACGAAGAGCTGCATTCCCGTTTCCCTTACACTCTCCGTAAAGAAGGATCATATCCACCAGTTTCTCCGCAGAAAAATTTGAAGACATTGTCAGTAATTTTTAATTTAAATTTCTATTTATTAGATTTTTTTGGCACACGAATGTCAAACACTGACTTGACAGAGCCTGTCCTCTATGCTTGAAGTTTAAATTAAAAGGAAAAAGTACAACTAATTGATTTAACCTGACCTCTTTCGAAATAAAATTAACATGATGACCAATCTAATGAAATGTCATTATGCCAAAGTGAACTGTAAATGATATGCAAAATCCTTGTTGTAAATAATAATGAAATAATAACAAGAAGTCCTCAAAATGATAATTTCAAGAAGTGTTTAGTGTTTCGTATGATTAGGCTACCAGTATCTAGTCATAATTGAAATTGCAGTGATCTGATATGATGTAGATTGGTTTGTTTACGCCTATACTGACGTCTTACTGTTTCTACAGGCTGTTACAAGAGTTTTTAACCGACTGCAAATAAGCGAGTACTTAAAATTATGTTGAGATTAAGCAAAGTTAAAAAAGCAAATAAAAGTTATTAGTAAGTATTTTGTTTGAACATACTCCACTTTACCATCAACCCGGCTTCAGCTTGGCCTTTCGTTCTAATACATACTGTATACAACGCAATATATCAGGTGAGACAAAGGTCGACATTTATCAGTATACGTAGCAAGAAAAACAGTAACAAATGGCTGCGTAAAAAGTAATAAACCTACTTTTTATTGGTCTTACAAAGTCAACATTGAAAGTTCGGCAATATGGGAGCAAAGTCATTTTTGTCCCTTTTGAACTGCGAATATAAAAAAACTATTAATACTCAGTTAATGTTTCGAAATTTTCGACGACGCAAAAAGTGTGTTTTTGGGTCACATACCTACGATAGAGAAAATAAGTTGAGACGGAAAGAAAGTTGCTATTTTTTCGGTAAAATCCGTTAAGATCAGTCTGGGAAATTTAGAGAGTTCAGATTCAGAGAGAAAATTTTAGGTTACCTAACAAAAATTACGCTTTAAGAAAAAACAAGCCGTGGTTTTGCGGATCCGTCATTTATTTACACCGACATGTTTTTATTCATAAAAGTTATTTTTCGCTGTTTGCGTACAGTATTCGGTTTCACAATGAAAAGTTTCTAAAAACTCCCGTCATCAATCTCCACCAATACATGAACGTAACACCAACGCAAATTCGATTCGTACTTGCAGAACAGTAGAACGAGATAAACAGAACACATACGATAAAACGAGCCTTCGTTCCGATTTATTTAGATATAGTACGGTTTGACTCGACGCCCTGCGGTTTCCCTCTACCTCTGCTTTGGGAGATTACCAAAGCTCGTATAGTATATTATTGTTTATCGTTACTGGCTTTTCCGCGTCCTTGGGGACGGCATATCCTTTCAAGAAACGCCATTCGTCTGTATAAAACAAAAGAACAAATCATTCCATGCTGCCATTTCTATTTGTTCTCTATCGGTACGATTAAAAGTTGCTGGCCGAAAAGAAATGTTGCGTTTTTCATAATTCTGGAACTTGCCCTGGAACATTCGTAAAATGCAAGTGGTTCGAACTCTTTGTAATGAATGGTATTTTTTTTAAAAATGGAATGTAGGCCTCAAATCTGCTAACGGGTAGAAATATTTTCAATACCATGGAAGCCGTGGTAGCCTAGCGGTTTGACCTACAGCCTCTCACGCAGAGGATCATGGGTTCGAATCCTAGCCCACACATATGCTTTTTTTCGAAATTTTATGTGCAAAATCGAATTTAATTTTACCACGACTAATCGATGAAGGAAAACAGCGATGCACATGAGAAGAATTTGAGCCGTAGTTCCTACGCGGGCCCAATGCAGATTGAGAACTTCATACACAAAATATCACACAGCATAATAGATAGTGTTCTGCAGTTAATAAATATCGGCTGAATAGACTGGAAATATAAGGAAGGGTTCTGAAAATAACGTCGGTTCAGGGCACGGAAACATGTCACGGCTGACAGCGGACATGACCACAGTTACGTAATGACAGCTGCGGACGCTGCCGAAATGTGTCAGAACTCACAAATACATATGGGCAAGATATTAGGTTCCAGTTTCGACTGGGACCAGTTGGCTCGTTGTTAATCGCAGTGTAAAGGTAAATGTTCACCAGATAAAATGTACCTCAGAAGAATAACATCACTCCAGTGCGATTGCATCGTAATCGTAAGAGGCGACTAACGATATAGGGGTATTTTTTAGGCGACAGACTAGCGGCCTGTCACTATAGTACCACTTAACTTAGTACCTAAAAATATGCTAGAAGTGGTTCCGAAACATGAAATAGTCATGGATGTGTAGGCCAAGACACTTCTTGACATTAGAGAGGTTGTAAAAGCACTGTCTTAGAAATCCACTAACGTATTTTATGATGGTGATCCCGAAATACACAGCACAAAACTTTCTCCACAAGCTTAGCCTTGAATTAATCTTCGACGAAACTCCCAATAATTTTCTCCAACCATAATTTCCTCAAATAGCTGGCCATCTGGTTAGTTAATTAAGGTTCCTTAAAGTATCCCCCCTTAGCTCTGAGGGTCAGATCGGTAAATGTACCGGGTTTGCATACCATGAATAACAATAAGTTCCTTGTTTCGGTAAAGGGCGGCGTGGAAATGTACCAATAAAGGTATCTGTGAATTGAGATGCTGAATATTGATTGGAGGAGAACTGACTGTCCATTTGACAGTGACAATCAACCAATTTTCATTGTATGTATTAATAACGTTGGTGTACGAAATCTTGCATACCGAAAAGGGGTGAGCAAAGCTCACGAAACGTTGCATAGACAAATTCGTGACTATTCCACGTCGTTGTAACGTTTTAGTTTAAATAAAAAAGGTACTAGCGACATATTTTTTCATTACATTCATTGCATGATATTTAAATGCTTCAAGAATTATTTGGATCAAAATTTCAATCGTTCGACAGGAAAAAAAACTTTAAAAATCCGACAAATACCAAGAAGTAGCGCCCTTTCGTATTTCCTACAAGCCGACTCTTAATAATATAAAATGAAACATTTCTACCGACAGTAAAAGATACTGTCGCTATAAATGATTATCCGTCGTCACACTGAACATATTTAAAAGAAGACTACCCGCAGAAAATTGCGAGGCTCATAACGACGTCACGTCGGCGCGTGCCGCTCATTTAAACATTGTCTTCTCGGTCTGGCGACACCACAGCACTTCCAACTTGTGTAGACACATAAAAGTGTCATTAACTGTTACTGTAGTTATTTGTGGTGCCTATTTAATTACAAGTAAGCTAGCAGGATAGTTGTCACTGTTAACGCTATTGTTAAAAAAATGACTTTAAAAAATGTTTTCTGTTAGGTTTGGTTCACATTACCTGTGCTTACTGCGAGCTTACATCTAAGCTTGCAACCAAACTTAGGAGTGCGGTCATGTTAGATTTTTAAATAAACTAATTTCTCACACAGGCTTGAAAACTACAGCCCGATCCCTTTCATACTGTGCCCAGCAGATCATTTTAAAATCAACACAATCCCTTGCACTATTCAAATTTAACAAGAATTTGTGTTTAGGTAACTTAATAATTAATATTTAAAATACAGAAACATTAGGTAGAGAGCTCAATTTATTGCGCATTCTTAATAATTTAAGTGGATGAAATTTTTCAGCTGGCGAATAACAGACGGATTTTTTTATGAATTCATTGCCGTTGTCACCAAATAACCCGGGCGAGTCTGAGTGCAGACGTTATTTGCATGCTATGAGACTGTAAAGTAAGATTTATATTTCAGTAAGAATTCAAAATGGTTCCCAATTTTATTTTTTAATATGGCCACGCTAACTAAAGGAAACATAAAAGTATAGCAACACCTACTCCTACCTACTCACTATGACTCCAGACAGATTACATACAGTCTCCGGTACGTGAACTTAGGTACCCCCAATACTTTAAAACGCCATGTTAGAAGCCGGGTATTGTATCTTTACTTCAACTAGATGTAATTAGATAATTAGGTAGTATTATATCCGTTCCATAATATTCGAAAAAAAAAAGAATACATAAATAAAAATTCGTTGCCAATCTAGTCGGTCAGCCAGACGCCAGTTGTACCGCTTCTTGTTATAAATCGCCACCACATCTACGACGCAGTACTCTTAATTGTTTATCATTGTTTTCGCCAGTTATTATGAGTACCGTAATCCGCCGAAAAAAATGATTAACCGTTACGTTGTCGCGTAAAACAATACGGAACGTGCCCTGGCCGACAATTAGGGGGTTCGCAGTAAGAAAAAAGGCAGGCTTTGAAACGCTTTGTTCTTCGATTTCCCATTTATAATTGAAATGAGGACGCAATTTATTAAAGCGATCGACTGCCGAATTAATAATTCAAATGAAAAATGTAGCACCTTCTTTTATTTCAAATTAAAATACGAGTAAGATTGGCGATTCATCAGCTGAGCACAGAGCAATATGTTGCTAACAGAAGCGAAACCCTGCAGGCTATACAAGTACAATGCATATAATATTGCAATTTACACATAGGCAAACAATCGAAAAAACGAAGCGCGAATTTACGCCTGCTGTTTAAAATCTTGCCTAGTTAGGTTTAAATAATGCATAAAGTAGAGTATTACGCAACGCAAGACAAAGCTAAATAAGTTCAACTCTTTAATACCTAGAACCGCGATACTAAAATAAGTATCGACACCCAATCCTAACCCGTGCACCGTCATTCATGCCTGTCACGTACAAAACTTACACAGGAGTTTCCAAGGACCGCGAAATACGAACACTTCATACAGATAAACGTGGAGAATCAGTCCGTTTATTTATAGTACAGCTTGTGCTAGAAATTTACGACTAAGACCTCGATTTTACATTAACATCTGTCAAAATAACGTTCCAGAGTTCAGAATTAACTCCTGCGGTTCAACAACCTTAAAATGTACAGACGTTTAAATCATATTTACGGCGGTCACCTGCTGCACACAAAAGAACAATGATACTAGATCATCTGCTGCATAATTTAATGAAAATCCAGACAGAATTTATGTAATCAACTACGGATACTGCTGACTACTATGAACTACTACAACATGCAATCTAGTATCCAGATCAATCTTATCCTGGCACTCCTCTGAGCACGATCTTCGGTCTCTCTCATCCAGCTCTTGCCAGCAGCCTTGCCAATATCATCACTCTACATATTTTGAGGACTTTCTGATACGTACTTAGTCTCAGTAGTTTTTTGGTACAATAGATATAGATACCAGGATATCTACATATAGATTAAGGAATCTCAAATACTTTGAGCAGTGTTATTTGTCTTCGAACCACATTGTGACCATAGTCCCTGTGCTTAGGGAGAATTAATGGCCGTCGTTAAAGTCCCAAATGAAATTTTGTAGCACAAAAAATTTTTCTACTAACGTTAAACTTTTGCTTAGCCGGCTTCACTACCAACCTTTTTATAACTTCTTCAGACGCAAATTCACGTAAAAGAAGAAAAAGTAGTATCAGAAATAGCAAATATAAGTATTATTTTCCTTATAATAAGGAATATACAATGCATCCTCTTTTTTGTTAGATATTACAGTTTTTTTTTAAAACCTCAATTTTCAGCCTTTTTCTGACTATTCCAATATTTCAAGTAAACCAAAAACTAAAGCATTGACACGATATATTTTGGACACCACAGCGTTACGCAATATGCCTCGATCAACGTCAAAACTTCGCCATTGTTTTTCTGTATGCTTAATAAGGCCAGTCGATCTAACTTGGCTGAAACTTGATACTGATTTGTGATGAATGTTGTTTTCCGCCAATTTGTCATGTCAGTAGGTTAAAACGGAAGCGTTATTTTATGATTACGACAAAACAAACGCTTGCGAATTCTGTTTCAAAATGTTAACTCTTAAATGTATGTGTATTACGTACTTAATTATTTCTTTAAAAAAAATCCTTTCTAGGTAGAAACCTTTCTAGGTAAGGTAGGTACCTACAAACAACTGCTTCTATTTTTTTATTTGCTTGAATGTTCCAATATTTATCCCTAATCATTTCTTTCCTTTTACTTTTTCTTACGTATTTATTTTGTAAAAGCCCTTTGCAACTAACAAGGAATGGAGGTGCCGGATTATCCGAAATAAATTGACCATTAAACTCGACATTGATCAGTTCTTTCCTAACTAAACACCAAACAATCCTCAGATTTTCAGCAACTATATATTAGCAATTTACATTATTTTTTATAACTACACGCCAGTTTTCCAAAGGCTAAGCACGTGAATGAAACGTTACACAAATACGAACTAAATTATAAGTTTTAATAAGATAGAAGTAAAGTGCTGGGAGCAATGTTTCTTTTTTGTATTTTAACTCAATCAATGAAGAATAAGTCTTCTTCTTCTAATTTTCTTAATAACCTAATTAATATTTTTGAAATAAGTTTATAAGTACAACGGCTTGCCAGCAATAAATTCTAATTGCGCAAATTAAAATACGCTTTATTATCAAATATGGCGCTTGTTTCCGTCAAACGGCTTCACAAACAATAGGCTCGACGACATTTGCTAAGAATTGCTCTCTAATTAAGACGCCATTTCGAGCCAGAAGTTCATTCAGTATATTACTAGAACGTCGATAATAATGGGAGAATTTCATTTGTCTGTAATTCGGTTTGAAATAGCGGATTATTCGTGGCTGAGACATTTTTCAATTTTAATAGGCGTATTTACTAACTATGATTTTATACTTTTAATGATATAACAATTAGGTATGTGAAATTGGAAGTGTAACATGTTTCTTCACACTAAATATGTACTACTGAATGTATAAATTTATCACAAAAATTGGGCGTCTTAACAAAAAATTGTGGAAACTTCTGCTTTTCGCGTAGTTATGTTGCTTTGAAAACGTTCCCATCTATGATTTTAAAGAATAAGATACATTAGCGGACAAATGTGCCGCGACACGTGTCGCGCGACATGTCGAGCGATGTAGCGCGACGTCGCCGGACTTCGCTCGACATGTCGCGCAACTGAACTAACTTTCGCGCGACTGTCGCGCTTCGTCCAAAACACATTGAAAATCAAATTTCAGTCAAAATGAAACGCTAAGTTGCCGACATCTCACGTGCTGGTCTATAGTTTAAAAAAAAGTTTATTTGCCGCCATTTTTTACGTCATTTCTTTCTGATTCTTTGAAAAAAAAACTGTCGGGCTTGAAAAACATGACCGCAGTTGAGCAGCACGACGCATCCACGTGCTGTCGACGGCTGCTGTTCCTGCATGCGGTTGAGATCAAAATTTAAGTTACTAATATCCTTTTTAACACAAAAATAACACAAGAATATTAAATATAAACACCGATTATCTAGGACGTGTGATTCGCGAGTGCGAGTAGCAGCACCATCTATCACTCGACTGTGACTGACACGTCCGTCATAAGCAGAGGGTGTAATCATGAAAATGACGAGGCATGCCATGCGATATGTGGATGAGATCAGTAATATCTCACACCCTTTAGTTTATTTACACATTGTATGATTTTGCTATTTTTATGTTCTGATATCCTTCCCAACTTCTGAATCTTCCTTTATCAACTCGAATTACCATAATTCGAAGATTTATAATAACAAAGCACGATATATTTTTATGTTCATGATGGAGGATATGACGAGAGTAGACATAAAGTCAACAACTACTATTATAGCTGCTGTGGAATCTCTAAAGACTATTTTTTTTTGGGAGCTGGTGTCCGATCAAAAAGAAAACTAAATAAGATTCGCGTTAAGCTTATCTTTTTACATAAAACCCCATATTTTCTCTAAATTTAAAACCGACTTATGTTGATAACTTGACTCCGAAATTCATAAAGTTTAGGTGATTATCTGATTATCAACGAGTATCAAGTTATCGTTGTTAAAACATTTGAATATGTTACAGTTACTTCCAAAAATTTTCCAAATTAGAAATTTAGTGTGACAGCTAAGTATTTTTCAACAAATTACTGCTATCTTCCATGTGTTTTAGCATTTTAAAATATTCATTAACTTCCTATATTTCCTGATTCGTATCTACGATTTATTTAGGTTCAGTACATAAAACAACTCATTTAACTTAATGAATGCTTCTTTTACGGTCAAAGTAAAGTGCTTTACTCGAATGAATGACTTCAACTAACGATGTAAGATTTATGTCTAACGAACGTTCTCCCTGAATCCGCATTTCCTTATAATTACAGTTCTGCAACAAACTTGATTGTGTGCAGACTTTAACGATAATAAGTTAGAAAAGTTTTATTGGTTGCCCTGTTTTCATGGTAAGGAAGAAAAATATTTTCAGCCAAGAAATCGGTAAAGTAATTTAAATTTTCATCAGATTACAGCGTCGGTGTGAATCGTCGTCTCCAAATCTCTAAGTAAATTTTCTTTTTTGAATATGGGCGGCAGTATCACTCAAAACAGTCATAATTTATAACATAGAGCCTACGACAATATGCATGTGTCACGGCGACCCTCTTAAAGGAGTGCTAATAGATCTCTGTGATCTTTCTGCTACTCTACTAATTGAACATCAATTAGGGAATGTGAAGGATGTTCTTACATTACACGTGAAGTACTTTTACTGGCAATTGTAACATGCGAAAGCGACAGGTTCAGATTTCTCTGTTTACAATTAGGAACCAACAACTCTGCTTTGAGTGATTATTTACGCTTCTGCTGTTAGTGTAAAACAATTAGTCCAAATACGATTACGATACGTCATCTGGAAACTACCAAGGAACTCAAAATACAATGAGGCTATGAAGAAATTTGTTTAGTTATGGATATTGATCCCACTAACATGGTAATCGGTACCATGTTTTGTTGGGATTCCATCTCTTAACCAATCGTTTATGCATTTTATATTGATTTACATACTATTAATAATTCAGTATCGCCAAATAGGATAAGCAGAGCACACAAAACATTTATAGTCAAAGCCAGGACTATTCCACATTTTGCAACTACTGCTAGCATAATTTTTAATACCTACCTAAACCTATTTCGTTAGTCGCCTCTTGCAACATCCACAGAAGAAACAAAGAGACTAAACTAAAAGGAAGAAACTAAACCCACCATATGATAAAACTTTTGAAATAGGACGGGAAGTCTTGAATACAGTAATTTTACTGGTAATTGGGTAAAGTCAACTGAGCGATAATTTCGTTCATTTTCCCCCAAAACACTGTCTATTTGGTGCTTAAAAAGATAAGATCAAGCGATTACCACCAACGGTGTGACCTCTGCACGATCGCGTGCATTTTAAAATAGTACTAATTGTCATACACCAAAGTACATAGGTACATACTGCCACGTGTACGGATAGATAAGTGTTCCCTGAAAATACGCTCACTTTTTTTACTTACATAGATACAATCACACCTGTATTCCCAAACGGGTTAGGCAGAGCACACGATAGACAAGCCATGCCCATTTCACGTTCCGTGGTCACTTTCAGCCTATTTACGTTTTATAAACATATAAAAGAGGTACCTACAATAGTGACAGGTTGCTAGAATGTCGCCTAAAACATACCTAAACCTATTTCCTTATTCGCCTCTTATGACATCCACGGAAGAAATGGAGAGGTGTAATTCTATCCCGACACCACACAGGCCTTTTTTATTTGTTCCTACTTTATTGCGAACTGTGAACGTCGTGCAATAATTTGGCGTTATCTTGTTGAGTTTGCGTTATAGCGCGACTAAATCCATCTATCTGTATACCTACGCTTCCAACTTTACCCTTTATCTAAATACTAGGAACGCTATCCAACTAAAATTTTGCCTAAACGAACGGTAAGATAAACGTCCGTATGCTCGACATTGTACTTGTATAAAATTTTATAAATTTAATCGGCATTCATCTTGGCTACAATTGACAGGTCGCGAACCAATGTTCGTATGATGTTGATCAGAGGCGTTTACCGCGCGATTGGTTCATTGTCATTGTGTTACGTTTTTTCCAGCACCACGTTACGCACCTCAAAATTTTGGCCAAATTGAATGCCGAGCTTTGTATCTTAGTTTTAGTTTCGCTTCGCTTTATACTCGCGAGTTGTGCTCGTATTCTCAAAGATACTTATGATGAAATCAAACTATTTTCCCCGTGTGGTGCCGGGTTAGAATAGCACCGGAATAGGGTTAAGTGTATTGTGGGCGATGGGCTAGCAACCTGTCACTGCAATATCACGTTTAACCATCTGGATACCCTGAAATGGCTAAACGTGGCACTGGATTTTTGAATTCATGTGCTCTGCCTACCCCTCTTGGGAATACAGGCGTGAGGATATGTATGTATGTATCAAACTATTCATGAGTGAGAACACGACACTGTTAATCGAACAACATCATCGGGTGGCGATATTAGTTTGATAATGCGCTATCGCCTACACTACTTAATAATCGCTCTCACCATGTTTTGACATGACGGGTGGGTAGTCAAATGACGTGATTTAATCGCTGTTCAGAGTGGGCACTCTAGCTTAATCTATGATGTCTGGTTGCACGCAAAAGCTAGTGGTTTATAGCCTCTTCCACATCTAAATAATCTAACTCTAAGGCTCAATTCACACCAGAAGAGCAGCGCATCGCGGCGTAGCGCAGCGACCCGCTCCGTGAGAATGCGCGAGGATTCCTGCGACTGCTCGAGAAGCCGCTGGAATGCGTAGGAAGTCGCTGGAATTTACATAATTATTGACATATTGACATATGTATTGACAGCGGCTGTCGCGACTACTCGAGCATCCTCGGGCATTCCCGCGACAGCTCGCGCAGTCGCACGGCTTTGTTTATGGAATGCGCTGGAATTCCCGCGGATCCGCGGGCATCCGCGCGCATCGTTAGAGTTTCTCATGCGATAGTAAGTCTTATTGTAATGAAAATAAAGTTGAAATTCTTAAAACCAAAAAAAAAAAATTTATTGGTCTCTCAAGGTTATCCCACTGCTGGCCAAAGGCCTCTTCTTGAAACCTAAAAAATACTCAACTCAATTTTTTTAGCATGTTAAAAAGATGTTTATTGCTGAAAAACCGATTGCACGGTCAAGGAATTTAATTCATAAGCCACCATAAAACTTTTGAAAGAAAAAAGCATTACCTTTTGAGTAAATTTTTTACGTACTTACTTTTAGTTAAAAATCTCGAATTAAGGAAGTTAAATTAATGATCCCAGTACCTAATATCCATTGTTACAATTCAAATGTACGTCAAACACTATCAAGTAGGAATTAATATCCTGAGGACGTTTATAATTGAACCAACTACGTTTAATGATGTCCCAAAACTGTCAGCACACGTACTACGTAATGACAGGCACCTGTATACAACTCCGATTACTATGCGATGATAAGTACAGTCAGCATTTGCAACATCTAAATGGTAACATAACTGTAAACAGTTTAGTTGCCATTAAACTTCTAATTATCAACGATCAATGTATGGGAGTTTTCAGAAAAAACTGTAGTTATACCTAATTTTATAATATACATTAGTTATACATAAATGTTTCGGTTGTATATATTTCAGTTTTTTTTAATGAATTTCGGTGGTTTCCATTCAATAACTTTAAAGATGAACATAAAATCGTAAAACATCCCACCTCAGCTCACAGTGATGTGCGTAAGTTGAGTAAATTATTAAATCGACATTGGTAATGTACAGTCCCATTTGTGACAAGAACACGATTTATGTTTATTATTTTAGTAGCAGTAGCCTATAAAAGTCAATCTAACTGCCCTTGCAATTCCTAATCACCTATCTTTTATACCTAATCACCCCATTAAACGGCACCTAAGATTTAATATTTAGTGCTCAACGTTTGAATAATAACGCTCTTTGCTTTAGGGCCGATTTTTCAATCACCAGATAAATTTATCTGCCAGTTAAAATTGTTGCTATCCTTTTTTCGCGTCATATAAAAGAAAAGTGACAGCCAACATGTATCGGACAGATATGTTTTATCTGGGGATTGAAAAATTAGCTCTTAAACTATAACAACTTTGCTCTACCGCAACCTTAGCGTTGCTAAATTTATGTAATCAATGTGTGTTCGTGCATCTCCGCTTCCAATATGGCGAAGGAACACACACAATTCCTATCTACTCTATTCTATAATATCTTTCACATTGCTTTATCACTGAACAGGATGATTGCAGATCTAAAGCTTGAACTAAGCACTAAAACCTGTTACAGCCATTTCAGTTGACAGGACTGTAAAAAGCATCTCATGTGAATGAACCTTGGTATTGTCTAAAATGCAGTCTCTGGCATTTGACGAGGTAATACTTTAGGTAACTGTGTAAGTACCTAAGCGATGCATTTACTTACCCCCACTACTTCTTGCCAAGTTAGATTTCGAGGACTGTTATTGAAGTTATACAAATGCGATAGGTCCTTATGCGCGCTCTACACTCGCGACGCGAACACCCGCGAACGCCCGCGAAAGCCGCGAATCGCGAGTGTAGATGTTGTTCACGCCTTGCGTTCGCGCTTAGTTATTATGCGTGAGCCGCTGCGTAAATTCACGCCGTGAATTCACGGCGCGACTTCGCGCCGCGAGTGTAGAGCGGGCTTTACCTATGATGTTAGCGTTTTGCGTGGAGATTTTTAAATCAAACCAAATCATTTTCTTGCGAGAACTAAGGTATTTTTACGCATGAATGAGCATCACAGTTCATTATAATAGTGGTATGCAAATACATAATATTCTTATTTAGTACAAAATTCTCGTGTCACAATGTTAGTTAATACCATACTCCACCAAAACTGCTTGATCGATTGCGCGACAAAGACTCGAAAGGAAAATTGTTCCAGACACGATATTTAAAAACTTTATATTTTTAAAATCTTTGACTGGCCAGTTGTAAATGCTTCGATGAAAATAAAAAGCATTCGAATGGCGTGGGCGCCGCGGCGCGTCGTTCCTTGAATGAGTCAATGAATGAATGTTACGTGAGATAAATCACACCATTGGCTCAATGGGCTGCGGTCGATGTCTAGCTTCATAGACATCCTGTTTTGAAATAGCTGCAATTGGAGATAAGTCCACAGTACGCCCTACTTTTCAAGCGTTGGAGAAACGGACCTACAGTAATGAAAATGGGACAAATTGTTACAATTCTTGTTTCTTATCTTAAGTTTTTTTTTAGTTAATTCATTTAGTTAGACTAGATCAGTAACCCAGTGAAATAAGTAACAGAATACGAAAAAGAGCTATGGTAGACTAATGGTTTGACCTATGGCCTCTCAGGTAGAGGGCAGTGGACTCGAAACCCAGGCTCGCGTCTAGGATTGTTCCCAATTTATTTGCGAACTGAAATTTGATTTTTGCCCGGAATTTATTCGGTGCACCTATTTTGGAATTGATTCTTCGTCAACAATAGAACCTATTTACTGTCAACATAATAGTGACATTGCATTGCATTGCTCAACAACGGAAAACTTTATTACGTTTACTTTGACAACGTTCTACATTGGGTCAGGAATTAATTGGTTCGACCGTACTTACTTAGTTCAATAAAGAATTTTCTATCTGGTACATTAGCTGCGTAAAGTGTAGTGAAGTGCTCAAATGATTAAAAAGTATGAAAATGATGCAACATGATGAAATGGAATAATTTGTCGTGATTATGACTATAATGAGTAATGATTAAATTTTGGACGCATTCAGGGTGGACATCAGTCTGACCATGATAACTAAATAATAAATAGGTACAATAAAGTACGTAGTTATTTATATCTACAATCATTAATAAGTAAACAAATCATAATACATAATACATAATTCTCACGCCCATATTCCCAGGAGGGGTAGGCAGAGCACATGAATTCAAAAATTCAGTGCCACGTTTAGCAATTTCAGGGTAAGCAGATGGTCAAACGTGACATTGCAGCAAACAAATCATTCAGCCAAAATGTCTACAGTCCCCGCCTACATTTTAAAGTCGATTAAAAACAACACTAAACGAATGAAATTAAATAAAAACTCGTAAAATTAAAATAATGATGAGTGATGACAAATTGTAGGGAGAAGTTTCCATAATGTTTCTTAAGCGACAAAATTTTGGTTCTAATCGAAATTTGTATGGTCTCCCTTGGTGGTAATATCACAACAGAATTTTCCTAATAAATCGGCTTTGTAGTAGGTAATAAACTGCCCATTATGTTACTTTAACAATACCATACAATATGGAAGTTACGATGGCTATTTCACCTAATTAGTCTAATTACTAAAACAAAACAGAAACAGTAACTTAAGCCATTTTATATAAAAAAAAGAAAACATCTGAAATGTTGTTAAAGGTGAGTAGATAACATTTTTCATCTTTATGTTTTTAATTAAAGATATAATAGTAACAGATGGCTAATCTGTCATTAAAAAGCAACCTAAACTTATTTATCCTAAGTCGCCTCTTACGACATCCACGGAGGGGAGAGATGTTATTCTATCACGAGTATCGCGGCACAACACAGGACCTTATAAATAACAAGCCTTAAAAATATCTGCATCTGTTTTGCTAGCACCTTTATAACCTCAAAAAAGATGTCGGAAAATCTCAGACAAAAAAGTTAAAAGTTGGTGTACATCGTAATAAACTCCCGCATAAAACGTTCCGTTTCTTGTTATCGGGGTTATCAGATTTCCATTTAAGTACGCCGTGGATTGCCGACGTCACCTTGGCGCCGGGAGCTGACACTAATCGTCCTATTAACTCGAATTTATTAAAAGCCGTGTCTCCTCCAGTTGCAAATACCTACTGCATTAGATGGGCTAAGTTCAAGGGTAACTGTATTTGTAAAGTATCACACCTACAACCTACAGAATACATAATTGTATTGTACCTATAGTGTCAACTGCGTTACCTGTGTGGTGTAGGGTTTAGAGTCTAAACCCTCTAAACTTTAGACTAACACCTTTCTATTTCTTCGTCGTAAGAGGCGTCAAAGGATCTTTTTGGCGACAGGCTAGCCACCTGTCTCTATCTTTTTATGGAACTTTAAACCTTACTTATGATAGAAATCCATCGAAGCTAAAATTTAAGCTTAAAATTGATATCATTCCGTTTTAATTTACTCGTTTTCAATTCTCTCGAAACCACATTATCAAAATCCAATTAAGTTTTTGTTCGAATCCGACTGCAATTTATTTTACCAAATTAATTAATTTACGTCATAAATCCATTCCTGACCTGCCAGCTAATTGCATTTGTCTATATTGAGGACAGCTGTTTTTCAAAACCTATAAAAAGAATGGCTGCATACTGTTCTGGAACGAAAGCTCTCCTGCAATTTCACAAGCTTTTCTTAAAAAATGGCATAGACGTGAAGCTTACTCAACCTACATGATACCTACACATTTGAGCGCACGTGACTGTTTTTAAAAATATATCTTCCTCCCAGAACACGGGGTGAAGGTTAAGCATGTTAACAGCTCCTGGGAAACTCATGGAGAAGACAATGGAGGGAAACATAAGGTTTTCTGATAACTACAGGAACCGTGGCTACAAACAACATAAAATAACTGATGTATCTTTTGTATACCACGTAAGAAGATACTAATTACATAATGTGGATGATGCAAAAGAGGTGTCAGAGTCGTAGAAAATGAAACATTTGGTATCTGCCTACGCCTGGGGAAAGAGGCCTGACGGTATGTATATGTAAGGTAAGTATCTTTTCTTTTGTAAACATCTATGAACTAATTACAAACTTAATCTATTCGACGCTTACCGGCTTTATACTAAAACAATTAAACAATTTAAACTTTGATCACTTTCAAATTCTCACAAGATGGAGAATGGCGCAAAGTAGTTTTTTTTTAATCGTAAACCATTGGTACAATGGTACATCAATATTGATATGAAATTATATATTATTTAGTTATTAGCCAATGGGACGCACGACGCACCCTTCTACGCGCAAGTAATATGCTTTAGGTACCTACATGTGATCATGTCGACCATGTACCTATATTATTGAAGATATTTAGTAATAAAAGAGGTCATAAGCATTACTGAACAACCTTTATTAACGACACCCTAATACTAATTACAAAGCGCCCAATAAGGTCACTATTTTTGGCAAATTCGTAGAAGTAGATACGATTCATTACACAATCACAATCACACACAACAACGATACAGTTCATTAATTTTGTAGCCGTGCATTAACAAAATTAAAACACAACAGCGATTACATTACAACAGCGATTAATTTTTGTGCGATAACTAGAACAATTGAATAAAGAGGCTTTTAGATAACAAAGAAAGTCTGTTCTTTATTGTAGGAAGCTTTAATTGAACCACAAAGTTGACGACATGGCATGTTACATATGAAAAGTCGTTGAACCTTAGACTACTTGGATAGCTTTAGGTACTTGATCACAAATGAAATCAAAGCCTGATTGAATAATGTAGTATGTTTAGTACCTACCTACGTCACAGATACCAGGAACTTAACTTAGACATAATTTCTAAACACGTACAACGTAAAAAAACGCTGTCTAAAAATCTAAACACCTTCGATTTTTTTCTTCTACAAAGGGTAATTATCCGTATACCTAGCTTTTGCGCGTTAATAAAGTTTCAGTCGCCGAAGGTGGCAATGTAAAAGACATGAATGAACCGCTTCCATTCGGTTGAAGTACACATCGCCCTAACGCTTGGATATGAGTCGTCTGTTTCAATATTGACATTACCATTTCGTACACCAATTAGAGGCAAAATTACCCGTAAATCTTCCATTTAGTCTTAGCCCGACTAAATTATCAAACCCTAAGCCACTTCCATGAACACATCTCATTTACATAGACACCAATTTAGCCTTCCCTTGAACCAACGCCGTCATAATTACTCAGTGTGAGCAATAGCCAATTACAACAGAAGATTGATTTATTGGCATGGCTTCAGGCTTCCCTCTCCTTCGTCGGCAAAAACATTGACAGCAAATGTACAGTGTTAGAACTATCGCTAATGTCATCGGCAACCAAATGTACACAGGTACCCCTGTGGGCTTCATAGTTTCAGCATATTCTTTGAGCAGAGCGCAAGGTATGTGAGTTTTCTCTTCTAAACTCGTTGCATTATGCCAAATCACACAATCTTGAATCCTGTTTACCGCCAATGGTAGCCCTGTATTATTGATAAATGGCTTTACGTCGATTTGTGCTGAAGTGACATCAAAAACATTGGGATCATCATGTCGTACTGTTCCCGCTCGCTCCATGAACGTCGACATCATGAAGCACGGGAAACTTGTCTCCTCGTAGTGTTTCCAATCGATAATTTGCATGGAACATTTGTCTTCCGCGCTTTGGGCATGGTAGCGTATCCCGGGTGATCGTCCCAGGTTGTACAAAGCCAGTCCTGACAGCAGCAATCCGTACCGCCCGAGTGACTCCCTGAATTTGTAGACGTAAGTGGGCGGCTGACCGTGGAAGACAGGGTACGTCACCGGGGCGGAGCAATGGCGGCACATGAACGATATATAAGTCGGCGGATGGTACGAGTAGTGCGTGTGTCGCGTCACGACATGATTGCTGTTCGCGGCGCGCAGTGCCGAGTGGTTGCTGAAGCGTCCGCGAGGCCCGCCGTGTATTTTAGCTCCGACGAGTACTACGGTTACGGTAAAGTAAATAAATACTGTGTGAAGCGGCTTCATTGCAACGCAAAGGGCGGGTCCCGGCGCGCGACTGGCGCTGTTTGGGGGAAAAGGGACGCTTGGCGCCATTGCAGACTTGCCGGCGCCAGACTGGCGCCCCTGGCATTCCCATAAACCGCGGGCATGGGGAGTTCGGGGAGCGAATTTTGGCGCATTCGGTGTAAGAGTTTTCACAGCGATGAGAACATCATTGCCTTGCGCTGTGCGAGTGACGCGCGTCTTTGATAGGGCAGGCCACAGGTAGTCAAGGTCAACGATAATATGTTTGCATTAGCTCGTAATGAAATTGCCTACCTGTTGCTAATTGTTCTTATATCCGAAACCGCAAACATTTACTACTTTAGAAAGAGAAAGTGCTTAAGTAACTATCACATATTATGGAAACAGCCCTTATTATACGGTTGGTACAAAACAGAAGTTGACGCTAATCGTAATAATGCCCCAACCCAAAGCAAAATTAAATACAAACAAAACAACGCATGCGAAATTTTACCGCGACTCTAAGTCTATCCTCCATCAGATTGATGAAAAGCGCACCCTAACTTTAAAGATATAGAGACGAATATTCAACTCACTAAACTTAAGAATCTCACAATCGCATCACAATCATTAAAATTCGGCGCGACTCTACCTCTCCCCTTCTAGCACGCTTGAATGTATGAAAGAAGAAAAAACTGGTGATGTCCCGAAATGTTCAAGCTCAGTGTGACCAGGTTAGTTACATATGTTAACAATTTAAAATTCTCGGGATAAATTACTAATGCGAACAATGCGAACATACTTATCATATCAAAATACTTTTTTTTTACCAAATATTTTTTTATGGTATTACTTACTTCATTTTATTTCATCTATTACTAAAAATAGTAAAAATCTAACTAATATTCATCTGATTGACCGTAAAACTTAATTACAGTAAACTCCATTGCAATATACTTTTCTGTTGTAATATTAAATGTCAAAAGGAAGTCGTCGTTAGTTTCAGTACATATTTTTTTTGACAACGTTGTACGATTGAAAAAATATTTTACTGTTATGGCGTCAAATTAAATTTATGGACATAGCAACTTTACAGAGTGGCTAAAGGAGCTAGAAAACGGCTGATGAAAAACTTTTAATCCAACGATAAAATAGTTGCCATACTCAAAAAAAATTGTCGACAACTTGGTCGCTAGCGCATGAAAGTGGCTTTCATGTAATTGCATCACTTTTTGGTGGGTATTTACTTTAGAACTATCGTCTGTTTTATGGCTATTAAAAATTAAATTAGCAACTTTTTGTCAGAATTAAAATGGCAACACAGTGCAGTGCTGCGTCATATCTATAAATACTAATGTCAGTCAGTTTTTCGTCTGACTTGTTGGTGTACGTATTTTTGCCAACGATAAACGATCATTATTTTTTCTTTCTAACTCATCAACATATGCCAGACAGACAAAGCAATTCAGATTAATGGTGAGTTTTTAAATGTTTATCTGGGGTCATCTAGCCTACACTACAGCATCTACACTATGAATGTATACTTTAAGACAGTCCGTAAGCATCTTTGCGTGAATTTATGATAAAGTTTTTGGCATCAAGTGTTCGTTTTAAATTACAATACAGACATTATTACAAAAATACGAGTAAAACAGAAAGGGGGTTCAATGACCCATTATAAGGAGGCGATTTACAATATCTGAAAAAAAAAGAAGAAAAAAAGCATTAATTTAACTTATTGATTTGGCAAACTTTTTGAATATTTTTTTTTAAATCCGTCAAAGAATGCATTCTGTTAAATAATCCATGATAACTTCAGTTCTATTAAGTGACAGCTTACTAGGGTTTACAGTATTTTTCGCATTAATAATTTACATTTTTACCCGTTTTTTTGTAACACGTTATACTTAGTACAGTCATCAGTATTAATATCTGCCACGACGGAGCATGCAAAAATATCTGACACGTCCTACTGCCCCTAGTAATAGAGTCTTGTCTTATTGGGTCAGATATTGGTGCTGGTGACTGTACATGCAGGCACGTAGTTTGATCAGAGTCAAAGTGTTGTATAGAAAAGCCTCTACCTTCAATAAATAATAATTAAACAGTATAATAATTAAGTTTTTTCCTATCTTTTTGATACGACATGAACGATCGTCAAATAACAGATAAGTAAGAAAGTGATGTCTAAATCCAAAAATTTACAAGCAAACTACAAGCAACAATGCTACTCTGCAACAACTCTGCTTAACCTTGGCTTTTAACTGTTTCAGATGGGTGACATGAACATAAACAAGTACTGTGTCATCGAAGTACTTGATCCCCCGTACTCGGACTTCGACAAATACATTTGTGTCCCAATCTCTTGGGTCAGCTTCCAGAACACTCTAACCGGAGAATCAGCATTTGCTAAATTTCCCATAGAAAATCTCTCTGATATAAAGAGACGTGCTAAAAATGGAGAAGATGTGGTAGAAGACTGGCCATCTTTTGAAGTTTTAGTGATTTGTTGTATTGGTGAGTGTAATAAAGCATTTCAGATGAGTACAAATAGTAGAACATAAAAAGTAAAAAAATAATTAAAAAAATAACAAAAAGTAAGTACCTACCTACTATAAATTACGCGCGTGTGTAGTCGGGCTTAGAATGCTGAATGGATATCAAAAGAGGCAACTAAGGAACTAGCTACAGTAGGCTTAGCACGGCAAGGTGCGAGTAGAGATACGATACGCGCGAGATAGACTATACCTATCACTGTCTAATTAGAGATGTCAGAAAAAGAAAGGGTAGTGTGTTGCCGTGCTAAGCCTGCAGGTATGCTTTGGGCGTCTAGCTAGCTACTATTAAACTAACTAACCACTATTAAACCTCTTTCATAAATGTTAAATGGTGTCAGAAGTGGCTAAGAAACGTGAAATAGTCATAGCTTTGACAATAATGTGAAAATGGGCGCGGCGTGTGCGTGTAGGTACACGTGTAAAATCAAACATAATGAGGTATAATTGATACCATTCCATTCTATATATTGGAAATCTGATGATGTTCCGAATATTTTTTTACCCAGTGCTCGGTGACTAATCGTATTTAGGTTAGCTTCTAAGAGTCACACTGATTGGTTGTTATATTTTTCACAGATTCGTATCAACATGCCATTGAATTTATCAAATCAAACAAAAAGAGAATACTGAAAAGGAGCTGTGCAACAAACGACGAAAATGGTATTTGTATAGTTTTAACTAATACATACAATTATAATATAGTTTTAACAAATGACTATAATTAGTTGTTTTTATAATATAATTACGTATTGTTGATGTAACTATGTGACTTGTTGGTTGAGGTAACTTTTAGACGAATGAAATGAAGAAAGAATAAACAAATATTTCGTTTATTTAGAAGTAATTTTTCCAGCTACTTTTAGCCAAATTTCAGTAAAGTCGGAGCACATATATTTGAACTGAAAATATCGGCGTTACGTTGGCAAGGCTAGTATATCGTTTCCATTTACCCACATTTGACTATAGTTTAACATTCCATTTCAGAGGCTCCTGTTTCAACATACTCAGATAAAAGAACTAAATCGGAAGTATGTAAACCTAAAGCTTCTGTACCATTTGTCAACAACTCGCTATCAATCCTACCAACAGACACAGAACAAAAACAATTGGAAGAAACAAATCAAACCACTTGTGATAAGCAAAACAAGGTTTACGGAACTGCCAATTCAGCTAACAATAAAGTGCATTTTACTAGGCAAGCACGCAAAGCATCTGAATCAGTTAAAATGGCCACACCGGCAAACAGCGATAACGATTTATTTCAGGATAATGCAACGCCAGAAGCACACTTCAACGACTTTTCAAATGTTAATATCACCAAGATAAGTGGATCTATAGCAATTCCTACTCAAATGCTGAGTAATGAGCATATAAATACCAAGGAAAAAGCTGATTCCTTAAAAAAGGTGTATGCTGAGTATCTAGAATGCTACACCATTGTCGATGAAATACGCACCTATTTTCACGAAAACTGCGCATTAGTAGGAGAGATGATAGATCTGATAACGTTTAATAGTAAAGATAACTCTGTCGTTCTTCATGCTGAAACAGTGGTCAGTGAATTGATAAATGAAGATCACAATGCAACAACCGAAAGACAAACTGTAAACGAATCAGTTAGTAATGAAAACAATCAATGTGATAATGACATTATTGAAAAATCTGTTACTGTACGTGACAATGAAAACGTATTAAATAACATGGATAGTAATGGTGCATCTGCAAATCAAAGTAAACATCGCAAATTTAATTTGCCAAAAGAATATGACGAAAACGACTCGCGGTGGACTTTAAAACATCGCGAAATGAAGGAAGGGCTTTTCGAATTATTACCGCGTTCAGGTGTGTATGTCGATTTAGTCCAATTAAACAATATTAAAAGAGTATCGAAGGAAAGGACGACCTTTGCACAAATGCTGTTGTCTGAAGTTTTTAGTGAAAATGCTTTAGGTATATGCTCTTTTCATGATAAAAAAGCTAATGAATTTGACCCAGCCGGAACTAATGTAAGACCTGTATTAGACACCTTTGCCCTAAACGTATTGTTGCACTACGTCCACAAATATGGAGATGAAAAGAATTGGCCTAAAATACATGATCATTTTATTTGCGGCAGTCTCCTTAGCAAAATGCAAGAAATGAGAGCTAAAGCCATGGACCGAAAATTATAAATAGATACTTACAGTACTCACCGTTTTCATAAATTTAAAGATAAATGAGGAACTCGACGCAAGTAAAGAAAGAAATCTGAATTTGACTTATTGAGACTACGATATAGACATAGACCATAGACAACGACTAAGTTTCGTCTGTCTCTCAATCCGTTATCCTTGATAATAATGTTTTTGCTTAATAAAGATTCAGATTGTGAAAAAAAAATACATTAACAATATATTACTCGTCATATTGAGCTCATAATAAATTCATACATGGTCTACGTTGATTTTACTATCTATTTTAAGCTGGATATCATACAGTCATCTAGATAAGCATACTATGAAAGCACTCTTAACAGACACATAAACAATCTTGTAGATTTTGCGAAATCATCCAAAAAAGCGGCGCACGGCGCTCTACTAATAGTTGAAAGAATCAAGGTTGGACAGCAAAGAGTGTGGTGGCGACAATGCTCAGGAAATTGTCCATAATGCCGCTATATCTCGCAGGAAGCGCTTACTTGCGCAGGCGCGCATTGAGCGAGTGTCATCAGCGAAATCTATACTGTAATCATGAGTGAGGCGAGGTGAAGTGCCTAGGCATGCTTTGTTACCTGCTGTTTTATTCTGTAAGGTCAGTGTTACGCTTACTAATGCCGAAGTGACAAATTAGCTGATTGTGCGAAGATTTTTTGACACTACATCGTTGATACCCCCGTAAATTTACGTTGATATGATTAACAACAACCATTATCGCTATATCTAAGAATGTCAATAAATAAAGGCGAAAATTAAATTGTCCTATAAATAAGGAAAAAAAACAATTCACTTATGCCAATTATACGCCAACAATATGCGTATGTACCTACTAATCTGTGAAGAAAGTGACGCACTAATTTTGTTACTCGATTTGTTTTTCTCAATGTAGGTACTAATACTGATCTTGATAATTGGGAGACTACTTAGGAGCGAGTTTAGGTTAATTTTAGTAAGTCAATAAATGTTAATGTAATCCGTACTAATATTATAAGTCAGAAAGAGAGTTTGTTTGTTTGTTTGTTTGTTCCGCTTTCACGCCGTAACTACTGAACCGATTGCTTTGAAATTTTGCAGACATAAAGAAAGAAGTCCGGATTAAATAATAGGGTACTTTTTATCCCGGAAAAATTGATGTTCCCGAGGGAAAACAAAAATATAGTTTTCTTGATAGATCGATATCAATCGATGATAGATCAATATCGATCGATGATCGCTCGATAGATGATAGATCGATGGCGCTGTGTGTCGTTTGAAACGAGAAGTTTTCTTATAGTTGTGCTTTATACCGCAATATAACCGAGCTCCACGCGGGCGAAGCCGCGGGCGGAAAGCTAGTTAATGATAAGTGCGCGTTTGGCAGCAGCAGCCGCCACGGCTCCTGGATGAAGGGCTACGAACTAGCCCGAAACATGTCCAGATAAACTCGATTAATTAAACGTGAGTTATCCGAAAACTTTCAACATTAATAAATGTTGTTTATTTTCTGCTTAGTTATATGTAAGTAGTTTTAATTCCGGAATTAAATCAGTTTACAAAATTTCGTCAGTACTAACTGAACTAACAAAGCCGGCTACATTTTATCACGAAATAGTGCCAAGTTCTCTCGAAACACTTACGAAGTTCTGCGCAAAAGATAAACAATTACTCATTTATATGAAAAATAAAGTGAGTGCAAGGGCAAATAAAAAGAAAATGGTGCACATCTCAAGATGCGGTTTAGACACAAAACTAATAAAATAAATATAATAAGTTTACGTCTCCACTTTGTTAGGTACTGCATCGATCCTATATTGGAAACGAATATAGTCTTGGTAGTCCAGCGGTTCAACATGTGGCTGTGGCCTCTCACGCAGAGGGTCGCAGGTTCGAATCTCTGGCTCGTTCGTGACTTTTTAGGAAACGAATTAGATATTTACCACTATACTATATAAAGCAATGAGTAAATAAACATGAATATGAATATAGCCCAAGCCCTTTCGTACTGAGAGGAGGCCTGTGCTCGGCAGTGAGACGGAACCAGGGGGACAATATTCGAGATAATCCTATAATCTTACTTACTCTAGAACAACCAATACATCGTCAAAAACTCCGTATGTATAATGTAAACAACGAATTCTTTAGTGAGCGTAATGTAAACCGTATCAATGACGACACTTGACCCTGGTGTGAAAAACAATAAATTATTCAAGTTCAATGCGAATAAATTGAACAAACAAACGAACATGCATAGTATTCCATTATTCTAGGCACGAAACACAATTGTGTTTTCATTCAAATAAATCTGGAAAGTGTATTTTAATGGTACCTTACGTTTCCAATAGTTTCCATTGAATGGTATGTGAAGTGCGCATGTTTCTGAATGAATGGTTGCGTTAGTGACTCACATAAAACCGTTACTAAGTTGATTATATTTATAGAAAGTACTTTTATAAATATTGTAAACAAATGCATACAATAGGCATGCACTCTGAAAATATTTAAGCATTATAAATAAAAATATTTGTCGCTTGACCTTTGTAGGCTTCACTCTGACACGAACAAGGATCTATGATACGTTTAAATGATACCTACTAATAATGTAATAGTAAACAAAATTGTCACTTCAGTGTTCCTCATGTTATAAAACCTCAACAAATGCAACCGTTCAATTCTAGAATCCATATACGCGATCCAATCCATTCGAGTTAGATTCGCTTCGCTGTGTCCTATGTGAGTTGGAAATGAGATCAGTCGTAGCGTAGTATAGTAGAGAGCTACATAACATATTCCTGCACCTTGTATAGATAAATATTTTAACCAGTGGTCGAGTATACGCGTCTGAAAACCCATTTAAATATTTCCTGAAAGTTGTCATTATTGACCTTGTGGGAGACAAACGTTTCATTGCTTTTCAGACCATTGCACCCTGTGTTTTACCTACCTTACGACCCTTACGTCCCGTACGTAAGTCCCGTTAGTCGGCGTGTACGCACCTGCAATCGTTCGACATTGCGATGCAACATACATATGCGGTTGACAAAGATTGGACAATATATTCAGATTTTCGTACTTTTCGTCTACTTAATCTCACCACTCAGTTAAACTTCATTCGGTTGTTTTCCCAGTCCACACGAAACTCAATGGACGTCTCGCCAAAAACATTAGCAATATGAACCGTCTAATGTCAAGCTGGGTGTCGTTTTCGAGTGCGCAGTTCAATTAAGAAAATGGCCGTTACAAGGACACATAAATACCCGATCTTTAACAATGGGGTGTGGAAACGCGGCAAGTATCGTAAAGTGTCCATTCCCTTTATGATGGACCGATACTATAGGCATTTTGGTCGGGCCCGGCAAAGGTCACGTGTAGGTAATAAAATTAAATGTATCATTAGCTGATTGATTAACTAACTCCTACAGTTAGAGGCTATGTGAACAATGAGTAAACCGTGAAGCGCTTCTGCCGCCTTTCTTTGTATTTATTTTATTTATTTATTTTATTGTAAAGGGAAACATACAGCATAAGTAATACAATAATACAGTTCATAAAGTTAAAACACAAGCCATAACAGTTTCCACCAATAGATTTTAACCATTTTTTGTAACATTTTTTTTTTTTTGATACGATTCTTCGTTAGATTTTCTTTTAGTTAGAATGACGGATTGTTTTTGTATATAAAAACTGTGTAAATACATACCTAATATACTTTGTTTATGAGGAGAGATCTATTTAATTTGGCTCCACATAATATTCCCCTTGCATATTTAATGAGTAGACAGATATCAAGATTCCAACGAAATAGTACAACACCTACGTCATTACTACTAATCTATCTACGTTTACATCATGACCATTTTTGTTTCATTAAAAGTATTTACATCACGCACTCTTAACCATTCGACCTTTTATTTCCTGAATCCGTAGCTTTTAAGATAATCACTGCCGGGAGATAATGGCGATTTATCAAGTAAGTATACCTTATTTATACTCGTTTGCCATCAGAAACAAACAATAATATACCGAGGAAAAGTTAATCCACTACCGAAAATAATTACGTGACGTGAAACTTCAAACGAAACAAAATATGTTTCCTCAGAGGTAGGAAGTTGGATCTCATTCCATTGTCGAAGTCCAAACAACTAATTACTATGTAAAATATAGCGGTAAAATAAGCAAAGAATACGAAAGTTCTGTTGCGTAAATATTTGTGTTCAGCGGAGTTTAAATGACCTTTAGTTAGTTAATTCAGTATTCAGTATCGTGTAGTATAATTTTATGTAGAACAACAAAGTAATATGCTTGGGTTTTGGATATCTCCGAAGGTATTTGGAATAACAAATCAGATTAGGTGGGTAGTTCTTTGGGAGGGAAGACCGTTACCTTAAGTTATTAGAAGCAACAAAACTTGTAATGGTATTTATCTGTTTTAATTTAATGTTTGGTTTGGTTTAGACGAATTCTTTAGTGTATACCACAGATTGAAAAACGTAGCTTAGGACGTCTTCAAATTCGATGGAGTTATGATCTTCGCACGGCAGCTGGCAGCATATCATTCAGTAGCATATCATGAAAGAGGCCTATGTCCAGCAGTGGACGAAAATGGACTCATGATGATGTACTTCGTTCGGTCTGTTCCAAGTTATATCCTGGATTCCTTTACTGTTCTGTGGATTGATTCTGTTGCAATCGCTTCAATGAAGCATTTCGCTCCCTTGGACAATTACCGTTATAGTGAAATTAAAAGTAGCAGTAAGTGGTAGTTTGTTGCTTGACATCATTCCATGTAATTTAATTCTAAATGTAGAAATTACTTCGTAGCAATATAACCGCTTGTTGACTGTATTCTTTTATAAATTCTGCAATCTAAATACTTAGTAAGAGTAATTGCGATGTATTGTATCTTTCGTTGCATGATTTTAATCCGTTTTAATTAGCCCGTCGTCGGGTCTTCTTAGTTTTACATAAAGCAGCTTACTAGACCCCAATCCCCGCCATTGGTTGCCCGTAGCCTTAATAACGTCCGGTGGTAAGAATACAAAAGGGGTTTTCTTTCAAGCACCATTCAAGACATGCTAATGTTGCAAGACCTTGAGTAAGCGTTTTCCAAGTTACCACTTGTTTCTCCTTTGTTAGTCCCAGCTGGTTGACGTGAATAACTAAATGGGCATTGAGGGCGATATTTAAATTAATTGCTCTATAAAAACATCAGTCCAAAAGGAATTAATTAACACGCTGCCACGGTATGATCAGTTTTGAAGTAAAGTATTTAAGTAAATGGTGTGTACTTTTGTGTAGGCTCGAGCATGCGTTTGGTCCCAAAAATGTATGAAGGGCGACACTTATAGAGCCTCAGATATACTTTAAATTTAGATCGGGTGGTAGATAAATGAATGTCGTGTAAATACAGGAAAACAGCTGGATGAAAATAAGATGAAGTGGTGGTTGGTTACTCCATCAAATAGGATGTAGCTCTTAACGCATTCACAGTCTCCAACGCATACACACGTTTTCGTAACTTTAGCCCATAGCTGTCCAAGGTTAGCAGGTCGCAGTCGCAGAAGGATGCACTTGGGCGTTCACAGCACCTGAAGGAAGGTTGGCCTCCTAGAGGGAATGCGTCAAAGAAAAGATGAACAATTTTGTAATAGCTTTCTTCTTTCTAGTCGGCCTAACAAGCCACGACAAATTGTGCTGGAGTTAATGCAGGAAGAATCACTCAAGTTCTAAGAATAGAAAAAACGGTATGACCGCGTCTTGTGTGTGACCGCAAGGTCTGTAGAGGTTGCGGTATAGAAAATAATCACATGACATTCACAGTATATGTAATGTGTGATAGATTGATTATACAGAATCAAAGGATCTCAGTTTGATAAGGGCAGCTGTTACATGGCCGATTCTCGAATAGGCTCCTAATGGAACCTTTTGTGGATGGATGTAGGATGATTGATTGCAAATTTTAATAACCCTATAAATACCGAGTGTTAAATAAAACAATCAACAGTATAACAATATAAAATAATTGGTGCCTGAGACCCAAAAACAAAATATTTTTAATTTTTCATATTTAGTCTTTACTTTATTTTTACGGCATTTTCATTGATATTTTTTAACGTTATAATTATAACTACACGTATGTTTTCTTTTGTCAACCGGAAAAAATACTTTCACCTATGAGCGACATCACGAGCCACCATACCCGAAGTTTGATGGTCTCTACGTTTTTAAACATAAACTACTGTGAGACTCACTCATAGCGAAATATAAAACTGTTACGCTCTAATTATATGTATAGGTGTACGCGGGACTTAATCACGATTTTATTTACCTTCTCTTCTTTCTTTAATTATGAGTGAAAATCGCGAAAGTTTAAAATGTTGCACTCTAGTCTTTCAATCGCCATTACTTCATTCGTTTTTCCGTTTCATTTAATTATCTCTACATTCTCTACTTTAGTCAAGTTTAAATAATTTGTTAAACCAAAAATACCTGTTCCATATTTATCTATAATCTAACTGAACAACTAGCAATTTTTACCTCAAGATGGAATTTAGTTTATAAAAATCGGATTAACAGATGTTTATTTAACGCGTTTAATTATAAATACTGTAATTACTTTAAACAGATTCCCCAAATCCGACGGCACTTTGTATCAACGTCGGGAAACTTCAATTAAGTGGGCATTCCTTTGAAGATTCCTTCTGGGCGACCTCTAAAACAAAGGATGTGCTGAAAAAGGAACTTCCTTAGAGGACTTTAACTTTTTTACCTTTCCCCATTTGGTAATAATCAAGTTTTTAAGTAAGAACTTTTTTAACGCTTTCCCCGTTGTCAACTCAATTTTTCATAAGCTTTTTCTTTATTTTGCTGGAAATGAACTCAATATCTTTTCGAAAAACCTTAGATAAAGTTCACAAAGCCTGTGTATGCATTCCAAGAAATTTCTGGTTGTTATTTAATACGAATGAAAGCTTAGCTAGGATTAATTCAGACCAATAGGGTGAAGAGCTTTGCACAAAGCCACCAATCAGCATCCGGTATAATTTAGTTTCCTATAATTATGAGACATGCGTTGTGAAAGTTAGAGATAAAATAGGAAACTGTGTCATGTAGGTAGGTACTCATCTGCAGTTATCATCAAGTAAAATATGAACATTGGTCAGATTATTGGAAAAAGTTCAGTTTTAAACCTCTTCAAGCGAAAAGGTGCTAGTCCAATCGCTGTATATTTGAAGCCAGTATGCTCGCTCTACTAAAACCAATGCTGCGTAAGACGAGCCTTTATATAGTTTCATTGCAAAATGAAAAGGTTTTACTTACAAAATATACACAACAAATATTTCCTGTCTCCATTCAATCAAGCCTTTAGGCGTGCCATGACAGATTCGTTTTAAATCAGTTGAGTTATAGGACAGAATCTGATTAGGTACGAATCGGTTGAGGTCAGATTTGCCATCAGTCTGTTTCTGAATAAATCATTTTCGACATAGGACTTATGATATGGTAGTCATTTTCTTGTTAAACCAATTTCTGAGTACGTCAGATTCGTATAGAGTCCCATGACAAAACAGTGCTACGTCGGATTGGTAATAGGTTGGATTCGAACCTATGCAGTTTCTTGTCTCAACCGATTAGCAACGATTCGATTAAGACATTTGACAGTTTCTTTTAATGATCAATTCTGAAAATGGCGCTTTCTGATTTTGCCAGATTTTATGTCATATTTTATTCCAAGAAAGCCAGGTACATTTAGACACAGTAAAAATTGCTACGAATTTTAACTACATTATACTAGCGTTGCTCGCGACTTCGTCCGCGGTAAAATGTCGAATTAAAGGCAATACAAAAATCTTTAATACTAAATTTGCTTAGCTCTTTTACCTCCTTAATTAATGTTTTTTTTTAGATAATTTACACGTTGTTCAAGAGTTCTGAGAGTGAATCTTCCAGTGATTGTTCAAGATAATTATCGGATGCCGTTTAATGTATAAGTTATGAAATAGGTATCTAACGCGTTCGACGTAAAGGGCGAATTTTAAGAGGACTTTAGTTTAGTGTTAAAGTACTCCAAACAAGTGGTATGTATTTTTTTATCACATGCCTACGTGTCCAATATTTGAAAAAAGAAAAGAAAAAAATTATAGCTGTAAGTATTAAATTTTATTTTCCCTATGACTGTACATTTGCCTGATGTACCCAGAAATTGACTGACATAATTATCTGACCTTCTCAGCAAAAAGATCAAACATAATCTAATCAACATCGGATCTGTCAAATTCAGAATGACACCATACTAATATTCCGGATGTATGAATTTCTGACAAACTCAGAATCCGGCATTATAAGAATCTGAAAAGCTACGAATTATAGATCTGAATAATTTAACATCGTAGGAATTTGGATAACTTAACAAATGCCCGATTCATAATCGAACATACTCAGAATCTGAATTAAATAGAAACCGGCAACATTAGAGTCATACATACTCCGATTCTGGCTTAAAACTCAACTGATTTAATACGAATCTGTCCAATCCCACCTAAAGGCAATCAAGAATAGTCAAAATTCGATCAATACTAATTTTGTATTAACATCTAATCTGCTTCAGTATTCTGTGCCTTCATCAGGATATTTCTATTTATCATTTTTAAAGTAAAATTGTGCTACAAAATTTCTAAAACATGAAATATTCAGTCATGGTTTTGTCAATGTAATGTTTCCTGCTTCATTTAACCTTTGAAGCAAAGACTTTGATATTCGATATTTCGCAAACTAAAATGTTGATTTTTCCTGTGCACGGGCAAGTCTTACTATACAGACCAACGGCCTCGTGATCAAAACGAAATCTGAGCGCTCCAGATCAAAGGGCGGTCCCATTTGTTCAATTGCTCGGTGTCAAAGGACCTTAACCGATTTGGTTCAAATTCGAAGGGACCGAAACTTTAGTAATAATCAGAACGAATATGTACAGTTGTCGCCATAACTGGATGAAAGTCACGAAAATATTTTGAGAAAATGGCGGAGTAGCGACAAGTGGGTAAACAACCGTTACTCGTAGCTCCCTGTCACTGTCTAACTAGAGACGTCAGAAAGTGACGGATAGTCTATCCCGCGCGCGATGTGACTCGTCGCTGCTGTCCTAAGCCTGCAGGATAGACAGGTAGTTCAAGAAATAATACGATAAGGGTGAATATCCAGGCCGTTGAACCACCGTCAATATTTCTCGCTCTCGGACTCGCTCATGTTGCTGGTTCCTGTGCTAAGCTCACTGGACTACACCCTACACCGACCCTCGCGCTCATTCAGAGACCATCTTCAGAACAAGCAAAGAACGAGTAGAATTTCAGTTCAATTTATTCCAGTACATTTCACTGTGACTATACAGTTGTTATTATTTGCAACTTTATTAATATCGCCGTTATACGCTTTATTGCGAGCACTGCGACCACTGTCGGCCCTGTGCCCCCGTTCAGCTCATAAAGTTAATGTTTTATAACTAATACGCGTTGTTAGATGGGAAATAAACACGACTTAAGAGCGGCTGTATCAACACTATCAACAGTAATACACATCCGTGATTGTATCTGTGAGGTACATGATTCATACCAAAACTGCAACTTTTCGGCAATATCATAGGTCACAAAGTCATTGTCCACTAGCTATTTACCAGTGACTCCTTTTGCATTGGATTCGCTTATCGCTATTCCGCGAAACTAAGTATGATGTTTCCGGGTTAAAAGATAATCTACACCCTTACTCAGGCTCAGGACAAATGTACCTATCTCTGCAGCGAGTTGCATATAAATGTATTAGCGATTGAAACGGGCAAGAGCACCAGATAACACGAGTTTACTTTCGCGTTTATAATTATAAAGTAGGGCTTAAAGGTATGTACAGTAAAATTTTGAATTGCAACCACCTTGGGCAATAAATCCTTATTTCCGTTGGACAAGCTATAACTTCAGAACAAGGTAAAGAAAACCGGCCATGGGCAAGTCGGACTCGAAGGGTTCGGTACCATTCATCGCCCAATCACATACCATATTTCAAGTGTCTTCCTGTTTTATTAATATCCAGCAAAAAACTGCAATAAATCACGTTTTTCGTAAGTTAGCATGTCACAACCCTTTTATCTAACTTCAATCTTAAAACTGTTCTAAACGTGGATGCGACGCGTGAAAAATCTTGTTTTAGGATATGCAACGTTTCGTAAGCTCTGCCTACCTCATTGGGGATACAGACTGTTTATGTATGTAATTCTGGTAGCTAAGAACGTTGTAGCTTCAGGGACTAATGTTTCAATCAACCCGTCGCCTGACGCGACCGCGCCGAAGCCTCAAAAACGCCATTACGCGAGACATTAGACGACCCTTTCCCAATCAGAGCTTACTTCCATTCGCATAGCAATGGAGTGAATCGGTCACAGAAGAAACGGTTCATTTACTCGAGAAAGAAATGAAATTAGCATACTTGGTGTTTTATTCGAGTCTTTATTTCGGCTGGCTTTAAATGCGATTTTGCACAAAAAAAGGGATTTGTTTGTTTAACATAACAAATAATAATATCACGCCTGTTTTCTTTAATGGGGTACGCTAAGCACGTGAAAGGTTACATTGGTAAAACCAATGACTATTTCACATTTTGTAGTGACAAGGTTGTCAGCCGACAACATATTACCTTAAATTAAACATTTGATTTTTGTGATCTCTTACGCCAATCATGACATTACAAACTGTTTTGAGTGGTGAAAAATGAATAAATTTTGTCCTGTTTTTTCCCCTATTCTTAAAGAAAATCAGTTTTTCGTAAAAACGTAAGTAGCAAACTGTATTTTAGTCTAATCAGTGCATAAAAAACCGTCTAACTCAAAAAAAATGTATTGATATTGACATTAGCTGTGTAAGAAAGCGGGGCAACAATAAAATAAAAATTCACAGAAATAAAACACTACGCGACGAGACATTAGATACATGCTGCGTCATAAAAGCTAATAATATGTTGGAAATATCGGCCCAAGATTAACAGGGCCCCCGAGGCCCCCAGATTGGGGCTTTATCAACTTCGGTTCAGAAAGGCCCTTAAAATGTAATGACATCGCCGCGAATGTCAAATAAGCACTTGAAATTGGAACGCTCGGCTGCGAAGCATGTTTTATACTTTTATTATGTGCCTTATTTATTTTTAGTGCTCAACGAGAATAATTTTAAACAAAAAAAAACCGACTTCAAATCTATACTAATATAATAAAGCTGAAGGGTTTGTTTGTTTGTTTGAACGCGCTAATCTCAGAAACTACTGGTGCGAATTGAAAAATATTTTTTGTGTTGGATAGACCATTTATCAAGGAAGGCTTTAAGCTATATAACATCACGCTGCGACCAATAGGACCGAAGAAACAGTGGAAAATGTAGGAAAAACGGGGGAAATTTGTCACTATTCCACGCGGACGGAGTCGCGGGCACAACTAGTTAGCAATATTTTCAAAGTATTCTGTTTACTGAATGTAAAATCTTGACTTCATCAACAAATTACCGAAAACGCCGTACATCTCCATATAAAATTTGAAGAGTTCCCTCGATTTCTCCAAGATTCCACCATCAGATCCTGGTGTCGTGCAAATGGGACCAATTTCGAGTTATACCCTTTCGATTAAAAAAAAAATTTTGAAAATCGGTCCACGGGTTTTCGAGTTATCGAGTAACATACACAAAAAAAAAAAAAAAAAAAAAAAAATTAGGTCGAATTGAGAACCTCCTCCTTTTTGAAGTCGGTTAAAAATAAGGGTAGCCTTTATAATGAAAAAGCGTAGATACGCTGTAGGACGAAGTTTTTTTTTGTGTATTCATTTCCCGTGTGGGTCCGGGTTAGAAAAAAACCTCTCCACTTCTTCCGTGGATGTTGTAAGAGATGACTAAGGAAATAGTTTATTTAAAGTATACTTTAGTTTAGGCGACTTGGTGGCAACTTGCCACGAAATTGCTCTTTCATCTGTTTTTATAACAAAAAATGCTAGAAGTGGCTAAGGAGCGTGAAATAGACATGGTTTCATCTATGTCACGTTTCGTGAGCTCTGTCTGCCCCTTTTTGGGAATATAGGCGTGATTGTATGTAAGACTGTATATATACGTAGGTATGATTAAAAAATAATCGCTGAATGTGGTGCTAAGCTAAGTGAAAACTAATAAAATAACACCAACGAAGGGAAAAGCCATGGGCATCAGCTAGTTAAAATTTAAATTAGATACTTTTAAAAACAATGAATATGTAAGACCGTGAGTATGTAACCAAATTTTGTATTTAAATTCGCTATAGTTTAATTGCTTTGACTGAGAATATGTTTTTAATCAATCACAGAGGCATCACAGTTTCATTGTACCGCCGTCGCGTCCTTATTGTTTTATAACACTATTAATACGCCTTATCCGCGCCAATTATATGAGGTATTGTCTCTACACATGGCCTCATACCTATTAGTTTAGGTAGATATGTGTTTAGTGCTAGCAACGCTGCCTAGATATGTATATCCTCGAGTAGAGTTACGAGATATGACTATTGCTGTCAGTGTCTGATTAGCAGGGGTCGGATTTTTCATCGCATGGTGCGATGAAAGAAAACTATGGAATCGATATTAAACTTAAATTGTAATGTAAACCATACTCATACTCATTCATTGAATTAAGAACGAAATTAAATTATAAATAAAATATTTCATACCAATCATATTGTAAATAAAAATAAAGTATAATAAAACATTGCTTTTATAATGTGCATCTAGTTTCCAATATCCATAAAGCTTGTAGATACAAGAATGAGTGCCTCAAAATCTTGACAAGGTATGGCATGTGCATTGTCCATTGCAAAATTACAATTGTAAATCGAGTAAATAATGACAAAATTTTCCATATTTTAATTTCATTCAGTAAGATTAATTTTCGATTAACATTTTCAATCTGTCAACCTGCGCAAGGGGCAAAGTATTACGGGACTAAGAAAATTAGTGAGTATGAGTATGAATAATGAATAATGAATTAAAGTTTAGTTTTAATATCGACTCCATAGTTTTCTTTCATCACACCATGCGATGAAAAATCCGACCCCTGCTGATTAGAGTCTGCCCGTGTGTTGCCGGGTTAGGATAGCACCTCCCCCTTTCTTCTCATGGGTGTCGTAAGAGTCGACTCTGGAAAAGGGTTAGTGTATTGTGGGCGATGGGCTAGCAACCTGTCACTGCAATATCACGTTTAACCATCTGGTTACCCTGAAATTGCTAAACGTGGTACTGGATTTTTGAATTCATGTGCTCTGCCTACCCCTCTTGGGAATACAGGCGTGAGAATATGTATGTATGTATGTATGTCTGATTAGAGACGTTTGAAAGTGACGGGTAGTCTATCCCGCGCGCGATGTGGCGATGTGACTCGCCGCTGCTGTCCTAAGCCTACAGGATAGTCAGGTAGTTCAAGAAATAATACGATAAGGGTGAATATCCAGGCATTTGAACCACCGTCAATATTTTCAACACTTTTTGTATCAGATTTTTTAATAAATTCATACGGCCCGATAGCCCAGCGGTTAGAGAACATGACTGTGAAGCTTATGGTCCCGGGTTCGATCCCCGGTCGGGGCAGATATTTGTATAATGAATACGAATGTTTGCTCTCGTGTCTTGGATGTTTATCTATATATAAGTAAGTTTATCCGTTGTCTTACCCATAACACAGGCATTGAATTGCCTAATTTGCGACTAGGTGATTGGTATAAAATATTGTCCAATGACTTTTTTACTATACTATATAATATACTATGATACTAATATTATAAAGCGGAAGAGTTTGTTTGATTCTTTGTTTGAGCGCGCTAATCTCAAGAACTACTGGTTCGAATTGATTTTTTTTTTGTGTTGGATAGAACATTTATCGAGGAAGGCTTTAGGCTAAGTAGGCTTTAGTGTCATTGTTAATAATATAATTTTAAATTTTAATTAATTTTAAATTTTAATAACATAATTTTAAATGTCATACTAACCCTATTTATAAGTTCTTTTTGTTTGTTTACTAACCATGTATGGGCTAATGGTCTGAAATAAAGATTATTATTATTATTATTATAAGTATATAACATCACGCTGCGATCAATAGGACCGAGTAAACATTGGAAAATATGGTAAAAAAAGGGGAAAATTAGTCACTATTCCACGCGGACGGAGTCGCGGGCACAGCTAGTTCTCAATAGTTTTAAATTTTAATAGGGTACCATTAAGAATATATTTCACGTAATGTACTCGTACACCCTACCTTCTAAAAAATGTTCACAACAACTTTACATAACGAAGTTTTGTCATTTGTCAAAAGTTTGGTGATTTTGGTTTGACTAAGCAGGTATTATATCCATAACTATACTAACTACTAACTGATAACTAGTGACTATTAATCCAATTTGATAGTTGATCGGATATTTTGTGATCTGCCCACGCTCGACATAACGCTTTCGCAGTATCGATATCGGTTTCATCAACCAGTCGTTAAAGCATAAATCCTGATAATCGATGCATGGAGGAAACATATTAGCAGTAAACTTTGGTAAAACTACCATAAAGAAAATAAGTATTTTGGCCTGTACAATATTTTAAGAATGTTTAATGTGTCGTATTTTATGTTAATGACATTGGTGTGAGTGTCGTATAGTGGTCGGTAATAAACTTGGCCAGATTTTAAGTGGTAGGCATAATTTCACGCATTGTTATTTTTTTTAGGTATAAGCGATGCGCGAACTAATTGTACTAAATACATCGGGATTTGACAGTATTTTTGAATGGCGAATACAGAGATTACAGGCAATGTCATTTTACTTAGTTTTCTTTTTTTTTAATATAATAGACAAAAGCAGCAAAGGCTTCATGTATCATGGTTGTACCGCAGACTAAATATGCAACCGCCTGGGGTACACGTAACACATAATGGTGTAGCATTAAATCATCCACGTATATAGCTATAGAGTAGGTTTCACTATGTCGGTCGTAGCGATTAGATTAAATCAATCGGCAGCGTTAATCGCACGATGGCAATGCGTCGCAAAGCCCTATCATGAATGAATTGATTAGGCTGACGAAGCTTTACTTGGAATTGTAGCCATTAAAAAAAGCAGGAAAATCGTGTAAGAGCTTTTTTTTTACTTTCGCCGCATTCATTTTTCTGTTCATTCGTCGCAAGAGACGACTAAAGAAATAGGTTAAGATATATTTTGAGCGATAAGCTAGCAACCTGTCACTATTGTACCTACCCCTAAAAAATATGCTAAAAGTGGCCACGGATCGTGAAATTGTCCTGGTTTTGTCCACATAGCGTTTCGTGTGCTCTGCTTTTGTGTGTATGTATTTTTCAGCAATTTTATTATTATTTCAACTCGAAATCACAACCATTTTCAAAAATCAAACTAAAATAATATATTAGGTGTGCAATAAAAACCAAAACAGTGTAAAAAATAAAAAAAATGTTCCAAATAATCAAAATTGACAAAACAGAAGAGAATATTTCGCAGAAGATTTTGGAGAACTGACCATTAGCTGCAACTGAAGTAAGAAATCTTACATAGTTTTAAAACACTTCGATGATCGATGCACTCAACAATATCTCATTCATTCATAGTGCTTTTAAAATGGTTCTAAATAGATTTTTGAAATATTGCTTCCTTTGTAATTTAACTTGCCTACCTAAGTAGCTATTTATAAGCACAACGAAGTGAATCCTAAAATTTTCAAGTTACATTCTTTGAGAAGACATCCAAGTACAGTTCATCATCAGCCTGTATACGTACCACTGCAGGGCACAGGCCTCCTCTCAGTATGAGAGGGCTGGGGCTATAGTTCCCACGCGGGCCCAGTGCGGATTGGGAACTTCACACACAAGTTGTGTGTAGGTTTCCTCACGATGTTTTCCTTCACCGAATAGCTCGTGATAAATATCAAATTCGATATCGCACATAAATTTCGAAAAATTCAGAGGTGCGAGCCCGGGGTTTGAACCCACGACCTTCTGCTTGAGAGGCCACAGGTCGAACCGCTGGGCTACCACGGCAAGTACAGGTAATAGAGACAAATACTGAATTTTTTAACAAATGAAGCAATCAGCGATTAGAACAAATGCTTTATTGATAATGATAAATCGAAGAAACGGTTTTTGGATACCTACTAAAAGTATGTATTAAGAAAAACACCCTTATAAAATTTCGCAGCATTTAGGTACCTCTTTATAAAATCTTGTTCGCAGTTGTAAAATGGGATCCACGATGTAGTCACGACAAATTTATCATTAATTACGTACATACTTAGATACTATTAAACTCTAACCATGTTTTAATCGGTGTTGAGAATAATACTGTTTTTTTATGCTAACATTTCTTTCTAAAGTGATCTTTTCAGCTGAATAGAATACATTTAAATGTTAAGCAACTGCTTAGTATTACTTAATCCTCATCCCAATTAATCGTGGAATAATAAAATAATTGCATTTGGGTTCATTCACTATTGTATTCAAATAACAATTGGTTGTTCGAAAGCAATAAAATAATCGTTAAATTTACGATTTAAGAGTCACCTCTATTTAAAAGATTTAATGACCACGATCGCTACTTTTTATTTTATAGACAAATCGATAATGCATTTAATTTAGCTTACCTTTCCATTCTTTATCCTTTTGCCTACCATCTCTAGATCATAGCCTTGACAGATAATAAGAATCACACAGGTACCTAGGTACTTTATTGTTACAATCTTTATTGTAACAATCTGAAAATGTGTTCTTTTTTAAACGGTTTGTACTGCTTACTATAAATTCTGAAATGCTGGTTTGTAACCCAGAGAAACTACTTAATGTCCACTTTACTCCATTCAACCGGAGTGGGTGTCTCAGTGCGACCCTATTTCGAATCTCCGTTGTCAAATGAACGTCGTCATTTTGTGACCTCTACTACGAATGTAAAGGCCAATGGCGTAGAACAATAGTTTATGAGATTCAGGCGACAAAATATCTCAATTTTTAATTATTCGTGAAATATACGGAGTCCATCTAACATTGACGCACAGGACCCAAAATTGGTAACCAATAACGACACATCGTCAACGTAATGCGCAAGCAAAATAGAGAAATTGTACTCACTTATCGCTGTTTTGGTGCGCACATTCCGTGAGTAGCACATCGGGTGAAGAATGGCCCAGTAGCGATCTACGGAGACCGCCACCAGGCAGAAGATGCTGATTGTACACAGCATCACCAGCAGCGACACAGTGAACAGACACGCGTGGAGGTTCCTGGGGAGTCCCACCGAAGCCAGGATGGCAAAGGGGATCCCTAGCAGTCCCACCAACAAATCCGCTACAGCCAAAGACACTATGTAATAGTTCGTGCGGCGCCTTAGCCGTCTGTCTCTCCGGAAAACATGGATCACCATAGCATTGCCGACTACCGCCACTAAAGCCACTAAGATCTCCAAGGTGGTGTAAGCCGCGTACAGCTCAGGAGTGGGCGACCGGTGCGGCCCGGGCACCACAGTGGTCGCCTCTCCCGCCACCGATGCTTCGGCCATACCGCAGCAAACTTTAAACTCTATTCCCGCCTGTCACTAGAAAACATCTCGCAACATCACACACTCCTGCGAAAATCGCAGCCATCAACTAATTTACACTCGTTACTGTGGTCTAGCTAAGCTGAAAAGATTTTTAAGAATGTTATCGTCATTGTGGAATTCTGGAATGTTCAATTCGTAGTTGGAAACTTTCGTTGCGACTGTTTACGGAGCGCGGTGGTGAGCGAGCGTCTCCCGCTCGCGAGTCGCTTCCCGCCACTGCGCGAATGGGCGCGAAACCGCGGCGGGACGCACGCCCGCACACTTGTTGAGCCTGCGGCCGCGGCTGCGGCTTTCCTCGGTTGACGCTATTGTTATAACACCGATAAACCCGTCACATATCCTTACTAGCCACTTAAACCAAGTTTGAATGAAATGTAACAATACATTGAAACCTCTATGTAAAGTATGGTTTCAAAAGACGCATGCATCCGTTTGAAGATACCAAATTGCCCTATAGGCTAATGTGACACTTTTGTATGAATCCCATTTCAAAATGAATTTAAAAAAGATTCTAACAGGTAAAAGCGCCAATCAAGTACTATAATAGTGGAAATGCATCCCGTTATTAACGACTCTATTATAGTTATAGATCTAAAACTATAGTCCTTATTATCTTAGTGTACCTACTTTCAAACGAGAATAAACTATAGAGTTACACTCATCTTTAAAAAAATAGAATAATTCACGTCTTAAATCGAATTTAGCTCGACATGTTTTGGACTAATCCATCGCCCAGTCGCGCGAACAGAACGATGGCGAGCATTGCATGTTTGGCAGCAGCCGTCGCGGCTCTTAGATCAATTTTTCATTTGAAAAAAAGCGGGTAAAAGTGACTAAACCAATAATTAATTTTATCCTCTTTGGTTAAATCGACCTTTAGTCACACAGTTTCACTTACAAAACTTTGACAAACCTATCTGCATGTTTATCTGGAATGTCGTAGTTCCAGTCCAGACACATTCGAGAAAAATTAGCTAGTTGCCTACTCAATCAGCAACTGTTTTCGCTCCTAATCACAAATGGTTATAGGAATCCTTATAGCGTAAGTCCGTCTCTCAATAACTGTCTCAGGACTTGAAATTTGGATTTGCCTTGGAAAAGTCCCTATTTACTTGCGATACAATTTTTTAAATTTTAAATTTTATTCTCTTCAGCTAAATAGGGGTACATGCAACAAACATGCAGGTAGACCGGAAGATAGTGACACATTTTACTGGGTCGTTTGTACTAGTATGGCGGTTCTTCAGTGGTCTACGTACGTAAAGAAGGAAAGAAAACTGATGGTCATAGCGCTGCGCTGGTACCGGTGGCCGCCGGTATTTTTCTTTCCTTCATGACATACCCCCTGAAAAACCGCCATACCTACTGGTACAAATGAAAATGACCCAGTAAAATGTGTCACTATCTTCCGGTCTATAGGAAAAGGGTCTTACATTTTCGAACTGAAACTACAAGTTTACATGAGTAGATATACACACATCACGACTAAGCTGCATTCTCAATTGGAGTACCTAGGCAACACACAAAACTCTACTAGTTAAGTCAAAAGCACGGCTATTTCACGTTCCGTAGCCACTTTCTGCATAATTTTTAGGTTTAGAGTTTAAAAGTTTAACAGTGACAGGTTGCTAGCCTGACGCCTAAAACATACTTTAATATAGGTAAAATACGTAAAATACCTAATATCCACCTCGAAAAATTTAAAACTTATGCATGGCAATTGATCCATCGCTTGTCAAGGTCAACGTCCTAACCCCTCGACCATGATCTGATTTGACATGGCTAACGAAATTTTATGATAGTGGTTGGCGACGCATACTGATGAAGAGCACTGGCTTAGCTTAAATAGAACAAGACAAATAGGACTTTGTTGGAACCAGTTGAACTGCCAATAGAGAATAAATACTTATGCATGTTGGTTCTTTCCTTTTATTCGATAATTTACATACTTACAAACCTGTAGGTACCTATTCCCGAATGAAGTAGGCAGCAAAACCATAGCTAGGTATAAATACTTAGGTAGGTACTATAACTACTATATATTAACTCTGGCGGTTTAGGTACTTAACTAAATGTAAACAAATTTCATGTCAGATTTGACAGCTTAACAAGGTTTTTTAACCGACTTCAAAAAAAGGAGGAGGTTCTCAATTCGTCGGGATATTTTTTTTTTTATTATTTTTTTTTTATCATCATTATTTTTTTTTATGTGTGTTCGCTGATTACTCGAAGACGCCTGGACCGATTTGGAATTTTTTTTTTTTGTTTGAAAGGGTATAGTTTCCAGGTGGTCCCATTGCCAGCATATCTTGATCTGGTGATGGAATATGAGGGAAATCGAGGGCAACCCTCAAATTTTATTGGCACAGGTAATGTTTTTAGTACATTTTTCAAAGCTACACCAGTATTTACGTCTGGCAGTAAAAAAATATGACTGAGCTGATGATGGAAGGTCAACTCCTTAATGCTTAGGAGTTAAAGGATAATTCTTTCAATACTGAATGCACCTGCAGACTTTAAATTATAATTTCAGTAATTAGTGAGGCCTGCTGGTGATGGAAGGTCACCCTCATTATTAGACAAATGCTTTCAGTATAGCCCAAATTTTAAGTCGGTTTTTTTTTTTTTTAATTATTTTACTATCCACATTTTATCAGATGTTCAAATAGTTTAGCTAAGGAATCTTACCTAATATTTATTGATCTGATGGACATTGGTATTTTAATTCCCATTGTTTCTGGTATACTTTAACTTAGGCACCAACACTGATATAGTAATAATAGCTCAAAGGGCACCAACATAATATATTTATTTTTTTTCCTTTCCTGCAAAGAGCCTCGCGTTAAAAATGGTGATCAAAAAGAAACACCAGATACCTACTTTTAAAAACCTTACACGTGGACCTCGCAGGTTTCGTCCAGAAACGAATTGTAAGCCTTTCAATGCTGGAATTCTATCTCCTCGTACACCTTGATAGTTTACGTCTACAACAGGCATCTCGCCGGTCATTTACTTTGGTGTTGGCTGGTGGCTCACAACTAACCCTCATCTTTTAACCTTGGCGGTACCTATCTCAGCTCAGACTCCAATTCCAGTTTTTTGAATTCATGTGCTCTGTCTTCCCCTTTTGGGAATACAGGCGTGAGAATATGTATGTATGTAGGTAGTATGTGTTTTTCCTTCCTTTGCTAAAGTATTTTGAACATCCGATAAAATGTTTACTAGCCTTTAACCTGTCAAGTCTGAAAACTGAAGTTTGTTTACATTTAGTTAAGTACCTAAACCGCCAGAGTATAATACACGTTAAGCGGCCAATTTTAGCAAAAGTTTACGTTTAAACATAAATGGAAGAAGTATAATAGTGACAGAGGTTGCTAGCCTGTTGCTAAGCAAATGCAAATCTATCTTGGTCGCTTGTTACGACATCCGAGGAAGAAATGGAGAAGACCCATTTTTCGGTTCTCTTGTGTCACCATGACATACTGTAATCCAATAGTAATAAGATTTTTTGTACCTAATGTTTTAATGGTGATGGCTTGGAAATCTTAAAATATTTTTCTTTCTTTCTCTAACTAAATGTGACACCACAGGATCCATAATTAAAATAATAATTTATTACGTTGAACATTTTTAAGCCCGACACAAAAAGGGTGTTCAGTTTGACGTGGATGTCTGTGTGTGTGTGAGGGAAGGTCTCCCTGTCTGTGGCATCGAAACTGACATACAGATTTTGATGCGGTTATTTCGTCCGAAAACCATTTTCCACGCGGTGCTTGTTAAATGGGATTGAACGAAATCTGATTAGTAGTTTTTAAGATATTGAAGTTGGAAACTAAAATTTCGGGGGGTTTTCAACTTTTTAATGTACCTACCTACACTTACATAGATTTGCGTAATCAATCATCCACCTAAACTCTCGTAACACTGGGTATGTGTACTTGTAGGTATATATTACTCATAGACGAGTACAGTCAGCGTCTGATACATGTATACACTTTAGTACCTTTTCTAATTAACCTCATATTTGAACTCTCGCATGAAATTGTCACTGCGATCACAGTGACAAAGTACCAAAGTGTAACCATGTATCAGACGCTGACTGTACGTTAAAAAAGATGCTAGAAAATCAGATACGGATTTTTTACATCATTGATAAGTATGTGTGAGGTTAAAAACTTATTTAATAATCAAGGCTGATTATATAATATTTAATGTCTTAAACTTTCGTGATTCTCACTCATAAGTATTTATAAATACAAGGGACTTAATCACGCTTTCATTTGATCTTAATTACCTCGACGGTTCGGCCGCGTTACAGCGACCGTAGACTCGGTCTATATTCGTCAGTAGTCTCGGTCAGTCGCTGTAACGTCGAGGTTAATTAAAATATATAAAAACGTGATTAAAACCCGCATATTAAAAAAAACTGGTTACATTTAGCTGGTTATGATAATTATTAATTTGATATGAAATAAAAACCACAGGATATATTTTATTTTTAAATAAGTCGTGTGTTTAATTGATTCTTTGGTACTCTAAAGTAATTTAAGAAATGAACTGAATTCAAGACATGAAAAACTACATGTTTTAAAGTCGGTTTTGATATTGATGAAATAAAAAGCAGGAAGTTTATTACGAATCAGCATATTTCAGCAATCGTTTTATTTTATTACACATAGATACAAACATAGATACATGCCTGTATTCCCCCAAGGGGTAGACGGAGCACACCAAACACTACGAATTCCACGTTCTGCAGCCTAATTTTTAGGTTTCAAGTTACATAAAAAAGGTATAAAAGTGACAAGTTTCTTTAGCATATCGCCTAAAATATACCTTAACCTAACATAACAAATATTCTTCCATCGATGTTATATCTTCTAACATATCTTATAGTTAAACATGAATTTTAACTCAGAAAAGACATTTAAGTTCAAATTAAGAGCGGGTATAAAGCCAGCAAATTTTCTTGTAGTTTTCCGAACAAAATTTCGCTACCATTTTAGGGCAAGTAACGCGTCTAACGCATTAACTGCTACCTACACATCTACGCATATATATGCGTTTCCGTGACTTTACTACCTGTACCTGTGTCAAAGATTCGCAGGCATTTGTTTGCACATGTGGGTTCGCGGCACCTGCCAACTAAACTCGAAGTTGAGCTCGACGTCGAAGTGTCAAAATTAGCAGTCATATAGTAAGTAAAATTGGGTAGCTCGACGTAGAGCTCTTCAACCAGTTAAGCTTTGTTACGTTAAGCGGATAGGAGTTGCGCCACTTCTCCATACAAACGTAGCCCCCTGTTTTCTCCATGAAGAATGACATCAGGGCAAACATTTTTTTTTATTAAATTTGTATCTGTTGTGGCTATGCCCCTACATATTCTATTTTTTTTTTTTTGTAGAATATCGATAAAAGCAAATCTAAGGTGCATAGCCACAACAGATACAACAAATATAATGTAAAAAATAAATTTTGCTCTAATGTTAATTCACGGAGAAAACAGGGGACTACGTTTGTATGGAGAAGTGGTGCAACTCCTATCCTCTTAACACCACTTAACATTTCGGCTCTGAGAGACGGCGCGTTAAGAATCTACTTCGGTAATCGTTTTTGTTTTTTTCGACTTATTAATATCGACAATCATAAAATAGAAATTAGTAAAATAGAAAGTAGTCAAAGTTAAAATAGAATTTCGTGACCACTGACTGCGAGACCATTTTCTATCTAGGAAAATACTGGATTAGATGTTTCTGACAAATAAAGTCTAGGAAGTTAACTGTGATATCCATATTTAGTAGGTATTTGATTTTGCTAAGTAAAAATTAACTCTTCAACTTGCGATTTGGTTTTATACTCGCTCAAAAAAAATGCAAAAATTGTGATACAGTCACCAGCACCAATATCTGATACAACAAGACTGCAAAAGCATCTGATACGACTCTATTACTAGGGGCAGTAGGACGTGTCAGAAATTTTTGCACGCTCCGTCGTGGCAAATATTAATGCTGGTGAATGTACGACTAACATCGCTGAAAGCTATATAGGATATGAAATCACACAAGAAAAAATATTTACCAAAAAACATCCAAGTTACAAATTAAATAAATAAATGCCATACTTAAATACAAATATGTATTATTACATTGAACACAAAACACGAATGCATATTAGAGATCCTAACATCAACTGTATTGTAAAAGGGAGGATCAATGATTTCTTGATAATGACCTCCATTCTCGTGGTTAAGTCCCATTTCAGTTCTGACAATATGATAATGGTAAATAAAAACAAATAAAATCTAAATATAAACTTTGTTATTATACGAATTTTAAGACAAGGCATTTTAATTTGTCAAAGTGACGTGGCTTAACAATAAAAGTTTGAATTTAACCCAAATTACTTTGACAGACTGCCCATGCTAAAGACTAGTAAGGTAAACGTCCCTCTGCTCGATGCTAACCCAATACTTGTAACCTTATGTCATAGTGAGACAGGTGACAGATGGGTGTCATCTACTGGGTGTTGAGGCGTTGAGCATTGGTACTTTTACCTTACTGTGGTCTTGCCATCAAGTAGCCTCATCTGCACAGCCAGCCATTCCAAAATATCAATAAAATCAATGCTTCAATGACACTTTGCTGTACAAACTTAACTGCATGTATAATGCCTAACATGAAAAAGTAAAGGTACTAATTAATGTACAACACTTGTTAGAACTGTGACAAGAAGATTTGTTACTATCACAAAATATTTTAATAATTCTTGAACACAATGAACTGGGTTTTACAGTTTTCAATGTGTAACTCATGAAAATAAAATTGAAATGTACATACAATTATTTTTTAATAACTATCCTTTTCTAGACTAGTAAGGTTACAACCTGTCCACCATGTGCACAGGTATTCCGAGATTTAAAAGCCTTTGTCTTGGCAGTTGGTCTAAATTTGGATGGAAATGTAGCATAGCTTCCCAGCAAATCTCACTAAGCTTAGGTATACACAACCAGACTTTGTACAAAATATTGTTCCTGCTGGTGGCGTCTTCCTTAGGCTCTATCCCTCCAAATATATACATGCAGCCTTGAGGGGTGACTGTCGAAGAATGGAAATAGAGGGGACGCGGTAAAAAACTGTGTTGCATAAGTTTCCACTGCATAGTGCTCATATTCAACTTCCATAGATCGTCAAATACTGATTGTCCGTCTGACCCCCCAGCTACAAATACTTGAACGCCACTTGGAGTGTCTATTTGAACAACACTGTGACACTTCCGGGGCAAAGGTTCTAGGTAGCCGTCAGGTCTTTCATCAGCAGCTGGTGTCACTAAACTCCATGTTTTTGTGTTGAGGTCAAATACAGGAATCTCCATAAGTTCAAAAGCCCACTCTCCGGTGCCTCCACCTATCACATATAATTTATCTCCAACTCTGGCCAGCTCATGCCTGTATCTCCCCATTGGTTCTCCTTCACCACCTGTTCCCACAAAAACTGGCTCCCACACCAATGTTCGGAGATCCAGCCTGAAATATGATACATACAATCACACCTGTCTTTGCAAATGGGGTAGGCAGAAGACACGAAACATGACATGACAAAATAACTATGCCTGAAATATCAATGACAAAAATAAGTTAGCATGACAGCCAACATATAAAACTATACATTATTTTGTGAACATTAAGATTTACATTTACATACATACATATTCTCACACCTGCATTCCCAAGAGGGGTAGCCAGAGCACATGAAATCAAAAATCCAGCATGTTTAGCATTTTCAGAGTAACCTGGTGGTTAAACACAATATTGCAGTGACAGGTTGCTAGTCCATCACCCACAATACACTAACTTAGGGATCAGCAACCTACGGCTCGCGAGCCACATCCGGCTCTTTGGATGTGAGGCTGCGGCTCTTTTGTTCCATTCACATTTTTCTTATAAATAAATAGATTTTTTGTATCAAAAAACTTTATTTATGAAAGTATAGAGGCTATTTATTGCTGGCTAGATATTATTTGTGGCTCTTTAAAAACTTGAAATTTTGTAAATAGTAATTTTTGGCTCTTCCGACTCAAAAGGTTGCCGACCCCTGCACTGACCCTTCTTTCCCAGAGTCGACTCTTACAACACCTACGGGAAGAAATGGAAAGGTGCTATTCTACCTGGCACCCCACGGGGTATTATGATTTAGACTGTATATATTGCATTATATAAAAATAATACAATAGTAGATACAAAGGAACATCAATATTAGTTAGGTCTTCAAACATGCTTACCTGTAAATGTCACTGTTGTAAGCAAAGCCATTGGTTCCACCAACTGTATAGAAAAAACCATCGTGGCAAAGTATTGCTTGCCCATATTGACCAGGTGGTTTAGTGCCAGTGGTTTCTAAAACCTGCAGTTTTGCATCACCTGGGCCAGATTTCCAAACTACCACATCATTGCTGCATTTATTACCGAATGGAGCTCCTGTTCCTCCAAATATCTACAAAGAAAATACTTTTAAAAACTTATTTACTTAATTAATTACAAAATCTTGGTGGATCAGTTACATACCATTAAATATCTACCATTCATACACATAGCAATCGAAGCCAACTCTTCTGGCATATTCTCTATAACTTTGTGTTCTTTCCATTTTCTACTTGCTATGGAAAAACTCCACAGTTCTTGGAAAAGCGGTCGTTCCGGTGTCCAAGTTGGATTTTCCCTTTGCACGCTAGTTCTTGGTAAAGCAGGGTTGTAACCACCGAAGCAATAAATATGCCCATCGTCGCTTGCTATTCTGTGTCCACTCCTGGGTCTTGGGGCCTCAAAACCACGATACTTCACTTCAGTAACATAAAACGGCTCAAAAACATAATCTCTCCCAAATCCAAAATTCCTCAAGATACTCATCATCATTTTGCTGGGCCTGGCGACATTTAAAATTTATTAAACCAATTCCGTAACAGTAAGTAAGACAAACAAGAAACAATTAACACGTAACAGTTAAATTAGAAAAACACCACAATAAAAGGCAACGAAAATAGTTACTTTTCTACTGTACGTCTGTACGGATATTAATAATTGGATATTTAGGATTTTTTCACATTTCACCATTGATTGATTAAAATTTATCGAGCAAGTCCGCATCGCACAACTTGTGAAGTTGACATTTTGTCATTTTTGACAGTTTACGGGTTCATTCAATTTACAACAAAAAACCGCCTTCATTTGTGATATCCTGAAAGCATTTGTGAATGAAAGCTCAACTATAATGCGCGCTCTACACTCGCGACGCGAACACCCGCGAACGCCCGCGAAAGCTGCGAATCGCGAGTGTAGATGTTGTTCACGCCTTGCGTTCGCGCTTAGTTATTATGCGTGAGCCGCTGCGTAAGTTCACGCCGTGAATTCACGGCGCGACTTCGCGCCGCGAGTGTAGAGCGGGCTTAAGAAAACTTCTCATTTCCACGGAAAAACCTAAGAAGCGCGATGTAACGCTACAGTAACTACTTTTAGATATCTACCTAGCTATCATTCCACTTCTTATCTACTTATTTAAAAAAACACATCGTTACCACGTTTTAAAAAACACCCAGTGCCATCTATCGCATACCTCAAGAACTAAATAACGTAACTAATACTTTACGCCAATTAATTTAATTTAATTTAATAATTTGTTGACATAACGTATTATATGACATACTAGCTTTTGCCCGCGGCTTCGCTCGCATTAAATTCTACTGCAACTAAGCTTTAACTTTACTAAGGTACATGCATGCCAAATTTCAAGCGTCTAACTTAAGCGGTTTAGATTTTTCATACAACGGGATTTTCCTGCTAATTACCGTTCCCGTGGGATTTTCGCAATATCCAGTTGCA
>BHDV01029121.1:242261-276081 GCA_005406045.1 Adoxophyes honmai
GCTCGCTGCGCTCGCTCGGTCAAAGCGGCGGCTAATCTCTCGCCGTATTACATTATGCCTAGCCGTATTGAATAACGTTTAGCGCTGAATTCATTCCGGCGGTTTTTCATTCAGCCGCATACAATCCAGCTTAACGTTGAGCCGCCGCATTACAAAACGGCTAGGCGTAATGAAAAACGGCGGATTATACAATCCGCCTTCAACATGAACACCACTAAGAGGAGCGGGCGCGTGCGCGCGTCGGGCGGCGAGCGTCCGCTCCGTGCGCACGTGGCATGCACGCGCTCACGGACTATTCATTATACCTACTGGTAGCGCTAACGCCTAGTTCGGACTAGGCTAGTATTTTAGTCGAGTTGCGGGTATTTTAGTAACTAAACGGGTCTGAACATTGTCCGAAGCGGGAACTGCGTGCGTGTGCATGCGGCGGACGTCCGCGTCAGCCAGCATATAGGTTATAGGCCCTTGGAGAAAAAGTTCTCGCGGCGCTTTTTCCGCCAAAAAACGAAGCGCGAATTGACTCTCTCTAAAATTGTGCCATAAAACTTGCCAGGGACCGTTCACTTCACTTGGTCCACTTTCCCATTTCGTTCACATTCCTACTTCGTCCAAAATCTCACTTCGTCCGCATTTAATTCCCAATTTGTCCACTTCCCATGTTCTCAGCATTCCCATTTCCTCCACTTCCCCATTTTGGCAAGATTCCTATCTCGTCCATATTCCTACTTTGTCCAAAATCCCTTCTCGCCCGCAACCAATTCCTAATTCATCTCTACATTCTCATTTGGTCCACATTTCCAGTTCGTCCGCATTCCCATTTCGTTTACATTTCCAAGACACCCACGCCCACAACATTACAAGAAATACAATTGAATTGATTATTTTTAAAAGTTTGGTCCATGAACATACTTTATGAGCATTATTTGGCGTCCACCAACTACTAATCCTAAACCGCCTTCATCTTGTTTCACTTTGCCGATTTACTCAGGAAAAGTAAAAAAAACGAATTCTAGTCACTTCTTTATTTCGTCACGACAGTTAACATTTTCTGAATAAAACAGATACAAAACATTATTTCATTACAATACATAACTTTCAATAGCAGCTTTCTCTAATTGAACAGGAAACTTATATCATGAGCTGGTTCTTTAACACTTCTGACTAAGTATTCCTGTCGAATTAGCCCACCAAAAAGGAAAATATCTTAACACAATTTATAAATATCTTATCACAACAGTGTGACATGTTCAAACAAAATATTCATTTGTCTACCCAAAGCAAACTGAAAACATTCATAGTAATACAAAAAAAGCATAAAACCATGTCCACCAAGATTACTGCAAGATTGTCTAAAACAGTACATGAAATACACTTATCTTTTGAAATATTATTTCCAACAGACTTCCCTCGTGGCCCGCGTTAAATTCGTTTGTTACATTGGCAATTTTTTTCAAACCTTCATTCTTAACTGTTTAACCATTCCATCCCAGTCCTTGAGCTTAACGAGGTACAGCTTTTCATTGACTAAGATAACAAAGACGGAAACACAGGATTACGACATGAAACTACTCGAAAAACATTTACGAGGGATAGCTAGTCCAATGAAAATTATTTTAAAACAGATATCTCGGCAGGTTGTAAGTATTTACGCAGCGCGATGCATGCCAGTGGCGAACAGGACTTTATGCTTGGACTTTTTGTTCTTTTTGCCCGAAGGCGATGGAGTTGCGGTGATCCCCGACTGCAGAGCAGCTTCTATGGCGTCGCTGAGTACCAGAGCGCGCGGCGCAGAGCCTTCGTCCTCGGGCGGCGGCGTCGGCGGTGCAGAAACCTTTCGGACGCGCCACATGCCTCCAGTTCCCGCCATCTAGAAAACAATCCAATATTACACTGTGTACTCAAGTGGACTTAAACAATAGGTTGATGATAAGTTTCAGTGTTGTATTAGTGTATTTACTTATTCTGAAACTATATGCCAGTTGTGACCTGATTATGCTTAAACTCCGTAAAGGCTTTTATACATACATACATAATAATCACGCCTATAATCCCAAATGGGGTGGGCAGAGCACATGAAATGTAAAATAGACATAACCATGATTATGACTATTGCACGTTGCGCAGCCACTTCTAGCATCATTTTGGGTTTGAAAACAGATAAGAGGTAGTATAATAGTGACAGGTTGCTAGTCTGCCGTCCGTTCAATAATTTTAATTTGTCATGCGTGATACATTGTAATGACTGTAAACAAATAACTGAACAGTACCTTGGCGAAAGATAATCCCGTAGACGACACTCCAGAAGACGACGGGCACGGTTCTGGGGGCATTGCCATCGGGTCGGTCAACGGAGGGCTGCTGAGCGCGGTGGGAGGGAACATGAGGTCCGAATTGAAGTCTGGCTTCGGCGGGCCCTCCATGGCGCGGTGGTAGGCGCGCTCGCGGCGCCGCTCGTCGCGCTCGTGCCGGGCGCGGATCCTGGCGCGACGGTCTAACTCGTCTGGAATGGAACGAGGGTTAGATAACTGGCTGACGCATCATGCAAGTGTGAGGAGATGGAGGAGAAATCTTGGTCATATAATCTGTTGCTCAACAGTTGTACATGGTTATGTAAGATTTTTTTTAAACGTATTTAAGATAATAAACGCGCAAACAAAAAGCAAATGACAGTCACAAATGGTAATGCACAGGTTGGAATGTTTTGTAGAATGTGCAACTCATTAAGATAAACAACTCATTATCTAGGACATAACTCATTTCATGATATGACTAGAACTAGGTCTGCTATACAATTCACGGACTAACTTAAAGCTAGTTTTATGTAATAAGTTCCAAGTTGATCATCACGAAATAAAATTAAATGTGTGTAAAATATACCTGCAAAAGTCTTAATTGCTGATGCAGTGGCATACGGCGGCTTCAGTTCAATCTCCACTATATCAAACGAGCAGTGAAGTGGCAAATGGGCCGCGTACGGCATGTGCTTTCTGGTCTGAAATAGAATTTTCAATTAAACTTTGAAGTGATTCTAGTCAGACTGGCGAGACTTAGCTAAAGATAGAGTGGAAAAAAGGGAAGATTAATTATTATTGCACAATAGGCTGTCGAATGAGTCAAATGTGAAATGTAACAGTGACTAGTTGAAAGGCTGTTGCCTAAAAGAAGATACCTTAGTTCTTAGTCGCCTATTACGACATACTTGAAAAAAATTTAAAAGTAATAATGATAATCTAAACCTGACATCACACTAGAAAACAATCAACAAAGAATTGGCAGCGAGTAGTAAGGTAAGCGGGAGGAGCAAAGAAGCGAGCGCGCCGCGCCAATGGTTCGTTAGTTGGCATCTTGCGCAAACATATCCGTTTCACTAGTCGCCGAGAACTCTTTTGACTCGGCTCCGTTAAAACTCACAGCCGCAACTGGCCAATGGTCACCTATTAGAAGTCAACATGTAATGAGAATGTCTAGTTTACCTGCTCAGCAAGAGATAAAGTCTCTCGGTGTAGTACGCGACCAGTGATGACGGGGGGCGCGGCAGCCAATGCTCCCCAAGACGCGTTCAGGATCCGCACGTTCAGGCTGTTCAGGAATACTTGTTGCCCGTCAGTAGCTGCAATGAGATAACAAATGTTTTACTGCTTGATCATTAGGCATAGCCTAACACATACAAAAATATTTGTAACGCTTAAGTATATTCATAGATGGAAATAGAATGCTTCACTCACCTTGATAGAAATAAAAATATTTTGCTTGATTCTGTTTATCAACATCATTTAAAGTTTCCTCTTTGGGTTCTATATCACAAGACTCGGGGCTGTCAATGAGTGGGAACTCTTCCGGTTGATTATCATTCAAATCACTGACGTTGAACTCAGGTGCTTCAGGGTTCAAGTTGGATTGTGAATCACAGACATCCAGCTTCTGTACTTGCTCTTTTAAAACTTCCACACATGCGGCTCCCTCATCAGTTACATCAAACCAATCAACTCTGTTCTGGTTGATCTCTTGTTTCTCATAAACAGTTGGTATTTCTACAACATCTTCCTTTACTTTAATAAGATCGCTTTGTAAATTAATTGACTCTTCTTTTGCCTTCAGCATTTCAAGTACTTGTTCCATGTAAACAATTTCAGTTGTATCTATCTCAGCCAAGATTTGATGTTCAATTTCTTTTCTCTCCCTATTCACAATATCACGGACCTGAAATTATATTTGACTATTATTAAGTAACAATTCACATAATGATTAATAAATAAAAATAATACCTGCACCTATATTCATAAGAACTGCTATAGTATGTCCCACAAAATAATTAATTCAGTAAAATAAATCACTCAAGGTAATGTTAAGCACACTTTAACATAGCCAGAGAACATGTTTAGGGTTCAGGACATAGCCAGCTTATTGTGTACTCCAAGTAGCTAAGAAGGTTGCCATTTCTTGTCCTAAATAGACAGAAAATTATGCAGTTACCTGTTGCTTATTAGCAGAAAAGAATTTGGCGTATGGTGCATTTGTTATTTCGGTGAGTGGCAAGATGGCTTCGGCAGCGGTTTCGCGAGCGACCCCGCGCGGCGGCGCCACTTCCACCACGGTGGAGCCCCTCAGCCGACGCACCAAACGCATAGTTATCTGGAACAGGGAGGAACAGAGTCCAATGAGACAGGACTTACTTGATGTGGCTGGAAGTTGATGGTAGAGCTAGGGTTCCCGTCGTGTGCGCCGTAGAAAGTAAAATTATCCGTAAGCACAAATAATACTTTGTTGCATACAATTACCTCTCAAACTTATAAACTACTATAATTGTAGGAGCCTATTGCTTTCTACTCTGTATCTTTTTAAATACCTAGCTAATTAGGGTAGAGTGTTGCGACCATATACTAAATTAGTGAGTGTGCCGCAGGTTGAAAAAGATTGGAAACCATTAGTATACTACTTGGCATACCACTTGGTACGATTTTAGGAACCATGACCTGGAAAAAGTGCTCCGCGCACTACTCTCTCGTGATTTTAGCCAAGTTGTATGCTAAACTGTACAATGTTTCAATGGTCTAAACATCCTGGCAAGAAATAAGAAGGCAGTGCTAATTTTGAAACTACATATACGGTCCCCGACACAGTTACGCGCAACTGGGTATAACTTCCAAGTTTTAATGGTATTGAGAAGATAAATACTCATAGTTTAATGTTCAATTAATAGGGAAACTTTTTTGTTTCTCTGCATTACATTAATAATAATTGTGTACACTAACATAGGTACAAATTTACTGAAATTAACTAGCACAAATCAACCAATGACATACATACATACATACATACATACAGTCACGCCTCTTTCCCACAGGGGTAGGCAGAGACCACTTTGTTCCACTTGCTACGATCCTGGCATACTTCTTTTGCTTCATCCACATTCATTAGTCTCTTCATACATGCTCGTCGATTTCGGGTACACTTGACCTGACCTGTTTCTAAAACGTCCGCGATTTGGTCACGGAATGTCCGTCTAGGTCTTCCCCTCCCAGCACACCCATCCACACTTCCCGTATAAATCTGTTTAGTCAATCTTCTTTCATCCATCCTCTCTATATGACCAAACCAGCTAAGCATACTTTTTTCAATCCTTGTCACTATGTCTACTTTCACACCAGCTTGTTCCCTTATCACACTATTTCGTATTCTGTCTTTCAGTGTTACACCAATGACATAATACTACTATTTTTAGAATTGCAAAAAAAACAGGCAGCACAGAAATTGTAATTTCAGTATCAAGTTAAAAAATATGACTGTCTTTCAGATTTAACCATTTTTATAATAACATACATACATAGATATTCTCACCCCTGTATTCCCAAGAGGGGTAGGCAGAGCACATGAATTCAAAAATCCAGTGCCACATTTAGCAATTTCAGGTAACTAGATGTTTAAACGAGATATTGTAGTGACAGGTTGCTAGCCCATCGCCCACAATACACTAACCCTTTCCCAGAGTCAACTCTTACGACACCCACGGGAAGAAAGGGGGAGATCTGATGCTATTCTTACCCAGCACCACACGATCTATAATAAGTAACCAGAAAATGCCAATGATGCCAAAAAACAAAACTCAGATAGTGTAAGCATTGATACCTATTACCTATTTATGGTGTCCTTTGTAACTAAAGATGAGATGATAAGATAAAAAAACGCAAATCATGAGTCAAAATTGTTTTACTAATGTTATCAATCACTAACTAATCAGCTGTTATCTCACTAAAAAGAGGGTACTTCAAAATGCATTACCTACTGTAAACAACTACCTACGGAATATAATTGCTTTTAACTGATTTATAACCAGAGGCGTAGCGTGCTTTGGCGGGGCTCTGTATAAAAAATATTTCGGGGCCCTTTATAGGGGGGGGGGGAGAAGATTTTTCACAAAGGAAAGAAAATCTTTTTTTTTTCATTTGTTTTCCTTAACACTTTGGGGGCCCCGTAGCCCCCGTATAATTGATACGGCAGATACGGCGGTAGCTACGCCCCTGTTTATAACAAACCCTAAATGGTTAAATTAGATTACATGTGACTAGTCCCTATTATACTTCCATCTATTCCTTTCATCTATTTTTAAACCTAAAATTTGGCTAAAAGTGGGTATGAAACATGAAATAGAAATTGTTTTGTCTGTCAGTTTCCATCTGCCTGCCCCATTTGGAAATATACCAGTTTCAAAGGCATTATGTTATGAAACTTGTTCAAGAATGTGAATAGCAAAGTAATTTTCGGTGATATTTACCTCCTCAGCAGGAAACTCCCATTGGAGCATCCGAGTGGGCTTCATATCCTTGACCTGCAGTGCTGAGTGGCACACAGGGCATGGAGGTGGCTGCTTGTCATGAGTTGCAGCATAGTGCAGAACGCACGGCCAGCAGTAAACGTGGCCACAGAGGCCAGTACGGCCAGCCACCGGCGTCCCCAAGCATATGGGACACTCAGTACGACCAGTGCTTCTGACAACCTGCACAAAGAGGCTCCTTTTATTTCATTTAAATCAATCAACACTTTCAGTAAAACCGTCATTGCTTTGGCAGAAAGTAACTTTTTAAAACAACTTTCTTACATATAATGAGAAAAGTGTACAACATTAAAATTAATGAAGATTGTTCTCATCTGAGTTGAGAATTACCATGCATTGCCATCAACCGAAAACGAATAAATAGTGTTTTTTTTAATCCTTGTGCTTTGTGTAGAATCATCAAAAACAAAAGCATTTGTTATTAAAAGTAATGAGGGTAATTTTAAGTAACAAAGTCAGAAAATTATGTAAAGCTGTACTGCTGAGCTGATCTGAGCACTAATTGCATAACCAATTGCAATTTGTTTCATGGATGTCATAAATCTTTAGCTTTATTGCTTATTGCTTTTGAACCAATACTATTTGGTATGTAAAATAGATTTAAATTCCAAGTACCCACAAATGGTAATAGAATGTTTTTTGGAGTGACCAATTATTGGTTTAAAATTAACAAATCTGTTTGGATAAACATCACTTACAATTTCTTCTATTTGCTCCCACTTGATGGGCACATCGGGATCCAGTATGTTAGCTCGGTAATCACCATCTTCTTTCACCACAAACTGGCAACTATAGAAAAAGGAAATGCATAAATCAAGTATGTTCAGTGTGATTCAACACCAAACCAAACATCATACAAAATAATTCCATATTGTATGTGAAGTTCCCAATACAAAGTGGACCCATGTGGGAACTTCAGCCCGTCTTATATTGAGGCTGGTATATAGGCTGAATTTTATATTATGCTATATTAAACTTACTAAGCACGAAGGTAGAGATCATGGCTGTGCCGTTGAGGTGCCCTGTTGAGCCCTTGGCGGCGAGGCCCCTGCTCCCACCTCTCTGGTCCCCGAGTGGGATATGAGAAATTCAGCAAATGGTTCAAGCTTTGCTTCTTGCTTCCAGGCGCATACACAGACCCAATTTCTGGGTCTTGATCATCTTCTAGCCTAAATATAGAAGAAAAATTGTATATAAGAAGTCCATATTAAACAGAATTGAGTATGTAACATTTTTCAGAATTTAGTTTGTAGCAATTAAACTAACTTTGATAGTTTCATTATACAGTATGAATAATAATTGTGATTTGACAGTCATTACTTTGAATTTTTTTTAAGACTACCCACTCTTGTCTTTATTTGTTAACTAATATTTTGAAATAACTGACAACAACTTGGGGAAGAGAAATGTGGAAAGTGTGTAGTTTTTTTTTTTGTTAAAATTGGATTGGAAGATAAAAACAACTGACACTGTGAAAATGGTGTAGCAGTAGAATACTGAAATTGTCATGTTTAGAATAAATTTTCCTGAAGAACCCACACCTGGTTGACCAAAAGTATGAATGCAGTGTAATGAACAGCCTTCCTTATAACTTCTGCCATCAACATAAGCCTACCATTGAACAACTTAGTCTGTAATAGTTGTGCAAAAACTATGTACAGACACTTAGCACCTTAGCAGATTAGAATTCACCTATCTAGTTGGAAAAGATCTAGTTGCGTTCTTTTCTTACCTGGCGATCTCCGTTCCACCCATAAAGCTGCTGGGGGCCCCGCGAGCCCGCGGCCGCCGGTCAATTTGACCCCGACCCCTTTGCGCTGGTACATTCTTCCGATTAGGCTCATTTTTAGGAGCACTGCCAGGACCCTCGCGTTTCTTATTGCTTTTCGGCCAGGGCTTATGAGTCAATTCTGTGAACATACAAATAAAACAAGTCGGTCACCTGACCTGACAGCATGACATAAGACAGAATAACAACAAAATGTCATCACATTAATGTTAAAACGTGACCTTCATCTTGTTCTCTGAGCACTCACCTGTATTTTTTTTACCATCGACGGCCGAAGCCCTCGATTGTAATTGAGACGAGCGATTTATAGACTTCTTGTCCATTTTGGATTCTTCCAACATTAACAAAAACAGCAGAGCGGGATTCTCCCCGAAGAGGCAACGAATTTACGTAAAAGGTCGACATTTTAGAAAGCCATGTTTATAATCCAAAACAAGGAAAAAATATATTCCTCTTTAGAAATACACTTTACCTAGCGGTAATAACGAAGTGCAAAACGTATAACACAAATAAAGGGAGTAGGTTCTACTCCCTTTCGTCGATACCGACGAAAATATTATTGAAAAACCGTAGTTCACTGCGTGCCGCTAATATGGCGACTAGCAAGACGGTCTTTATGAGTGCGCACTTCCGTTTGAAAAATATTTCTATTCCACGTCACCCAAAACTATAATAACTGCAAGTAAACAAAAAAAAATCATTTATTTGCTGTCAGAGGGTATTTTTAATGACATACCTACTTTTAAATTTAAAAAGAGTATTGCATTTGATTGTTGTGTAGGATGTACGATTAATTTTTTTGTTCTCCATTACCAATCCACAACAGAAAAAAAGATTTTCGGATTTCTTGATTTATTAAATTTTTAATTGTTTGTATTGTTCAATCACCTACTAGTTTGCATTTAAATTAAATTAAATTAATTTTTAAATGTTATTCTAGTTTGATTAAATTTTACGTCATCCACGCTATGCCATGAGTCACTCTAGCAGAGAGTAGTTTGATGGCTTTTTATCCTTTTGTCTTTTTCAAAAATACTATTTTAAAAAATGCAGGGAAGGCGGGAAAATCGCCGCGGGAACCGGGACCGGGACGGGAAATTTAGCGGATATTGCTGATAGCGAATACGAAAAGTTGTAGAAAAATTGTTTTTCTTTAAAATTCTCATTATTCTCGTGTTTTCAATAAATTTACTGTGTTCTTTGATCGACTTCATACGCTGAAGACATGGACGCGGTCAAATTGCCAACTGAAAATGCTCATGAACCCGATGAAGAAGCCCGCCAGCCTCCTGTAACTGTATTCCAATATTTTTCGCTGTACATACTTTCTGACCACAACCACAATCCAGAATATACATATATTTCTCAATATATCAGTTTAGTGACAGACTGTATCTGTCAATAGCACTCATTTAATTGACTATGATTATCTTGTCGTTGAAGTTTCCGTTTGATATAGAAAATTATTGACTAGCCATCAGTATTAGGTACCTCTGGTAATTTCTGAAATTAAACAATTTTACGGCCCATTTATTAAAATATTTGCACAGTTTCCATTAGGTATACCTGCATGTTTTATCTTCAAATATGATATTTTAACTGTCTACCCACAGCGTCACATTTTTTTTTACTTTGTTAGTATCTTTGTTGCAGTGCGATGTCACAATGTCTCCTCAAAGATCAAGCAAGCCGAGAAATCGGCATGCAACGTTTGCTGATGATGTTACAACTTCTGAAAAGGAGCTATCGCAAAGCAGCAGGTAGGCAGATGAAATCGTTGGTGTTAGGATACACTCAGTTAAGACGAGTACTCGTTGTTTTCATTTACCCCACATGGTTCATCATCAAACAGACACATTGGAAAATGTGAATCGCTGGTGTTATTATAACGCGCTGCTCAACAAGGGCGCCGGGTGATAAGGACGCGTTCAACGATCGGCGATGATTAAAATTGGACTACGTTTAAGGGGTGGAAAACGTTTTCGCTTTTTGTATGAAAAAATACAGCTACACAATACTCTATTAAGCGCGCTTCTTTGAAACGTAACTATATTACAGTAATCAAGTAATGATAAAGCGGTGAGCTTTGTTTTCAGAGGCTAATTAAGAGTCGTTTTGGGTTTATGAGCTTATTTCAGGCACCCTATCCTAAGTGGCATTAGTTCTATTACGTTTTATATTACGTTTTGATATAGGTATTCTGGTATGTTCCCAGCGCCTACAAGGAAGCCCTGAGCCAACCGGCCCCAGGGATGTCGCACCGGCACCGACTAGCGTGGCTGCAGCGGCGCCGCGGCCCCGGCCTCTGGGTGCAGTGCGACTCCTGCGACTCTTGGCGACATCTGCCGCATGTTGTTGATGCTCACCAGCTGCCTCCTAAGTGGTACTGCTCTATGAATCCAGGCAAGTGTGAATTTAGTTTCCCGCATGTTTTACCCAGAAACCTACATCGCTGAATCCGTAACCTGGTAGTACACACTACGATACAGGGCAATCCGGCGGACACCCGCGTATCGTCTTATTCTTACCGTAAGTAATTTGGTTAAAGCGCAACCTTTTTTTTTATAAAAATTAGCTAGAGTCTTATGTAGCCACGCTAGCATTTATCTCGGTTTTAAAAGTCTGAAGCGTAAATATTTGGGTACAATTTCAGAAAAATCCATGGCAAGTTGTTCGGTCCCCGAAGCGCCGCTGCGAGTAACGGACGAAGAAGACTTGATTCACAGCGAATACTCAGCAGGCTCGTTGGTATGGGCGCGACTGCCGGGCTGGCCCTGGTGGCCCGCTATGGTCGATGACTGTCCCGATACCGAGCAGTTCTACTGGCTCGATGGCTTCTCCGATATACCGGTAAATAACCAACAGGCAGACATGTGAAGTCATTACTATCTCCAGTTTTCTAGATGGATAATTGCTATTGTATCTTTTGAAATCATTATCGTGATTATTGTATTTTTCAGACTCACTATAACGTCGTGTTCTTCGATGCAACAGATGTCACAAGAGCTTGGATTGCTCCAGAAAATCTTAAGCCGTTCACCATTAATAAAAAGAAAATGAGGCTGGCGTCGGCTGATAAAAAGTACAAAAAGCGATTGACAAAAGCTCTGCAGGAAGCGGAAAAAGCCGAAAAACTACCTGTTCTTGATCGCTTAGAAGAGTTTAGTTTTATTAGCACTTACAAGGGTGCCATCGTGAGCCCGAAAAAAGTAACCAAACGCGAATTAGAGAGATTCCAAATTAAGTTGAAGAAGAAATTTAATGTGGATTTTCCTATAGAACTTTCGGATGAGACTGACGATGAATCTGTTCAGACTTTTAGGGAAAATAACAAACGGAAAAATGTTATTATCATTGGAACGCCAAAGATTAAGAAAACTAAACATACCCTTATTGCTAATGATGAGGAAGTAAACGCTGCAGCGATTAAAAACGATGACGTTGAAAAGCGTGGTAATAAAGAAAAATCGAAAGAAAATAGACAAAAAATCAAATCAACTGCTACAACACCGCTGCGAAAAAAAGAATTAAGAGACAAATGCACTAAGAAACCTAGGAGCATAGTTAATGACATAATAGAAGAAATCTCTGAGAAACCTAACTCTAAAATGGCAAACACTGATTTAAATGTAACCGTTGCAAATACTGAATATTCTAAAGAAACAATGGAGCCGTCAACAATCGAAGACTATTCAAATTCGATTAATTTGAAACAAGCAGAACCAGATTCCATGGCTATTGAAGTTGGCAGCACGCAGACTCTAAATTTAGGGTCAGCAGAAATGACTGGTATCGATAATGGTTGGTATTATACAGGGTGCTTCGGGAGGAAACCGCATAACTTTACCACCGTGTTCCTGACTATATTTAGAAACTATAATGTCGTAAAATGTAAGCTGGATTCGGCTTATTTTGCCAGTAATTAACGTTTGCAAACGGAACTTTTTACTGTATTTTACTTGAAAATTAGGTATTTATTTTTGACAAAAAATGTCTTTGTGACTCTGCCAGCACGTTTGTGCGTTGCCAGCTCATCCTAAAACATTGTGTTACTGGTGAACCAATATCAATTTATTGAGTTTGTATGAAAATTGAAAAAAAGTTAAAAGTCATGTTTCGACCCATGTTCATATAACGTTTTTTAATCGTTATGACCTCAGCTATACGCTGGTGAAGTTATGCGGTTTCCTCCTGAAGCACCCTGTATTGAGATATACATACACAATCTTTTACCATGCAGAATCTTGAAATTTAGACACTAAGAAAACTCACTTTTTTTTTCAGATTCATCGAAAACATATGAACCTGAAGACAAGACAGGTTCTTATGTGAATACCCAGGACTTTCAAATTCGTGCTGATTCGCCGAGCAGCGACGGTTTTGATTTTTAAGTGCAGTTTTTTTGTTGTATTTATTTCACAGATTCATTCTTGCTTTAATGAAAAATTTCTGTTTTGATTGCATGAATGGTGATTTAAGCTTGTTTTCTTAAGTGTTACAATAATTATTGTATGATTATAAAAAGTAATATAAGCATTTACTTGTTTCTAAGCGTTCTCATTCGAGTAATTAATATGTGTATTTTTAACCTAATAGGTAGTTATTCATCCGTACCAATATATAAATGTGAAAGTGTGTTTGTTTGTTTGTCCGTCTTTCACGGCTAAACGGAACGATGGATTGACGTGATTTTGTAGGTAGAGATAGTTTAGGGCATGGAGAGTGACATAGGCTACATTTTGTCTCTTCAAAACCCCCCATTTTCCTAAAGTGAGGAGTGGGAGTTTTCAATGTAGAAAGCTATAAAATTGGTATGTGAGCTATCTCTTCTGTGATACCCCGAATTTAACGCGAGCGGAGCCGCGGGCAAAAGCTAGTTCTTTATACACCGTATAAACGTAATCTTTGAATATTTACAAATTTCTTTTACGCATGTAGGTAAAATGACTATGCGACTGTATAAAATAAGTCATTAAAATACTCGTGATTCTTTATGAAATTCACCCTTTGGGTTCATTTCCAGGTAAAAGCGTTGTGCCTAGGATCAAGTATAAGTCGTTGTGCGAATTTACTCTCTCTCTCTCAAACATCGCGCCAAGTTTGCCGAATAGTATACCCATCATAATGCCAAATATAAACTCTAATTCGTACATCAATGAATTCGTCTAAAAAAATATGCAGACAATGAAAAATATGAATTTTAGTTTCCTTATCGGATTACAAAGAACTTTCATTTTAATAATAGTGTACAGCATTTTTCGTGTTGTTGGCTAACATGAAAATTGTAAGAATTTTAAAAGAGTGATTAACGTCAAAATTGGTCTGAGATGTCACCTTTCGCGACTTATGATCATGATTTCATTTATTTTATAGAGTCTGTGGTTTTGGTCTTTTTAAAAATATATAAAAGTCAAGAAAAGTATTGGGAAAAGAAAATCTAATTAATTATTATACTGTTAATCACCGGTCTTTTATCAAAGTCGGTAGAGAATACCTATTAAAAGGTCTGTTCAAATTCCTACAGCTATTGTAAACGTGCAAAATGGCTACACTATCATTTGCCAAAAGTTTGGTTAACCCAGGTAAGATACCTGTAAAATTACTCTGCATGCTATTAAGAATTAAGGTTTACAGTTTTTCTTACTATATGCTCCCTTTGTAATATAGACAAATTAATATTATTGATTTTTGCAATGTCTCTGCTGCAAATTTTATGTTCCGGAACAGAGTATTGGTTATGTTCTCTCTTAATATATTATGTAAAAGATCAATAACCCTGATTGTTTAGTGTATTGTTATTTTAATCACTTGAAAAGATTAACTTTATTTTATTCTCCACATCATGTATTTAATGTATTTTGGACTGATATTTTGAAGATTGTTTAGAGGTTAGAATTTTATTGATTTATATTTGCCTTTTTTGCTCTTATTCCTTTTCCAGCACTGAAAATAGTACTCAAGCAAGGTCCATGCTCCCATCTTAGAAGTACAGGCTTTCCTGGTCTCAGCCCATTGAGCATTGTACTACGTAGAAACTATGCCGAAAAGCAAGTGTTTGAGAGAACCAAACCCCATTGTAATGTTGGCACAATTGGACATGTTGATCATGGAAAAACCACCTTAACTGCTGCTATAACAAAAGGTAATTAAAGTATTCACCAAGATGCCCTAGGCATATTTGACCATTTAGAATTAAACACAGTGGGATGTTATTTTTTTTATTATTATATTAACTTGATATTAATTTACCACTTAGTAGTGCAAGTTAGCTTTAAAAAAAGTGCTACAAATATTGTAACAAAATCACATTCTGTATGTTATAGTATTAGCCGATCTCAATTTGGCCCAAAAGAAAGGCTACTCGGACATTGATAATGCCCCAGAAGAAAAAGCCAGAGGTATCACAATCAATGTTGCCCATGTGGAGTACCAAACTGAATCAAGACATTACGGACACACAGACTGCCCTGGCCATGCTGATTACATTAAGGTTTGCAAACTTATGATCTTAAAAAGGTTATACCACTTTGTTTTTGGGTGGTCAAAGACAAAAGTGTCTATATTTCTATACCAGTATTTCTTCATTTCTGGATTTTGAAGCAGCAGAATATTCTTTAATGAAAAGCAAGCATATTTTATTTACATTGTCTTATGTCTATCAGACAGTTTCTTTCAGTCTATTTACGTTACTTGGCTAATGTATGATGTCTATGACAGCTATACAAAAGGTGCACATCTTACACCCTGAATTTACTTTTAAAGAATAGTAGTCAATTTCACTGCAGTTTCAATGGCACTAACAATTTTTTTTGAATTTATAAATCTACTTGTGTATTTTCAGAACATGATCACAGGCACAGCTCAAATGGATGGTGCTATCTTGGTGGTAGCAGCCACTGATGGTGTGATGCCACAGACAAGGGAGCACTTGCTCTTAGCTAAGCAAATTGGCATTCAACATGTGGTGGTGTTCATCAACAAAGTGGATGCTGCTGACCAGGAGATGGTGGAGCTTGTTGAGATGGAGATCCGTGAGCTCATGACCGAAATGGGCTATGACGGTGATAAGATTCCAGTTATTAAAGGTACTTAGTATTCATCTCTAATTGTTAATCATCAAGGGAATCTCCAATGGAATGAACTTTCAATAGATAAAAAAATCTTGGGCAACATTTTGTTAGTATGGGTGATACAATATACAGTCTCTTGTGAACTGCAAAGAACTCTTTGGCAATATGTCAAACATTTTCATTAGACAGAATTATACAACTATCCACCTGCCACCCTGCCACCCATACAATACAATGCAATATTCTTTATTGAACTCCTAAAGAAAAGAAAACACAATTTGAATCACAGAAATTAAAACTTATCACTTTTAAATGATTTCTCCCAGGTGACCTTTAACAAAGAGTGATGTAAAAGAACAAATTTAAGCAGGTGGTGCACATTTGAAAAAGAAACAATAAAGTTATACAAATCCCTTGGCCTATTTCTATTTAAACGACAAACACTGGGCGGCAGGAGGCTATGTAACGTTATGTAATCATGAGTGTGATTTTTTTTATTTAAAAATAATTACAATTTCTGCAAATTGTGATTTCAGGTTCCGCTCTCTGTGCCCTTGAAGGCAAGAGCCCTGAAATTGGCTCTGAAGCCATCTCTCAACTGCTGAAGGAGGTTGATGCCTTCATCCCAACACCTGTCCGAGAACTGGACAAGCCATTCCTCTTGCCCGTTGAGTCAGTCCACACTATTCCTGGACGTGGTACTGTTGTTACTGGCAGACTTCACAGAGGTAATTTAACTAAAATTCTTTACCATATCATGCACAATACTTTACAGTCAGATCAAGTTTCAGAGAAAAATTATACATAGATACATTACGTCTGTATTCCCAATTGGGAACACACAAAACGCAATCACATGAAATGCCACATAGACAAGCCCATGACTATTTTACGTTTCATGGTGATTTAAAGCATATTTTTTAGGTTTTATTTAAGTTGGCAGGTACAATAGTGACAGGTCGGTACCCTGTCGCCAAAATATACCTTATTTCCTTAGTAGCCTCTTACGACATCCACGGAAAAAACGGAGAGGTGCTATTCTAAATCTGACACAACACAGTAAAATTTTAATAAATACTATAAATAAAAAGACATGATTTATCACACTATTTTCAATCACTTACATATTTTACACAAAAATTTCTTTCATTTTTCCAGGAGTATTAAAGAAGGGAACTGAATGCGAAATCGTGGGACATGGCAAAGTAATGAAAACTACTATAACTGGTGTGGAGATGTTCCATAAAACACTGGAGGAGGCCCAGGCTGGCGACCAGTTGGGCGCTTTGGTCCGATCCATCAAGAGAGAGCAAATCAAGCGCGGTATGGTCATGGCTAAGCCCGGCACCGTAAAAGCCCATGACAACATTGAGGCAGCAGTGTACATTCTTAGCAAGGAAGAGGGTGGTCGGTCAAAGCCATTCACATCTTTCATCCAGTTGCAAATGTTCTCTATGACATGGGATTGCGCGTCGCAAGTGACCATTCCTGAGAAGGAGATGGTCATGCCTGGTGAAGATGCGACGTAAGTTATTTTGTTTTATACATACCTAACACACTTCAATAATAGGGACTCCCAATCAATGCCTACATTTAAAAGCTGTTCTATCTTTTTGTCATGAAAATTTTATCAATGTCTTAAAAATAATCCAGACTACCTCATTCACGGAAACAACTTAAAGGCGAAATCAAAAAAAGCAGTGTTCAAACTTAACAACCTTTGTTTTATCAGAAACATTTTGACAATTGTGATTTCATACATTTTTTTCGTACAATTTCAAGTGTCAAATTATTATTTGTTAAATGGACTTTCCCAAATGAATATTATTATTACTCTTGTTTTTTCTTGGCCTAATATAATTAGTTAAATTTTAGTAGTAGTTAATTAGTCTAAAATTAGTACTTCCAATTCCACAAAAAAATTACAATATCAAGTATTTTTTTTTATTTTCAGCTTGCAGTTGCGTCTGGTAAAACCCATGGTCTGCGAGCCTGGACAACGCTTCACCCTGCGTTTGGGAGACATGACCCTGGGAACAGGAGTGGTCACCAAAATAAACAAAAACTTGACCGAAGAGGACAGAATAAAACTTACAGAGGGCAAGAAGGCCAGAGAAAAGGCTGCTGCCAAGAAGTAATCAAAATCAAGTTTTATTATAAGTTACAGTAGTTAATTGTTATCGTATGGTATGCATTTACGCAAATGTGAAAAAAAAATAGTCAATAAACATTCAATAGACGTTTTTGAGTTTATTTTATTTCTAGTCCAGTTAAGAAAATTAATTGGGTCTTGTAACTCTTGTATGATTTCTAGTCAGGTCAAGTGAAAAACTATCGGTTTGTTACAATCAAATAACATAATACCCTTTTACATATTTTTACTTTATCTCAAATTGTCTTAGTTCGAAAATGACAAAAATCTTAAAAATATTTACTTTCTTTATAATAAGATTAATAAGTTAATAACATGTTTATTGACATTCACATATTACACCCAATATCCAAAATGTATTACATATTTGTAAAAATAACAATTCCTTTAAATACCGATGGCAACCAGAGGGTATTTTTGAATTTTGATAATTATGAAACTTGCAATTTCACCTTCAGTCAGAAAGCCAGAATAATCATTCTATGTTTGAAGGAGTTATTGGGTCTATTCTAAACTGAAAAATCAAGATGACATTGTCTCAAAATGCCTAAAGTTGGTCTAACCTGTCGTCTGCGTTTGATAAGGATCCTAACACGCAACAATTCGAAAAGGTCGTATGATACTGATCCTTATCATACACATACGACAGGTACTTTTGAGATCCTTTTCAGACACAGACGACAGGCTAAAGGCCTTAACAGACACATCAACTAGACGCCAACTCAACCTTCAAACTGGGACCGTAAAATTATTTTATGATTTCTAATGAAAACCGTACACCAGTGTAGTGCCGGGTTAGAATAGCACCTCCTCCTTCCCGTGGGTGTCGTAAGAGGTCGACTCTGGGAAAGGGTTAGTGTATTGTGGGTGATGATGATGAGATAGCAATCTGTCACTGCAATATCGCCATCTAATTAACCTGAAATTGCTAAACGTGGCACTGGATTTTTTAATTCATGTGCTCTGCCTAACCCTCTCATATCTTATAGGAATACAGGCGTGAGAATATGTATGTATGAAAACCGTTATTTCGAAATTTTATTCCGTAATGATAATGAGTTTATCATATGGAGTGAACTATAAATAAATATTATCGTATCGTAAAGATAGTTCAACTCATTATACATTAAACTACCGTGAGACTCACTATGTTGAAAATTATCGGATAACTCACGTTTAATAAATCGAGTTTAGCTCGACATGTTTCGGCCTAATTCGTAGCCCTTCATCTAGGAGCCGCGGCAGCTGCTGCTGCCAAACGCGAACTCAAGTTCAGTCCGAAACATGTCGAGCTAAACTCGATTTATTAAACGTGAGTTATCCGATAATTTTCAACATAGTATAACTCGGTTCAGTTGTTTGCGTCCACTTGTAAATACAGATTTCACTTGCGAGCTTACTTTTAAAAAACTGTTCTATAGTTTTGTTTAGCAAATTTTTATCAAGGTTTAAAAAAAAAACAGCCTAAATAAATATCCCCAAGGGGCACAGGTACAGGCCTCCTCTCAGTGCCGGGGTTTGGATTGTAGTTCTCACCCAAAGCTCAGTGTAGATTGAGAAATTCATAAGATTTTAATTACTTCGTCACTGCGCGCAAGTTTCCTTCTACGAAAACTTAACTGCCCCCAGAAAAATGAAGTGGTCACTATGGTGATTCTGTTTTTTTGTTGACCGAGGGTTGACAGGAAAAATGTTTCAAAACCACATAGTTTTCAAAACTTTATTCAAAAGTTCACCACAATTTACAGTGAAATATTGTCAGTCCTTAGGAGTAGTACCACATGAGATTTCCACAAAGGTTCAGCAGTATTACTCCTTTACAGATACAATAATTTATGATAATTAATATTTCACACGCATAGATGGCCTGCTACTTTCATGTACTTAGTGAGACATACACATTTCAAGATTTTAAATGTATAATAAAAATCACAAACAATAATTAAGAAAATACTTAAGGTATAATTTATTTAAAGTTAATGCTTTTTAAATTAACAGTAAAGCCAAAGATGCATTAGACAGTTAGCCAGTTAAGTGTGTACTTATAGATCAGCAGAAACCTAATGGAATGAAGTTTACTTTTGACATTACGTCTGATACTGCCTGATCTTTCAATCACAATTTTTAGAGGGCACTGGACAGTTCATTTGTTAGTCACTAGGTATTTACAAATCTTCATCTTCATCAGGCAGAGCAGTGTCCTGAGCCTCTTTGAGATCCTTCTCGATCTGGTTCTGCCATTGTGGGTCCATGGTGACTTCAGGTGGCACCAGTGCTGGCATAGCAACAAACTCAAGGTTGCCATCACCAATCAGCTTCCGGGCAAGCCAGAGGAAGGGTTTCTCAAAGTTGTAGTTGGACTTGGCAGAGATGTCATAGTACTGAAAGAAATAATATTAGTTTAGTACTATTTAATCACCAAAATAAGTTAAACTAAAAAGAGAACAAGAACTAATATCATGGTGGCTAAGACAGTCTTGTTGGAAGACTGTCCCACATGCTAGAACTCTTGTCATAATTATGTTAATGCATGTCAACTAGGTAGAAAAAGCACTTTTAATTTCACTTTAACTACACATGTACAGTCACAAATCAGGATTGTAGACCAAGTTACAATCCCTGTTCGCGATGCTAAACTACTTTTTGACATTCTGCTTAAAACAAGCATGTAATCTCATTCCATGAAGATAAAATAAGTCTTTAGTAAAATAGTATTATCCTAATGTAAAAGTAAAATCAAGCTCACCTGCAGGTTCTTTTTCCTGTGGAAAACAATAGTTTTTGCTTTGACTTTTCTGTCTTTGATGTCTACTTTGTTACCACACAAAACAATAGGAATGCCTTCGCAAACGCGCACCAGATCTCTGTGCCAGTTGGGGACATTTTTGTAAGTGACGCGAGATGTAACGTCGAACATAATTATGGCGCATTGTCCTTGGATGTAATATCCGTCTCTAAGACCTCCGAATTTCTCTTGACCAGCTGTGTCCCATACGTTAAATCTGATCGGACCACGGTTTGTGTGGAATACTAGGGGATGTACTTCAACACCAAGCGTAGCGACGTAACGTTTCTCGAACTCTCCAGTCAAGTGTCGTTTGACGAATGTGGTCTTGCCAGTGCCACCATCCCCAACCAGGACGCACTTGAATGTGGGCATATCATCAGCCATGTTTGCTAATATACTGTACTACTATATCTGAAAACAGAAAACAAATTAACATTAACTTCAGTACGACAAAAAAAACACCATGAGATCACAAAGGCTAACTTTAGGTTGCACCGGTATGATAACAAATCTCATTAATCAACAACAGCTATTACAAGTTCCACTATAGTTATTTAGAAAGTATGTAAACTGAGTTTATAAACATGATCTCTTCGCAATTTAAATTCGTTTCAAGTTTTCCATCAAATGGCGCTCAACTGTCCTCACAGGAATTTAGCTTAATGGTACCGAATAATTTACCAAATTACACGTGAACTACACGTCTTAGAACTTAAATAAATATCAAAATCCACTGTGAAACACTTATAGATTACTAACATGTAAAATAAAGGCACAATTTACCAAGATCGTCTAAGAACTTAGGGATTTATCTCGACACCGACAAAAGTCGTTACGGCTCACAATGGCGTCACTGAACGAAACGGAAGAATAATTTGACAGCGGTAGGGACAGCGTCAAATAGTAACGGTTGAGTGACTTTTAAAATATCTGAAATCAAGAAAATAAATGATTAAACACACATAATAAAATTAAAAAAGTACAAATAAAAATTTTCATTAAAAATATCAAATAATTATACATTTTTCTTAAGAATATTCTTAAATAGTATTGGCGTTGGAAATTGATTTCCTGACGTCATGCGTGCGTCATGCTGAGTCCGTATTTTATAAGATTTTGCAATAGTCCAATTGCAAGATTGTAAATATACGATAGTTTATAAACGCGTAAAAATAAATATAGTAACTTGACTATACAGGTTTTCAAATTGTTTCTAGAGCTTTTTGATAAAATAAAATAATTTTTGATCCTAATTCCGAATAAAATACCCGAATTTCAGGGTCCAAACCATAGTTTTAAGCACCTAAAAATACGCGCCAAAATGTACATTTGTTTACTTTAGCGTAAAGAAATTAGTATTAGCAAGTCTGACATTCTTTAATTCGAACACTGCCTTTTTATTTACTTAATTTTACAAATACATATAGTAAAGTAACCAAACTTAATCCAAACAGCAAGTAAAAAAAATGTGGGATGCGGAGTTTTTATTGCCTGTTTAACACAAAGATCTTGGAATGGAAGATCGAGCACTTAAGATATATTAATTAATGAATATAAACCATATCACAAGTGCATAAAGTAATTTTTCCGTGAAACCCTACACAGAGGAATCTGGTGAAATAGTTACAACCGATGCAGTGTGTCCCGCTCACTCGTCTCGCCAGCCTAAAAAATCTTCACGTCAAAATAAAACATCGCTCGAGAAACTTATCTGAAACACTCATTATTATAATTAAATTTTAACGGTTTTATGTCAATGAATTAAAATCGCATTATTTTTTATTTATTCAATAAAGACTTAATTAAATAGAAAACATATATTTACAATCAAGTCTACTTTTTTGTAATGGTAGCCCCTTAGGTCGTCATGTCATTACATTGACCATGAATCTTTTTATTGTTGGAATATCATTGTTTAATATTATTACTTTTGACGGCCGGATAGCCCAGCGGTTAGAGAACCTGACTGTGAAGCTTAAGGTCCCGGGTTCGATCCCCGGTCGGGGCAGATGTTTGTATGATGAATACGAATGTTTGCTTTCGAGTCTTGGATGTTTATCTGTATATAAGTAAGTTTATCCGTTGTCTAGTACCCATAACACAGGCATTAAATTGCCTACTTTGGGACTAGGTGATTGGTGTAAAAATTGTCCAGTGATATTATCAGTGATATATATTTATTTATTTCTTGGCGACTGGCCCCAGACCGCTTTAGATCGGGATGAATGGAGGACATGGGGGGAGGCCTTTGCCCAGCAGTGGGATACTGACCCAGGCTAGATAATAATAATAAATATTATTACAGTTTTCTGAAAAATTAAGAATATTAAAATAAAATAAAATATTAAGTGGCAAGAATATTTGCCCATATCTCTTTACGAAATTACTTATATTTCATATCCCGTAGTAACGTTTGGTTTCGGGTCCAGAATAGCACCACTCCATTTCTTCCGTGGATGTCGTAAGAGGCGACTAAGGATATGGGTTTAGGTATTCTTTAGGGGACAGGCTAGCGTTACTATTATGTAGTTATTTCTTTTTCACGTTTCGTGTGCACTGCCTAGCCCATTTGGGAACATAGGCGTGATTATATGATTGTTTTATATTTCATGTAGGGGCCGTCCATTAATCATATGATGTTTTTTTGGCATTTTTGACCCACTCCCCTTTCGAGCCTCGCGTGATTAACGCCGCGTTTACATTTGGCTGTCGTGATCTGTTGTGACGCGTCAGAAGGGTATCGGTTTCATACATTTTGTTCTGTAGCGTTCACACTTATAAGATGCGATTTGTCTGTTGTGACGGCTTGTGATGTGTCGCGACAGAAGCGATCCCGATCCGCGACAGATTGGTGAGGCGCGGGGGGCGGGGCTCTGACGCGTCAGATAAGTGTGAACGGGATATCTGTTGTGTTGTGACGCGTCAGAGCTGCACGATATAGAAAAAGAAGTACTTATTGAATACGTACGAGGATAAAAAATAATTTGCAATAAAGTATTGCTAAATTGGAGAAAAAAACATCCAAAAATAGCTAAATGTATGGAAAAAAAGTTGCTGAAATTATCCCAAAAGTTGCCAGTTTTAAGCTACAAAGATGGCAACACTGGTCTAGGCGTCACAACACGACAGACAAATGTGAACGGTCGGCGTCACGACAGATCACGACAGCCAAATGTAAACGCGGCGTAATGGGCTGCCCCGTAGTTTGTGATAGCCACGTTTTTAGCCTACAAAAATAACAAATAACCTAACTACTTAAGATAAGGAAACTAAATTATGCTGAAAAAGGCAACAAATTATGAAATTGGTCACGGTTTATTAATTTCCCCCTTATAACAGAAGTTGACAATCAAGTAAACAAAGAAATGGACGAATAATTTCTAAGCTTTTTAATAATTTGACGTACATACATACATAAAATCATGCCTGTGTTCCCAAATGGGGTAGGCAGAGCACACGAAACGTGATATAGACAAAACCATGATTATGACTAGGGGTACGTAAATTTCGCAAATAAAAAAATCGTGATTTCGCATTAAAAAAACTCTAAATAGAAAATTTTGCATCTATTTAGCAAAAAATGATAAAAAGTCAATTAAAGGCTAGCATTGTTCTAATTTTAACATTTTCGTCTGTCATTGTTTGCCCGCGATCAGTTACCACAATATTGTAGACACTAAAGGACCGCTTGACATCAAGACTCACTTTGTGCGCCCAGCTCTGAAAGTGCAGTGCATGGTCACCTAGTAGTATTTTTTAGCAAGTTGAAACATGCACCCATGTGATTTGCAGAGTCAGATACCAAACCCTGTACTTGAGAGTATTGAATTTCGTGCTGTCGTGTGCAAAAGTAAGAAAATATTTAATTTTCAAATTTCGCTTTTATAGCAAATAAAATGCAGATTTCGCTTTTATCGCATTTATTTCGTAAAAACGAAATTTACCTACCCCTAATTATGACTATATCACACTTTGCAGCCACTTCTAGCATAGTTTTAGGTTTGTAAAGATGGAAGAGGTATTATAGTGACAGGTTGCTAGCCTCTCGCCTAAACAACACCTAGAACTATTTCCTTAGTTGCCTTTTACGACCTCCACGGAAGAAATGGAGAGGTGTTATTATATCTCGACACCACACGGCAAATTTGACGTTGAAGTATAATTGTATAAACCATTGAATTTACCGATTGAAAAGCGTAGACGAACAAATTTATTTTTTAAATGTGCATATATGGATAAATCAGTACTCCACCCAACCCATTTAGGAATATAAGCGTGATGTATGTATGTTTGTAAGCTTACGAAATTGAATGTCTCATATAGCAAGTATCTAACTGTCACCCTATTAGAAAGGGACACACTGCATCGGATCTAGCTACTTCAACTTGGCACAGCTTTTTGTGGCAAGTGCGCAGTTCTTATATGTAATGTCCCTGGTTTAACCACCACCATTTGACATCTGTCAGCTTTGTGGGGTTCCCATTCCTATTCCTATTAATTAAATTAATAATCAATGAGCTGCTTGGATGGGAACCCTCAGTTGGCGATTTCATCAGTGCTTATTATGCGGGTTTTGAACGTTTTATCATATTTTCTTCTTCATAAATAGCACTGTTTTGCATTTCGGTAAAAATGTTCTCGTTTAAGATTGCCATATGAAAATATAAAGTTTCGTTTGGTTCTTGCGTGGTGGCGTATCGATTTTTGTTGAGTGAAGTCAGTGAAGTGATCGTAGTGTTCGTGTCCTTTAATTCCTTTATTTTAGTGACGTTTTTAGAAAAATATCTGTGAATGGGATTGTGTAACAAGATTAAACGTTTATTTGGTGTGTGATTTTCTAATAAGGATGACGAAGGACAGGTTAGCGGCGCTTCAAGCGGTGAGTTTTCTTCTGCCTAATATAACCAAAGGTCTTCCTCATTGGCCATGAATTCGTGAAGGAATAGCATTGAGTACGGCGCTTGTGATAGCGTTTTTGTTGCATATAGCTTCTCTATTCATGCATTAAACTAAATGGAGGTTTTGAAGATTTGGTTAGTTTATTCCAATAGGAAACTAGAATTAATTCGCCCCACCCCAAAGAATTATAATGATACCGATTAAAAATTAGTTGAATAACCCGAGATTCATAAAAAACCTTGCCAATTGTTTAAGTGCTGTCTCAGTACATTATTTATAACATAGTGAGAAAATATCGTTGGGTAACCTCTTCAGATCTGTGAACTTGAATCTGTCCTACATTGAACAAAGTAGGTTTATGGAACTTGAGTGTAAAGAAAATAGTTTACAAGTAATAAGACATTAATTATAAATATTATTAATTACATTAAGGGTTGTAGAAAGTTGCTTAGAATTTAATGAAATGAGATTGATTTATTTGGCTAATTATGTTGGTTAAGGAATTCAAAATTTAAAGAAAATTTATTTAACTTGAAACTAGTGCTTTAAATATTCACATCACATCACCAGCCGGTACTGTCTTGTCTTACTGAAGGTCACAAACCTTTTCTCAACATGAAAAAAAAAACTTTAGTTCATTATTAGATTAACAGCCTAGTTAAGACTGTTAAGTTTGGATCAGTATTTTGTGTGAGTGAGTTGTGGTTTGGATTTTATTTTTTAAGATTATTATTATAGTGTGTCTATTTTTCAGTCTATTTATGTCTGATTAATTAATATAATGTAATGAAAAAATACAAGGGTCCCAGATAGCATTATTTGTAAAAAAAAAAAATTTTTTTTCTGATAAAAGTTATGCTCATGACTTTATTCATTCACAATTCATATTTATAACCCTTCCAATATTATAAATGTGAATGTAACTCTGTCTGTTTGACTGATAGCTTTGCACATTTAAACTGCTGAAGTAATCAATACAAAATTCTGAATTATAATTAAACATAGTTTGAGTCCATGGACATAGGCTACTTAGTATTCCATAAAAAAGAGCAAACTTGTTCATTTCGATTTGTCAATGATAATTGTCTAATGAAGAGAAAATTTACAGTAACCTTTAGTCTTTTTGGTGGAACCTGCAACAATGAATGAAGATTATTCGGCAGCAATACAAACTACTATAACAACTGGATTTACCTCATTTACACAATTTTTATTTTTAACCTTTCATACGTCTCAATGTGAAACTGTGTGGAATTTTAGGATAGCTTTTTGTTTTTTCTTTGAAATTGTTGTGGCCTATAATTTCAAAAACAATGAGAATAGAATGCAGTACTTCTTTATAAGCTTGGTGTAAGGGGTAAACCCAAAGTGGAGGTTAAATTAAGGAAAATACAAGAGAAATAAGCATCACAGTTTTTGTGTCATTAGATTTTCTGGGACTGAGTCAGTGGCATTGCCACACAGATTGAAATTGTTTGATCATGATTTGAACCAGTAGTTTCCAAACTTTATTTTCTCATAGTCACCTTTCAACATTTTGTCGGTTTGGTGGACCCCCTGCTGCTATTATTTTTACCAACAAGTGTGGACCCCCATTGTGTCTCCCTTTGACCCCTAGGGGTCCACCTGGACCACTTTGAAAACCACTGATATAAACAGACAACATTAAGTTAGCAAGCTGCTGGTAGTGACTGATAATAATTGTGTTTTTATCATAGCTTCTGCAATTCAGATAATGACAACTCATCAAGAAATCTTTTTGTTTTGTTTTTTATCTTGTATACAAGATATTTGTTTTTTTTGTTTACTCTGCCCTTTAAATCATGTAAGTCTCATTACAGTAGGTGCCGTTTATATCTTAAACATATGTGACCGTCCATGAGAAAAGGGTCCTTATGGCAGTTTCTAGTTACGGAGATATTAGCTGTTTTGTAAAATCGTTCAATTTTATCATTTTTTTGTTTTATGCGAAATAGTAAAATATAAAGATAGAGGTATATTTATACCTAGGTTTCAGTTGTGTAAGTTCATTATTTCTTAATTAAAACCTAGTTTAAAGTTTAGTAGAAAAGGGTCCTTATGGGAAATTGCATACAATAATGGCAAAGGTCAATAGATGAACTTGTTTAAACTCTTAAATAGTTACATACTTGCAAATACATTTTCTTTGCACAGTATCAGTGGTCATTAGGGTTCCATAGTCCATAAGGAACCCTTATAGTTTCGTCATGTCTGTCCATCCGTCCGTCCGGGCTCGTACTGCTACTCCACCGATTATCACGTAAAATGGCGGAGAGATAGATAATGAAGTTCCAAAAGTTGTTTTTTAAAATTATGAAAAAATATTTTATTTTCAGCCCCCCTCCCATACAAAGAAAATTGAATTTAAAAAATTGAATTGGACTAACCCCAACGTGTGGGGTATCGTTAAAAAGGTCTTTTAAAACGCAACAAAAAATGCTTTGAAACTATGTAGATCAAACCTTGTAATAATCTAAAACAAAGTTAAAATTTTAGGTGTCCCCCCACCGTAACTTTTGAAATATTACTAAAATAATTCTAAAAAAGATGCGGTATATACCTCAAATTAAGTACTTTAAAATAAAATTAAGGCGTACTCAGTATCATGAATAGTTATTTTTGTACAACTCCACCAACTTATGTAGTTACAGTCGTCCGAACAAAATGTATGGAGTCAACCGCAAAATGAAAGTTAGCTAGCTACGGAACCCTAACACGTGCGTGCCCAAAAAGCTTTTGCCAGGTTTTTTTATATTTTACCTACCCTACATTTCTCGTCTGACGTCAAAACATCTCGCGGCGGCGTGGACGTGGACGGCGAACGTTCTCTCGCGTTATGCCGCCGCTCAGCCTATAGATCTCTGTCTTACATACGATATTTTGCACGTTGAACTAAAACTTACATGTAGCTACTGTGGTGAACTCGGCCACAGGAACCAAGTACAAAATGGTGTTTACTTTTGTAAAAAAAGGAAATCAGTAGAAAATAAATAATTTAGTAGTAGGTAAAATAAGTAATAATCATAAATAAAATCTAGCAAATTATTATAATTGGAATGTGTCCCCCCCCCTTCCCCCCTTACCCCTATCAGAAATCGCGTCAAATTATCTTTATTACGTGATACTTACTATGAATGGTTCCTTAGTAGTAACAGACTATTTTAATTATTCGTTGACGTTAAATGAGAATAACTTCTTACAGATAAAGATTTTGAGTATAATTATAATAACCTTTTTTCTTCATTATTGTGTGGTAATACTAGATTAGGAAAAAAATAATGTTAATAATGTGCCATTTTGTAATTATTCATATGTTTTGTCTGTGATTGGTCATAAGGACCCTTTTCCCAAATGTATGGGAGTCAAATTGTGATTTTTACGTAACTTTGATCGTATATAAATAAAAAAATAAGACTTGTAGAATAATAATGAGAACTTTATGATACTCTAGTGGGCTGAATAAATATATTTTAGAACTCACTATACTAAATTTGTTATTTGTTATAGGGGAAAATGAAAAGTATAGTAATTACCACGTTTTAATTAAAATAGAAATATTTCGTTAACTATATGATTTTATTTCTATCCTAAAATGTAAGTTTATATATGTCCTACTATATACAATAGTTCAGATTACAACATATTAAAGAAAAAGCTGAAAAAAAATATATTTTATTAATTTCATTCTTATTGCTGTTATCAAAGGCTGTTTTGTCAGGATCTGGAAGTCGCATTAATAAAACCATGACTGAATTCAAAAGAAAAACCCCTTGAGATACAAAATCAATCATAATCTATGTAACTTCCAATGGGAACATACTTAAAATCAATTTCAAACTTCTTTTGACGATTTCTCGAAAGTGCAATTTTAGCAAGTGTAAGTTTGATGATTTTTTTAAAAAAAAGTATGAGACTTAGGGTCATGATTGTTTCTGTGTTAAATAGCTTATTTAATATAGATTTAGGAACTGTGCTTAACTCAATACCTGCCATAAGGACCCTTTAGGCATGGACGGTCACATATTTAAATGTGTAACTTTGTAAGTTGTTATCATACACCACAAACACCTTAAATTAAGATGTAGGTACTAAAATGTGAAATTTGTATCCAGAGTTACAATTTCACTGTTTTGAACATTCAACCTAACTAATTGAAAAACCAATAAGTATGATGTGATAGGTGGGAATCATGCCTCTGATAATCCCTCAGACCACTACTGCAAGGAGTTTGCACAATGATGGCAACAAATTAACGTAGCCGCGTTTTCTTTGCCAACGTACTGCCGCCTCAACTTCATTACGAAAAGCCTTGGCTTAAAGTTTTCCATTTTCGCAACAATCAATGATTAATTATGGTCTTGAAAGGGTTGTAATAAAGCAAATTAAGTGGGTATCGTGTCGTTGTTGATGCGGTTATCAGGCGACGCCGGCATCCGGCCCACGGCCTTCGCTCAAGTTGACTCATTAAAAATGCCCGGAACTTGCATCATCAAAGCCGAAGTAAATCTACAGGAGAGGCCGTATGGTTGCAGCGTCTTAGCCTGCGCGTTGGTACAAAAAAAAATCGTAAAAATCCATTCTGAGTACAAGTTTATGCTAACTGGACTTATGACCCTAGTTGCCATCAAATCTACGGCTACAGTTCTTGTCAAGACGAACGTAACGAGCTCAAACTTGTCTTGAGGACGTTACAGTCCTCGGCATCTAAAGTGGCAAGATTTTAAGTGGTGGGGGTAAGTACGCGAATCACGTTTTCCATTGTAAAACGATGCGCGAACCTACCCCCACTTGAGTTGCCATCTAATGAACATGCCCGATTTCTGTTCAATGGGAAATCGCGAAGTAACAAACTAGGTCAAATTTAATTTAGCTGCTAAGTATTAGTGTTACTAACGTGGCAACTGTGGCACGTTAAATAAATAACGCACCGCTATCGCCAAGGAGTTTCCAAAATACGTGGTTTCCGCTATTTTTCATTCTATTTTTTAACGAGGCTGCTTGCCTTTACTTGTTGGGTTCAATAAAATGGTATGATACACAAATTGCTTTTCATGTTGGAAGAAAATACTTATCACGTCTACGTTACGTCTTTTATCATGTAAGTATAAAATTAAGCTTAGTCAGGTTGTACACCTTTAAACCTTTGCCTGTATTTAACGCGAGGGAAAAAACACCGTCAAAGAGCTTGCAATCTATGCTATGCATCACAAGCATGCTTGTGAAGTCGGTTCGTTAACGAACTAAGCCTAAAATGCATGACGTCATTACTTCTACGTGAGGTCATGGTCTTAACTCTGACTATTAATATGTTTTTATCACTTCAGACTCATTTGTAGAGTTTAAACCAAATTGTCTAAAATAATCGCGTAGGTAGATAGGAATTCTTGCTGTCTTTTTTTTTTGTTGCGACTGGGTAGTTCACTGATTTAATAATAAAATCAATATTTTGGAGATACATTCCAATTTTTAGTTAGATAAATCTATCTAAGCACAGCAACATTTTTTTTGTCAAAATAAAAACATTACTTAATACCCAATTGACTCTAGTCAATTGGCGACGTCTGTCACAAATCTCATATATTATGTATTAAGAAGTAGACATATGACAAAAGGAACTGGTTTTGCCACCTTGGTGCTGTATCCTCTTGGTGAGTTAGTATTTACGTACTCATTGTTCCTTCAAATTGTACTTGTTCAAAGTAACTTAGTCGATTAACAACAAAAAAATCTTTATCCACCATAAAAAAAAATGAAAAATCATCACAGCAGCCAACTTTTGAGTAATTTGTAAAGCCCGCTCTACACTCGCGGCGCGAAGTCGCTCCGTGAAGTCACGGCGTGAATTTACGCAGCGGCTCACGCATAATAACTAAGCGCGAACGCAAGGCGTGAACAACATCTACTCTCGCGATTCGCGGCTTTCGCGGGCGTTCGCGGGTGTTCGCGTCGTGAGTGTAGAGCGCGCATAATAATTAGTTCACATCGCATGTTTTACTAAATAAAGTCTGGTTTAAAACCTTATCAGTTGCTAAAGCACCCCATTCACAATAGCTCCGGGATGTGGGCAAGACCCACATCCAACCGGAGCGACGCCGGGAGTTTTAGGACAACTGGATTAGCCCATTGACTGGCGTCGCTCCGGCTCTTCAGTTCTCAACAGTATTGCCAACGCAATGCTAAAATTATGCCTAAAATATGTTAACTGTCGTAAAATAATGCTAGAAAATATGCAAACATTTATTAATGTCAAATTAAACAGAACGTCATTTAATTTTATAATACTTAATGCAATAAATTTATAAGAGGAGTCAAAGAATGCGATTGGTGTAGGAAAGCACCGAGGGCGTTTTTTGACTTACTTATACAACAATGCAAACATTATTTTTTTACGACTAGATTACAATAAAATATAAAGTTAAACAAAGGCAAGAAAAATAGTGCCTAATAAAAAGGGAAACATGAAAATGACAAAACGTGTCTATGGTAAACTTTGTTTTTATTGACGTTTCTAATTAAACGTCATTTAAAGTAAGTTCATGGTTAAATATTTACCTAATGATTTTATGCCAAAAAATATGCTAGATGCAAAACAACAAATAAATATGCCAAATTTAGCGTAATTTGCTAAATTGGCAACACTGACGAACGAACTGACGGCTTGGACGTGGGTTTCGGCATTCACGGTGAGTTTGGCGCGACGCGCCGAAAATATCGTGCGCGGACGTCGGTTTCGCCATTGACGATCAAATTGGACGTGGGTTTCGAGTTTTAGGAAAAACCCAGGTCCCGGAGCTATAATGAATGGCGGGCATTACAGCTAATTAAGTTCTGCATTCCTAAATTAGTACCTAAACTTCATTGTGTAGGTACGCACTATTTAAGTACCATCTAACCAATTGATTCCTGACCCACCATAGAACCTATTCACAGTGAACGTCATCGTGACTTTGCATTGTTTGACAAATGAAAAGTTTATGACGTTTATTGTGACAGCGTTCTGCGGTGGGTCAGGAATCTGTTGGTTCGATTGTACACAGCTTACATTTATCTTCAAATTATTAGTGCTTTTATACCCACGTAGGCAAAACTTTATTAACCTCGTCACTGAACTGTAGTTCAAGTCTGTAAAATAACGGCAATTTCCGTAACATAATAGCATTTTAACTGCAAAGTAATTAGATAAAGTTTTCTACGAAATTGGACGAAATAAAATGTAGTAATACGTTGCGCTCAGCAAAGGGAAGGGTCGCAGGTAGTAAAAAGAAATAGGTAGGTAGTTCCCATTCGATTACAGTTAATTTAATTAAAACGACTAGCTAGAATTTGTACGGGAATTATTTGTCTCATTAGTGATTACGATTTTTATGCTTTTTTTTAAATTTTGTTTATAAAATAGCAATAATTAAACACAGAAGTGACTGCGAAACCTGAAATAGTCTCGTGTGCTCTACCTACTTCATTTGGGAACATAGGTGTTATTGCATAAATGGACTCATACGTTACTTTGCGATAGTCCAAGGTAAAACGATATGGATAAAAATCCTCTCACGTAGGTTTAGCACAGAAACACGCGCGAGTTGTTAGACTACCTCTGTCACTTTCTGACGTCTCTAGTTAGACAGTGACATGTATAGTTTATCTCGCGCGCAACTCTACTGGCGTCCTGTCGTGCTAAGCCTACTGTTCGCTAAATTAAATACTGATGTTAGCTAAATGAATATGACGCGTCAGCGTTGATCTATTTTTAAACACTTGCATGGATCCCACTCTCTTCCACTAAAAGAAAACAAAATAACAACTAAAACTGTCACGGCAGTACTAATAGAATAAAGACCGGAGACTTTTTTGGTCTCTCTCCGAGGCATCATCAGCGCAGCATCAGTTGACGCTTGGACAGTCAGCAGAAGCTCAGTGAACCGGAAAAAAACCGGTGATGATACCTCGTAGAGAGGTGAAGGTGTCTAGTCTTTATTGTATTTGTATTAAAGTCCATATTCAGTTCTCGGGGCCTAACATCGCTTTACCTTGGAAAAAGCCGTGCTCGAACTCACCCCCACTACTTAAAACCTTGCCAAGGAAGACGCCAGGGTTTCTAATAAGGGGCAGCGCAGACGACAGACTTTTGTGCGATCGAGTCTGCGGCGCAACAAAAACTCTGAATGGAAACTCTCTGCGCGCCATTCAGAGTTTTTATTGGCCCTTGTTCCTTGGAGATAACTATGGTGAGATAACTGGTTATCTGTGGAGAATTTTTTTCCTCGGAGATAAC